>JAYESD010000006.1:164189042-164615935 GCA_036927565.1 Tuctoria greenei
CCTCTGGGTCCCAGACCCTAGAAGAGTTATGGGTCCCCCTAGGGGGCCCTAGAGAGTAAGAAGCCTCTGGGTCCTAGCCCTAGAGGAGGTCCAGGTCCCCCCACGGGGCCCTGGAGAGCAAGGAGCCTCTGGGTCCTAGCCCCCCATAGGATGACCGGGTCCCCTTAGAGGGCCCTGGAGATCAAGGAGCTTTTGGGTCCCAGCCTCCAAAGGATACACCAGGCCCTAGAGACGTGGAGTCTACGGGCCCAGAGAAAATGGAAGAGGATGCGTTGCTTTCTCCAAGAAGATCCCAGACCATCCAACGCCTGGTCTACTTCATGAGCGAAGTCCTACATGAAGTAAAAACAAGGTAACTTGAGGTGCACAAGCTGCTCTATGCGGTACTAATTGCATCGAGGAAGCTCCGCCATTACTTTCAGGCACACAGAGTCTCAGTAGTGACTTTGTTCCCACTGGGGGCAGTGCTGCGCAACCCCAACGCAACAAGAAATATCGACAAATGGGCCACCGAACTTGTGGAGTTTGAGCTTGGCATCAAACCACGGCATGCAATCAACAGCCAAACTCTGGCAGACTTTGTTGCTGAGTGGAATCATTCGCCAAGCAATCTATGGGGTTGGGAAATCAGCGAGCTAGAGCCCAGAGCACCGGTGCTTACCGGGCCTCATTGGACACCCTTCTTCGACAGATCCTCGTGGAAGCAAGGGGCTGGAGCCGTTGTACTGCTCACCCCTCCAATAGGGGAGCTGTCCAAGTGTGTGGTGCGCCTATAATTCAAGGCGACCAACAACATGATGGACTACGAGTCCCTCATCTTCGAACTCACAGCTGCGCAGGGTCTCGGTGTCAGTTAGATGCTAGTCACGGGGGACTCCCAGCTGATCATCAAGCAGGTCCAGGGAGAATGCTGTTGCAACGACCGTCAGATCGCAGCATACCTGCTGCACGTCAAGAAGCTAGAAGCTGGTTTTGAGGCCTTTGACCTCTGCCATGTGCCACGCACTCACAACTCCATCGTCAAAGCCTTGTCAACCATGGCGTCAATAGGAGCCCCGATCCCTGAAGGGGTCTTCGGCAGGAGGTTGGTGCGGCCAACTGCCACGTCTGCGAGGCCTAACAAAGAAAGCAAGCTCAGCACCACAGAGCTAGTGATCACGGTGGCCCTGCAACCATGGGGCACCCAGAGGTTCCTGTGCGTCACCAGCAACCCCATATTACCCGACCCCCAAGATCTAGAAGCTCAGGAGAGTCCCGATGCATGGATAACGGAGATGCAAGACTATCTGAAGGACAACATCCTCCCGGAGGATCTAGTATCCGCTAAGAGGATCGTGAGGATGGTGAAGTGCTACATGCTAGTAGAAGGTGACCTCTGACAGCGTGGCACCAACGGTGTGCTGCTACATGCATAACTCGGGAGAAAGGCTGCGTCATGTTTGCAGAGATCCATGAAGGAGAGTGCGGGGATCACGTAGCTTCCCGCACGCTGGTTGGCAAAGCTTTCCGCATGTTTTCTACTAGCCAACAACACTACAAGACGCCATCAAGCTAATCAAAAAAATGCAAGGTGTGTCAGTTCCACGCCAAGCAAATTCACACTCTAGCGTAGTCACTACAAATGATCCCGCCCTCCTGGCCTTTCGCGGTCTGGGGGCTGGATATCCTAGGATCCTTCCCCATGGGAGTCAGAAAGTACCAGTTCCTCTACATTGCCATAGATAAATGCACCAAGTGGCCACAGGCAGCACCAGTGATCAACATCAACAAGGAGTCCACAGTTCATCAAGTCAACTGTCTACATGTTTGGGATCCTGAACAGTATCATCACCGACAACGGGACCCAGTTCACCAATGCAACTTTTGAGGACTATCGCGTAGACCTCGACGTCCAAGTTTTTTATGAATCCATGGCTCATCCAAAGAGCAAGTCAAGTTGAGAAGGCCAACACTGAAATCCTCAGGGGCCTCCAGACACGCACGTATAACAGCTTGGATAAGCATGGTGCCAAGTGGGTCGACAAACTCCCCTACGCACTATGGGCAAGCCGGACATCACCCAGCCACGGCACTGGAGAAACCCCTTTATTCGTTGTGTATGGGGCCAAGGTTGTTCTCCCCCTAGAGATCGTAGTGGGATCATTGAGAGTCCAAGCATTTGACGAAGCCTCACAGGATCAGCTCCATCGAGAGAATTTGGACCTCATCGACGAAGCAAGGTGGTACGCCACCATCTGAAATGCACGCTACCGACTGGCGCTGAGGCGCTACCAGGAGCGGTTCGTGCGGTGTAGAGAGCTCCAAACAGGTGACCTGGTGCTGCGGCCATACTTTCTCGAGAAGGGTCACACAAACTCTCCCCCAGCTGGGAAGGCCCCTTCCGAGGAATGCATGTATCCCGACTTGGGTGTGTCTGCCTAGCCATAGAAGAAGGAGAACCCCTCCCCAACCCTTGGAACATAGAGCGCCTCCGTATGTTCTATCCCTAAGCATAAATAGTAGGACAGTGTAGGGTGTCATGGTGCCAAGGAACAACACTTAGGACAACCAAGCTCTAGGAGGGACAGGTCCAGAGTGTTCAGCAGTTTAGCTTGGTCCTATACCCTAAGCATGAACACTCTGCCTCCCTTGTCAACTAGAGTGGGTTGTTGCCTTATTGTAAAGCCAATCCACTCCTGTGAACACCAATGAGAAGATTCAATGTCTTATCATACGCTTTCTCTTATGTTCACTAATTACCTAAGAATTTTGTGATCAATCAAGCTAGTCTCGTCTTTCGTATATTGTCTTCATATAGTTGGTGAAATTTTTTCTTATATCGCCCCTAGTAGAGTTATGCAACCTAGCTGCAGGCGGATGTGTTTGAGGTACCTGCAAGGTGTCATGGAACCGCACGGCTGCCCCCCTACTTGGGTCCTATGGTGCCAAATGGTCCCCTGGGAAAGGCCAACAATGAGCAGGAGGTTCAGAGCGCGAAGCCTGCTTAGCCTGGATCAAAACCCTAAGCTTGCGTGCTTTGCCTCCCAATGATGCGGCTAAGTACTGAGGGCCAGGACACTCACACCCTGAATAAGAAGGGAGTTGGATCCAGTGCGCTAACACACTAAATTGCCCAAACCCCGCGTACCATCCCACAACTGTAAGACATGACAATACTTGAGAATAGGAAAAGATCACCAGCGAGCAAAACAATATGCACCCTTATTATGTGTGCAGGACATATAAAGCAGGTTGCAACAGAACAGTCAGCTTGGGCACCCTCCAGGGGACCTGCTGCCGATGCATCCACTACAATGATAGACGACACCGGAACATCCAACTCCAGCACCCCCAAAGGGGCATGTCGTCGATGTTTCCACGACGATAGTTGGTGACGCCAGAGCACCCAACTCCGGTACCTCCTAAGGGGCCTGCCGTTGACATCTCAACGACGATGGTGAATGATGTCAGAGCATCCAACACTAGCACCTTGGAATGGGCCTACCGTCGATGTCCCAGCACGTCAACGCCAGCAACAAGCGCGTACAAATGAGTAAACTCTCTTGCCTCGCTCTTGTCGCTAATAGATTCTCTTGGGGTAGCCTGTGCACCAGGGGCTCGCCGTCGACAACTTCACGACGATGGTGGACAACACTGGAGAATCCAGCTCTGGCACACCCCAAGGGGCCTGCGTCGATGTTTCAACGATGATAGTGGGTGACGCCAGAGCACCCAGCTCCGGCAACTCCCAAGGGGCCTGCTGTCGACGTCTCAATGACGATGGTGAATGACGCCGGAACATCCATCACCAGCGCCTCGCAAGGGCCTACCGTCGACGTCCCATAACGTCAATGCCAACAACAAGCATGGACAAATTAGTAAACTCTCCTGCCTCGCTCTTGTCGCTAACAGGATTCTCTTGCGATAGCCTGTGCACTAGGGGCCCGCTGTCGACGACTTCATGATGATGGTGGACGACGCTGGAGCATCTGTAAAACCTATGTGTGCTGAATACATTGGCCTGTAGTGAATACACTTGGCTTTGATGATAAAAGTTTTAAATATAACCAAAACACCTTTTTGTCAAGGTCCGAGCTATAGCAAGGTCCGACTGTAGGTCCGTCTTGTTTTGGGTAGCTCCGGCTACGTTAGATGCTAGGTCCGGCTTCTTGGTAAGGTCCGACAAGCTCTGGTTAGCTCCGGTGAGCTTTATCTTTAGCTCTGGCATGTCTTTGTTAAGCTCCGACATGTTTTTGTTAGCTCTGACATGTCTTTGATAGCTCCGGCATATACTTGATAGCTCCGGCATGCTTTTGCTAAGCTCCGATGTACTTTGTCTAGCACCGGTTTTGGGTTGACTAGTTTTGACTAGTTTTGGTAAGCTTCGGTGCTAGGATCTACTAGTTTTGGAAAGCTCCGACGCTAGGTTCTACTAGATTTTGTTAGCTCCGGCTCAAGCTTCGGGTTGCTCTGGCAAGGTCCGGAACTTGACCGCAGTGCTTCTGCCTTTCATTTGCAATGTTTCATACTTGCTTTACATGATTGGAAAGATTGCTTAGTATTCATTTGCTAAGTTTTTGGTGTGTTTTGGTTGAATACGGTTGATATTGTTTCTACTGTGGTTTTGCAACATGCTTATGTGAGGTTCTCACATAAGGTGTTGTGTTCGGAACTAACTTGAGTCAAGTCGAGGACTTGGGCTCGTATGGATTGTTTGTTTGTTCATGTGCAGGTGTTGCTTGAGTTCAAGTCATGGCCGGTGACAGGATCCATTGGACTAGTCTCAGGAGGAGATGAGGTTCCAACAACCAAGTTCGGGAGGAACTGTGGTTGAGCGGGTCAGGAGGTCGCGCAGGATGATTGAATCAAGGGCAGTGCATATGAAGGTCGAAGGAAGGTGTTCGCACGTATGCATGCGGTGCATGACGTGTCAATATGCTTCTAGAGACGGATCATGGAAGGAAGATCTGATCGGAAGGATCGGATCGTACCGGTTGATGACTTCGGCTGCGGCGGAGTCGGTTATGGCTCGGTATGGAAATATCGAGTTGGTTATGTTAGGATTTCGTATGGGTCACGAATTTGAGTTGTTTAGGAATGTGGGATACGTTCCTAAGGTGTTTGGAAGTCTTAAGATTGCTTCTATCTGTATATAGAAGAGTCCTAAGCAGTTATGGAAAGTTCCGATTGTGATCGGATTAGGATTGGAGTCCTAGTTGAGATTGGGATGGCCTAAGGGTTGGTTATATAAGCAAGGGGAGGCCAAAGATCGAGGGAGACGACTTTGGGGGCTGTTCCTCTTGTGTTCTATTGAATAAAATTCATAGTTTGAAGTAACTTTTGTGCCTTGTTCGTCCGACTTGTTCCAGACAAGTTTTACTCGTCGAGTTTCTGGACAGCACTACCTTTCGTCGGTGGTTTTATCATAACTCGAGTTTTAAAGATCCAATTGACGTGATTCTTTTTGGTTTGTCTTCACAACTTGATTGTCTATCGTCTGTCAAAATTTCAAGGTCATTGGATTTGTGGTTTCTGAGCTACACGAGTTTCTTTGCAGCATTCCAGAAACTGTTTTTCTCGGGTAGGTCAGATTGACCATAGTCTGACCTTTCGATCATAACTTGAGTTTCTCCCGACGGATTTGAGTGATTTTTTTTGTGTTATCTTCGTGACTTGATTATATCTGATATATATCACTTTTGTCTTGGTGAAACACGTTTAGATTAGTCTCACACACGATTTCTTCAACAGATCGTTTTTCTGCCGAAGGGTTTGGGGTTTTATTGTTTCCGCTGCGTAAGATTTTTAAATCTACCATTCACCCCCTCCTCTGGTAGCTTTTCACGTGCTCTTCGATCCTACAATTGGTATCAGAGCCACGGTGCTCTAATATTTGTAATTTGCATGTGTTTTTGACTAATCATCATGGAGAAGTACTCCGCCAAACCTTGTGTGTTTGCTGGTATTGATTTTCAGGTTTGGAAGGCACGCATGGAGGCTTCCATCTAGGCACAAGGCTTTGCAATATGGGAGAAGGTGTATAAGCCTTATGAAGTGCCACCCAATGATCATGTCACGGCCACAAACCTACGGGACGACGACAACAACAACAAAGCCCGAAACATGATCATCCAAGGACTCACTCAAAGCGACTTTGATCGTGTCGCGGACCTTCGATCAGCATACGATGTTTGGAGAGCTCTCTGTGGTTATCATGAAGGCTCCAACACAATCAAGGAGGTAAAACAAGATATGTTCAAAAAGGAATATATGTGTTTTGAGATGCAACCAGGTGAGTCTATCGATGACCTCTTTGCTCATTTCAATAAAATTCTCACCAACTTGCGTAGCGTGAATGTTAATTTTTCAGATGCTGAGAATGCTAGGCAACTTCTTAGTGCATTAGACATGTCAATTTGGGAGATGAAAGTAACATCTATTTGTGAATCAACTGTCATTAGTTCTCTTACATTAGATGTACTTTATTCTAAACTAAAAACTCATGAAATTGACATCCTAGCACGTAAGAACCCAAATAAGTCTATTGCATTTGTTTCACAACGTGATATGTCTAGCTCCGGCCAATCATCATCCTGCAATACTCTTGCTTTGTTGTCATCGCTAACCCTAGAATAGATCGAAGAATTACCAGAAGAGGAGTTGGCACTCATCTCTACTAGATTCTCAAAAGCATTGCAAAATGTGAGAACTAGAAGGAGAGGAAGCTCCGGACCTCAACGCTGATTTGAATGTGGTAAAATAGGACACTTTCGTACAGAATGCCCTAACCTTTCAGGTCCGACCACCCGAGAAGAAAAACAAAGCAAGGTTCGGACCTCCTCTGGAAACTCCAACAAGAAGAAGAAGAGTACCATAGGATGCAAGATGATTAACAGCTTCATCACCGCACTTCAAGAACTTAGTTCAAGTGATGTAGACTTTGAAAGTGATGAAGATGATGACGATCTGGCCAACTTATGCTTCATGGCGGGCAAAACAAGATCAAGATCAAGTCAGGAGGATGCAGAACACAGCAGTGAAGAGGATGAGGTATGTTCTACCTGCAATGAAATGTGTGATGCTATTTCTCGTGCAACTATTATTGTCAAGAAAAAGGACAAAAAGCTTAGGGATAATGCTGCTAAAATTGAATCACTATAATCTGAAATTAACCGTTTAAAAACTTTGATTCCTAGTGATGATGCATGTCCCTCATGTGACTTAATCTATGAACAATTGTCCACATTAAGAAGTGCACACTCCTCCATTCTAGATAGACTTGATGAAGAAATTGAAAAGAACAAAGAGCTTGCTGCACTTAATGATAAAAACTTGAAAGATGCTAGCTGTTCTACAATTGATTTGCATTGTTCTACTTGTGATGATCTTGATAAAAAACTGCAAGATGCTATAAATGAAATTTCTATATTGAACAATGCTTTACGTTCTCATGAGGTTAAATTTTGTTCCAAATGGAAACTAAAACGAAAAACTTCATGTGAAAATTGCCTTGATCTGTCCAAAAAACTTGATGACATGCATAGGACAATAGATCGGTTTTGTAATGGGAATAAGAATCTAAACTTGCTGCTGAATTCTTCCAAGTCTTGCAAAGATAAAACTGGTTTAGGTTTTGATTCTCTTGTTCATGCTAAGGCACATCCACCTAAAATTCTAAAGTCATTAGGAAGTGGTTTGATTCAAACAGTTCCTAAACAAAAAGAAGTGGTTTTCAAATCTGCAGGAGTGCTTTCTAATTCTGTTTCTAATGTTGGGTGCTCATCGAGACATGATTACAAAATTAAGTTTCATTGTACCTACTGTGGTAGAGACGGTCATGTCATAGATTTTTGTTATAGACTAGCTAAACAACAAGAAAAGGGAAAGAATGTCTGCTAGATCTCATAACCTTCATGCAAAACCGAAAATTAGAAACATGCAACCTGCTTTAATGAGTCAGAAATTTGAAAAGGTAGCTTCTAGAACTTTTGGCAAGAAATCTACAAAGGCAGCTCCGGTAGTTCTGATAGCTCCGAGAGCTCCCGGATCTTCTGTTGTTCCCTCCGGAGCTTCAGCTTTTGCCTCCGGGCCTTTTGCTTTTACCTCCGGAGCTATTGGTTTTCACTCTAAACAAGTAACAACTTCTAAATCAACTGTTAAGAACAGAAAACCTCAATCTTTGACTCATAAACCTGCTGTTTTATCTCAGCTTTCGCGTGTTTTTCCTACTGCACGTCGTGTGACTCAGTACTGGATACCTAAATGCCTTTTGACTAACCCCAGTATTGAGTCATCGACGTATTGTGCTTCTATGTAGGTTACACATTTGAGGAAGGAGAACATTTGGATTGTGGATTCAGGTTGCTCACGCCACATGACCAGTAACAAAGATTGGTTCTCCTCCCTCTCTTTTGTGTCACGTGTAGAGAATGTTACTTTTGCCGATAATTCTTCAACTCCTATAATTGCTAAGGGTTCGGTTAGAGTAAATGTTCACCACACTTTGAAAAATGTGGCACTTGTCAAAAATTTGAAATACAACTTGCTTTCTGTTTCACAATTGCTGGATGAAAATCTAGAGATTATTTTCAATAAAAACTGCTGCAAAGTTGTAGGTTCAAATAGTGAGCTTATTTTTAACATGTCTCGGTTTGGAAGAGTTTTTAAAGCTGATTTTGATATGTCTTTCTCTAAGCATAGGTGTCTAGTTGCTAATGATTCAAAGGACTTATATTTTTGGCATCGTAGACTTGGTCACGTAGGCTTTGATCACCTAACACATGTTAGTGCTCTTGATCGCATACGTGGGCTGCCTAAGCTTAAAGGGGACAAAGAAATTGTGTGGTCTTCTTGTAGACATGCTAAGATGGTTGCAGGTTCACATACACCTCTCACAATGATCATGACAACTGAACCATGTCAACTTTTGCATCTTGACACCGTAGGACCTTCACGTGTTCAATACTTCGGAGGTAAATGGTATGTTCTTGTGATTGTTGATGATTATTCTAGATACTCTTGGGTTTACTTTATGGCGTCTAAGAATGAAGCTTTTAGTCACTTTAGGACTTTATTTCTTAGATTATCAATTGATCACCCAAGATCTTTAAAGGCAATTAGAAGTGATGACGGAACTGAATTTAAAAATCAATATTTTAATCAATTTTGTGCTGAAAATGGAATAGATCATCAAGTTTCTTCACCATATGTACCTCAACAAAACGGTGTTGTAGAAAGAAAGAACAGAACCTTAGTTGAGATGGCTAGGACTATGCTTGATGAATATCAAACTCCTAGGAAATTTTGGGCTGATGCGTTAGCAACCGCTTGTTATGTCTCAAATCATGTTTTCTTGCGTGCTAAGCTAGGTAAAACACCATATGAGCTCCGGTTTGGACATAGGCCTAGTGTTACACACTTTCGGGTCTTTGGTTGCAAATGCTTTGTTAAGAAACATGGTAATCTTGATAAATTTGAACCTAGATCCATTGATGGCATGTTTCTTGGTTATCCATCTCATACTAGAGGCTACCGTGTGCTTTTACTTGACACTAACAAAATTGTGGAGACTTGTGAAGTGTCTTTTGATGAAGCTACCCCAGGTACGAGCTCCGGTGTTGCAGGACCAGATCCGTATCCTCAGGGGGAGGGTATTTTCGAAGATGAAGAAGAGCCGGTGCTACTGCCTGGTAGTTCCGAAGTTGACACGTGTCCAGCTCCGGACATTGAACAAGCTCCGGCTATCATCTCTGCTGGTCCTGATCGTTCACAAGTCACAAGCTCATCAATCTACGATGAACATGAAGAAGAAGAAGCTTATGAGACATCTGTTCCCCTACGGTTTTACAAAGATCATCCCCCACAACAGATGATTGGAAGCTTGCATGAACGAGTCACACGGTCCAGGTTTTGCGATCCAAACTCTTATGCTCATTCTGCTTTTGTCGCTTCTTTTGAACCCAAAGATATATCACACGCACTCACTAATGAATCATGGATTATTGCCATGCAAGAAGAGTTAGAAAATTTTGAAAGAAATAATGTTTGGAAACTTGTACCTCCACCTCAAGGTCACACTTTAATTGGAACTAAATGGGTATTTAAAAATAAACAAAGTGAGGATGGAGTTGTGGTTAGGAATAAGGCTAGGTTGGTTGCTCAAGGTTTCACTCAAGTTGAAGGTTTAGATTTTGATGAAACTTTTGCTCCTGTCGCTAGATTAGAAGCCATAAGAATCTTGTTAGCTTTTGCAGCATCTAAAGGTTTTAAGCTATATCAAATGGATGTTAAAAGTGCTTTTCTTAATGGCTACATAGATGAGGAGGTTTATGTCAAACAACCACCGGGTTTTGAAAATCCAGATTTTCCTAATCATGTTTACAAACTGTCCAAAGCCTTATACGGTCTCAAACAAGCCCCTAGAGCATGGTATGATAGGCTAAAAACATTCTTACTTGAAAAGGGGTTTACCATGGACAAGGTTGATAAAACTCTTTTTGTGCTTAAGCATGGCAATGACTCATTATTCGTTCAAGTGTATGTGGATGATATTATCTTTGGTTGTGCTTCTCATGATCTTGTGTCCAAGTTTTCAGCAATGATGAGTTCCGAATTTGAAATGAGTATGAAGGGTGAACTCACTTACTTTTTGGGGCTGCAAATCAAGCAAACCAAGGAGGGTACCTTTGTGCATCAAACGAAGTATACCAAAGACCTCCTAAGGTGCTTCAACATGGACAAAAGCAAGCCTCTTCGGACACCAATGGGAACAGCAACAACACTTGAACTTGATGAAGATGGTGAATCCGTGGATCAAAAAGAATATAGAAGTATGATCGGATCACTTTTATACCTCACAGCATCAAGACCGGACATACAATTCAGCGTATGTCTTTGTGCACGGTTTCAAGCTTCCCCACGTGTTTCACATCGTCAAGCCGTCAAAAGGATTCTCAGGTACTTACATGGAACCCAAGAATTTGGCATTTATCTTCCTTCTTCCTCAACCGTTACTTTGAAAGCTTTTTCGGATGCTGATTTTGGGGGTTGTAGGATTGATAGGAAAAGTACTTCCGGTGCTTGTCATTTTCTTGGTAATTCTCTTGTTGCTTGGTCCTCTAGAAAACAAAATTCAGTTGCACAATCCACAGCCGAATCTGAATATGTAGCTGCTGCTAGTGCTTGCTCACAAATTCATTGGATTGTTCAAACACTTAAGGACTATGGGGTTGATCTAGATAGTGTTCCACTGTTTTGTGATAACACTAGTGCTATTTGCATTGCCAAAAACCCCGTGCAACATTCTAGAACTAAGCACATTGATATTAGGTATCACTTTCTCCGAGATAACGTTGAAAAAGGAAACATTGTGCTTCACCATGTAGATACCGAACATCAATTGGCTGACATTTTTACAAAACCTTTGGATTTCACTCGTTTTTGTTTCATTCGTAGTGAAATAGGGGTTATTCATCCTCGTGTCTTAAATTGAGGGGGAGTTTTTGAAACATGGGATGTCCATGTGTGAATCTGAAATTAAAATAATATGAGCATAGTATTTCATACATATATGACTTTGTGATTCCTTTTACATGCTGAAAGTTCTTACTACATTACTCATGTTATACATTTTGTAGTTTTTGCCATGTCTAGTAATTGGAATAATTACATACACTAAATCTGGTCATGGTCGAACTTTCTTGCTGTTTTGAACTTGTTACATGTTCACAAGTGCTCTTAATCATAAAGAATTAATCAAGTAATCAACTCACATGTTGAGTTTTTATGAACAAATATAAATTGAGAAAAGATCAAGAGAATATGCATGCATCACACTTTTTCTTTTGAGATGGCTTGTCATTGCACTTAGATATGAACTTGGAAGAAGTTGTGTATGACTAAAACCATGTCCTTAAGCTTCTGATTGTCAAATGACATAGGCTTGGCTTGGTTGGTTAGAATAAGGCAGATGCGGATATAATCTCTTGCAAATATCATATGATCTAAATTTTTGCTTTGAAAAATAATAAAATGCAGCAACTAGTGTCATGCTTTCAGGTTTTGAAATAGTTAAGTTTGTGAGATCATGAATTGCTTAAATTGAAAATTACATTTGATCTCTAACATGGCTTACACTATTTTATGTATCTCATTGATGTGATAGTGTAAGTTACTTGATAGTATGACTTGGATGAGCTTTGTTTATATGTATATGTTATAATATGCTCATAACAACTAAAAGGAGAGAGAGATAATTTGTTTATATGCTCATGACTTGCTGAATACATTGTCAAAGGGGGAGAGATAAGCATGAAAAGAAAGAGAATATGTGCATAAGGAGAGATAATAAAGGGGGAGAGATTTTCATATTCTTCTCAGTTTATTTTTGATTTACAAAGGGGGAGAAATTGTTTTCAAAACTTTTATGTGAATAAGCCAATGTTCGGATTTTAAATGGTGTTGCCAATGCATTCATCAAGGGTGAGATTGTAAAACCTATGTGTGCTGAATACATTGGCCTGTAGTGAATACACTTGGTTTTGATGATAAAAGTTTTAAATATCACCAAAACACCTTTTTGTCAAGGTCCGAGCTATAGCAAGGTCCGACGGTAGGTCCGGCTTGTTTTGGGTAGCTCCGGCTACGTTAGATGCTTGGTCCGGCTTCTTGGTAAGGTCCGACTAGCTTTGGTTAGCTCCGGTGAGCTTTATCTTTAGCTCTGGCATGTCTTTGTTAAGCTCCGACATGTTTTTGTTAGCTCTGGCATGTCTTTGATAGCTCCGGCATATACTTGATAGCTCCGGCATGCTTTTGCTAAGCTCCGATGTACTTTGTCTAGCTCCGGTTTTGGGTTGACTAGTTTTGACTAGTTTTGGTAAGCTCCAGTGCTAGGATCTACTAGTTTTGGAAAGCTCCGACGCTAGGTTCTACTAGCTTTTGTTAGCTCGGGCTCAAGCTCCGGGTTGCTCTGGCAAGGTCCGGAACTTGACCGCAGTGCTTCTGCTTTTCATTTGCAATGTTTCATACTTGCTTTACATGATTGGAAAGATTGCTTAGTATTCATTTGCTAAGTTTTTTGTGTGTTTTGGTTGAATACGGTTGATATCGTTTCTACTGTGGTTTTGAAACATGCTTATGTGAGGTTCTCACGTAAGGTGTTGTGTTCGGAACTAACTTGAGTCAAGTCGAGGACTTGGGCTCGTATGGATTGTTTGTTTGTTCATGTGCAGGTGTTGCTTGAGTTCAAGTCATGGCTGGTGACAGGATCCATTGGACTAGTCTCAGGAGGAGATGAGGTTCCAACAACCAAGTTCGGGAGGAACTGTGGTTGAGCGGGTCAGGAGGTCGCGCAGGATGATTGAATCAAGGGTGGTGCATATGAAGGTCGAAGGAAGGTGTTCGCACGTATGCATGCGGTGCATGACGTGGCAATATGCTTCTAGAGACGGATCATGGAAGGAAGATCTGATCGGAAGGATCGGATCGTACCGGTTGATGACTTCGGCTGTGGCGGAGTCGGTTATGGCTCGATATGGAAATATCGAGTTGGTTATGTTAGGATTTTGTATGGGTCACGAATTTGAGTTGTTTAGGAATGTGGGATACGTTCCTAAGGTGTTTGGAAGTCTTAAGATTGCTTCTACCTGCGTATAGAAGAGTCCTAAGCAGTTATGGAAAGTTCCGATTGTGATCGGATTAGGATTGGAGTCCTAGTTGAGATTGGGATGGCCTAAGGGTTGGTTATATAAGCAAGGGGAGGCCAAAGCTCGAGGGAGACGACTTTGGAGGCTGTTCCTCTTGTGTTCTATTGAATAAAATTCATAGTTTGAAGGAACTTTTGTGCCTTGTTCGTCCGACTTGTTCCAGACAAGTTTTACTCGTCGAGTTTCTGGACAGCACTACCTTTCGTCGGTGGTTTTATCATAACTCGAGTTTTACAGATCCAATTGATGTGATTCTTTTTGGGTTGTCTTCACAACTTGATTGTCTATCATCTATCAAAATTTCAAGGTCATTGGATTTGTGGTTTCTGAGATACACGAGTTTCTTTGCAGCATTCCAGAAACTGTTTTTCTCGGGTAGGTCAGATTGACCATAGTCTGATCTTTCGATCATAACTTGAGTTTCTCTCGACGGATTTGAGTGATTCTTCTTGTGTTATCTTCGTGACTTGATTCTCTGTGATATATATCACTTTTGTCACGGTGAAACACGTTTAGATTAGTCTCACACACGATTTCTTCAACAGATCGTTTTTCTGCCGAAGGGTTTGGGGTTTTATTGTTTCCGCTGCGTAAGATTTTTAAATCTACCATTCACCCCCCCCCCCCCCCCCCTCTGGTAGCTTTTCACGTGCCCTTTGGTCCTACAGCATCCATATTTGGCACCTCCCAAGGGGCCTATCGTCGATGTCTCAACAACGGTGGTGGGCAACACCGGAGCACTAAGCTATGGCACCTCCCAAGGGCCCTGCCGTCGGGTTATCTATGAAGATGGTGGGCGACGCCAGAGCATCCAACTCCGGCACATCCCAGGGGACCTGAAGTTGACATCCTAGCACATCAACGCCCGCAACAAGCGTGGACAAATGAGTAAACTCTCATGCCTGGCTCTTGTTGCTAACAGGATTCTTTTGCGATCGCCTGTGCACCAGAGGCAGGCCGTCGATGACTTCACGATGATGGTGGACGACGTCGGAGCATCCAGCTTTGGCACCTCCCAAGGGGCCCGCCGTCGACGTCTCAACAATGGTGGTGGGCGATGCCAGAGCACCCAACTCCAGCACCTCCCAAGGGGCCTGCCATCGGCGTATCTACGAAGATGGTGGGCGACATCAGAACATCCATCTTCGGCACCTCCCAAGGGGCATGTCGTCGACGTACCTACTAAGATGGTGGGCGACGCTGAAGCATCAAGCTCCGGCGCCTCCCAAGGGGCCTGCCATCGGCGTATCAACGATGGTGATGCCTGAGCATCCAGCTCCAGCACTAACCTGGGGGTCTGCCGTCAATGCCCCAACATGTCAACGAGAGCAACAAGCGCGGACAAGTGAGTACACTCTCCTGCCCTGCTCTTGCTGCTAACAAGGTTCACTTGTGGTATCCTATGCACGAGGGTCCCGCCTTCAACGACCTTACGACGATGATGGACGACGGCCAGATAATCCAGCTCCAGAACCTTCTAGGGGGCCTGTCGTTGATGACTTCATGACGATGGAGGGCGACGCCGGAGCAGCCTGCTCCGGCACCCCCAGAGGGTCTGCCATCGACGGCAACATTCAGGAAAAGCCCGGTGCTGCCGAAAGGGGCACGAAGAGACCAATCACTCATGCTCCCCCACTTCGTCGGGGGCCAGTCGAAGACATCCTGCGGTCAAGTGGCAGGCGTACCCAACAGTCTGGCCACGCCTACCAAGGGGCCTCTAAGGAGGGTTCCATAGGTAGGACATCAACAAGTGAAAAACCGACCGTGTCAACCGTGCAAGTGTTGATCCCTAAAAGGCTAACGACATCAACAAAGGCTCTTCAAGACCTTACACAAGAAAAGGAATTGGGGCAACAATTTGAAAGCACACGACAAGCCAACAAGCAAAACAACTTGGATTCAAATTCATAAACAATTATTTACACAAGGGGGTCATCCCCGGATACAAAAACCATTCCGCCTGGGTGCCGACAGTCTCAACCCCACTGGAACGAAGAGGCTCCTGCTTGGCAAGGTCCTGGACATTGGTTCTCGCCTCTTCCTCTCGCTCATCAAGGGGGCCTTTCTCCACCGACTCCAGTGAAGTCATCAGGTACCATCTCTGAAAGCAAACCAAGACATGGGAGGCCACTAGCTCATACAGCTCCCTTCCTTCAACCTCTAGCCGCCTTGCAAGGATCGTGTTCACCGACCCCAACAACGAACAAAGGGAGTCCAAGGCGGGAAGCCGCTGGGCCACCCCCTAAGATAGCTCCCCACGTGGCACGGGACCAAGGCCGAGGCGTTCCAGCATCGCCCCAGTATGGGCCAAGAAGTCCTAGACCGTGCGGGAGGCCTGGAGGATCTCCGACTCCCTCTGAGCAGTCTCCTCCCGGTCGGCGAGCTCCTGAGCACGATGCTCTAGGTCGTCCTCCCAACGCTGGATGGCCAGCTCCAAGTCATGCAATGCCCAACGTTTCTATTCCAGGCTCCAGGAGATCTCCTCCTCCTTCGCCGCCAAGTCCCATTCTGCGTCAGCAACAGCAACTTCGCGGCTGACCAACTCCAGCCGCTGATCCTCGCACAGCTTTAGGTGGGCGTCAGTGACATCATGGGCCTTCAAAGCCTTCACCTCAAGCTCATTGTTCTTCGCATCGACCAGCTTCACCAAGTGTCGCTCCTCCACAAGCTGGTCCCACTCTCGGGCGAAAGAACCCTGCGTCTTGCGCAAGATGGATTGGGCCGCGGCAACAGTGTTTGTGAGAGGGATCAGCTCGAACGTCGCCACCGATAACTGCCCCTCTTGTCGACGCTGCGGCAGACACCAGCTTCCGGGAACAAGATGGTTCCCTGGCTGAAGCCCCGAACCATCGCGCCGCTGCCCAGTGTCGAAGTCCCCTCCTCCGCTGCAAGGGTATCACCAGCTGCCAGTGGTGAGTTGCCATGTTGCACGCCAATAATGTTTGGCGCCGGCGCCGCTTCAATGACCAGCGGGTCAGCCCCACCAAGGGAGGCAGCCACGACCAAGGTAGCCCCCTCCTCGCCAGGCACCTCCTTGCCTGGAACTTCCTCGCTAGGCAACCCCCTCGACAAGCACCTCCTTGCCTGGCACTTCCATGCTTGTCGCCACTTCTGCCACCCCTGCCTCGATGGATGGGGGTGCAGAGTCATCAATGGCACATAAGGCCGACGCATTGTCGGGCGTAGGATGCGACGCGGCATACCCCGTTTCAGCTCTGGCAAGGGTAGGGGCTATCAAGCCCACCCCTGGAAGCACCAAGGGAACCAAGTCGGCTGACGACGCCCTGAAAAACTGAGATAAAGCTTCGTCAAGAATGAAAAAGAAAATAAGAGAAATAGTAGAGGGGAGAAGCTATGACTTACCGGCGAGTCAGGCCACTCCAATGACCCTGGCCTCCCACCCCGCACGATAGATCAAGGTCGCCGAGACCTGACGACAAGGCTCGCGCCGCCGTCTCTAGTACCGACCCTAATCAACCCGCGTCGACATGGTCATCTCTGCAGGCCCCTTGGCGCCTCCTCCAAAACTAGGTCAACTACTAGAATTGGAGACTAAGTCAATGATAGAAGCTTCAGCCCCTCCGGCTCCATCGTGACGGGAGATGGAAGTACCGTCCCCCCGATATAGCTTTCGCTTCTTCGGCATAGTAGTAGCAGAGCCCACGGCCAGCGTGCGGGAATGCTTTCTCGGCTCTAAAGCTGGCGCCGGCTGGCTGACCCCCACCCTGTCAGAGGTAGTTGAGTGCTCTGCCTCCGCCCTTGCTGAAGGACACGAGGAAGACCCTGACCCTGGCTGCATCACATCATGGCACCGCTTTAGGAATGCCGAGGCCCCAAAGGTATCTTCGGGATGTAGACGAACGAGGCCAAAAACGTTGAACTTTGGCATCAAGATTCGCAGTTCAGCCCTCAAGTCGATAGTCACGTGGAGCGGCTGGTAGTCATCCGAAATGGAGATGTGCTCATTGTCAACAACATCGGAGGTCACTGTTTTCAACATCTCCTCCTGCATCTTGGGAGTTGGGGTGTTCGGACCCAGCCGGCATTGGTCATATTCACCGTTGTAGACCCAGACCCGGTACAGACGCTGCTGGAGAGGGGCGGTACAACAGAGCAAGAAGTCTGTGAACACCATCAAGGAGGTCAAGCCCTTGCCAGCCAAGAACCGGATCCTCCTCAGGGCGGGCTTATAATCCTCTAGCAACCCCTAGGATGCTTCCCAGGTGGTAGGGTCGGAGCCTGGACCGTCGAACAACATCTTTAGTGAGGGATGTGGGTCTGTCCTGACAATCGCACAGTCTTCCTTCTAGTCGCTCCATTTGCCCCCTTTGAATGAGGCAATGTAACCCCCGGAGGTATTGTCCCTATGGTGGAAGTAGTAGGCCCCCACTCGCACTCTTCCATTTGTCTTCATCATGATGAAATACCAGAACAGCTCCACCACGGGTGGGCAGCCCACGAACACCTCGCATAGGTTGACGAACACGATGACCAAGGAGATGGAGTTTTGCGACAGGTGGTGAAATTGTAGCCTAGACTCCCACAACACTTCAAGGAAGAACCTTGACAACGGGAGTGTGAGCCCAGCAGTGGCGTAGGCGACAAAAAGAACAATATCGTCCTCACGCAGATCCCAAAGATTGGGAGGCCCGCAGCGGATCATTCATCCGCACTTTGAAGCCACCCAGCCAAGGAGCCGCCTCATCAGCACTAGACCTATAGCCGATCGAAAGCGGGAAGGAGGCAGCAGGGAAGCCATTGGAGCATGCTAAGGTGAGAGCTTTGGCCAAGGGGTGTGTAACACCCTCATTTTCATGCATCATGCCTTGCATACACTCATATACATGTTTAACATTAACCCATAACAAGAGGAACAAGTTAAAATTGATTTGGAGCAAAACCGCACTTAAAAATGTAGGAAAGTGCGGACTAGTCCGGTTTTGCTGAGGATTAGTCCGATTTATCTCTGTCTAAAAACGGACTTGTCCGTTTTTGCTGCGGATTAGTCTGATATTTGCCCCTGGAAAACTTCGGACTTGTCCGATCTTGTGCGGACTAGTCCGATGTTCCATGAATCCTTGAAAATTTGCTAAGTCCCTGGACTTTTCCGGACTAGTCCGGTGTCCCAGCGGACTTGTCCGTTTTCCTTTCTTACTAAGATCGGACTTGTCCGATTTTTGGCCTGACTTGTCCGATTTTCTCTCTGGACGACTTCGGACTAGTCCGGTCCTGTCCGGACTTGTCCGATATTTCGTGACTCCGAGATTGACCTTTTGTTTTACGACTTGTTTCTTGGGTTTCACGTTAAGTGGGCCTAGGGACGTCATGCCTAACTCTTTTAGAGCCCATGTGGGACTCTAAACCGGCCTCTACTCATTCCAAAACTCGAAATCCATCTAACCCTAGCCTCCACCTCTATATAAACAGCCCAACCCCTTGGTTTGACATCTATTTGCCACTTTTCCACCCACCCAAACCCTAGTTCGTGGGGAGCCACCATCAAGGAGGGAGGAGAAGATCCCAAACAAGAAGAAGAAGAGGAGGAAACGAAGGAGGATCATGATCTTCACCAAGTTTCGTCCTTCACCACCAATTCATCTCCAAGTTCATCACCAACCCTAGATCATCAAGATCCAAGTGTTACCTCCAAGTTTCTTGGTTCATTGGAGTTCTAAACACCTGGTATACCTTCTATTCTCTTTTCCTTATGCGAATTCAACCCCTAATCTCTGAATTTACGTCGATCTAGAAAACCCTAATCTGCTGATTTCGTCAAGTGCGGACTTGTCCGGTCCCTAGCGGACTAGTCCGATCTTCCTGGTTAAATTGTGTTGAATTAATTCTTAAATTTGATCTAATCAACCCCAAACCTGTATAAACTTGTTATAATCTATTAGAGCTAGTTAGTGATCATTAAAAGCAATCTAGTAACAAGTTCTACCTTGCATTTGCATCAATCATGCATGTCATGACATATTGAGTAATATTTGTGCACTCTTTGATTGTGTTTCTTGTCTTGTATGTTTATTGTGTGGATTAGACGGATTTGCGCTAGAAAGTGCCGCGGAGGATCTACAGCATCAAGAGGTTGAAGTCTTTGACCCTAATCAACAGCAAGAGCAAGGCAAGTGACCTTGAAGCATATTGATCCTGTTTTAAAATAAATGTTTTGTTTGCAAAACTGCATGTTGTGTCAATTTGATGGGAATCCTATGGTAGGAAGTTTACTAATTTTGTTCAACCACCCTTGTCACCTGGAATTTATGGTAGAGAGAGTCGGGAAGGGTTTTTACCTTTTTGCTTCGCTTAATTAATTGGGATGGCAAACAACAATACACATTTAATTATGCATTAATGATATTCTGGTTAATGTGAACTGGTCAATACGATGGGTGATCTAAGCAAGTCTGGTGTGTGGATGGGTTGGATGTTATGGTGGTTTGCTTGCTTTAGATCTAAGGACCGGTTCATGCGAGAATAAGCCAGGACTACAGTGCCACCACGAGGCCAAGTATGGGTGCGGCGTAGCTAATTAATTAGGGCTTTGCTAGTGCTGTTTGGACCATTGTGGATGCTCGGGGAAGGGGTAGTCGGATTGGGTTTGTTGATGATTGGTGGGACTACCCTGGGATCCGAATGGCTCAAGAGGGGGCCCTTGGTTGAAAATGTGCTCTGCGGGAGACATCGCCACCGGTGAAACCTCAGTGGGGTCTAAATAGGCTAGTAATCCCTTTGTAAAGGCTATTTTGTGATCTCTTGGCCACACACCAACGGAAGTGTGTAATGTGACCGACGAGTCATGGGCATAAGGGAGGTTCTTAGTCGCCGAAGGGTGATGAAATCACGAACACGTGGGTAAAGAGGTACAAACTCTGCAGAGTGTAACTAAAACTATCATGATAGCCGTGCTCCCGGTTATGAGCACCTGGACAACTTCCATTATTAGAGGCAAATTGGAATTTGGGATGGTTATGGTTTGGTAATGGTATGGATGGTTATGGATTAATCTCTGGTATTGAATATGGTTATCGGCAATGGTGAAATCTGGACTTATTGATGATGGTAATGAATTCAGTTTGGTATTATGGTAATACTCATGATTATGTTGGGATTACTTCACATACTTATACTATATTGCTTTTCAAAAGTTTTAATGTACTTTTTAGCACTTTACCATTATTATCGTCGTCATTTGAATAAGCCACATGTCATACTTTCCACACTTGCTAAGTACGACATGTACTCACTCTTGCAATCCCCCACCCCAACAGTTGCAGGTCAGGATTGGGATTTTAATGGCGATAATGCGGAGTTCTAGGCCGTGTCTACCGTCAGCTTTGCCTGTGGTGTTGATTGGAGCTGCACGTATATACCCTGTCGCTTATGTTGCATAGTTGCTTTAGTTGTTTAATTAGTTTATTTCTGCTGCATTAGTTGAACTTGTCATTAATATTCATTAGAGCTTGTATTCGAGGATTTAATGAATTGTGTAATAAGAGTACTTATTTAATAATTTGAGCTGTGGTAATTTTCTGTATATCCTTTTGTGATTTCACTCGTGTATGTGTGATGAACATCCTGGGCACACATATGCGTTAGCTTGGTTCATTTTCGGAACCGGGCGTCACAGATTGGTATCAGAGCCACAGGTTGACCGTAGGATGCAGCCTAGATAGAATGGACACTTTAGAGCACATAGGAGCACTCAGGAATCGATGTGTTTTTGCTTGGAGTGCTGCTTGCTATATATATTGCTTGCTTGTGTGCTTAATAGAGGATTTTGGGATGCCTTAGCATTGCCATGTCCACTTAGGCTAGTGTAGCTAGTTGTTTAGTTTCATATCCCTTGATGCATATAGTTGGGGCGTTTTCTAATTCTTACCTATTGCTTTTCTTCAGATGGCGAGGACTCGCAACCAGAGGGATGGCAATGATGAGGAGGAGAACAATGGAGTACCTCAGAACAACAATGGGCAAGGATCTACTCAGGGAGCTATCAACATCGAGCAGCTATTGGCCATGCAAAACCAGCTCATGCAGACCATGATACAGACTATGGGACAGCTGCAGGCTGGCAATATCAACAATCAGCCCCACATGCCTCCACCGCCACCCCCACCTCCTCATAACCGATTGGGAGAGTTTATGAGGACTAGGCCGCCAACCTTTGCTCAAGCCGCAGACCCTATGGATGCGGATGATTGGCTCAAGTCCGTGGAGAAGAAGCTAGCCATTATCCAATGCAGTGACCGGGAGAAGGTGCTATTTGCCTCTCATCAACTCGTTGGAGCAGCTGCAGATTGGTGGGATTCTTATTGCAATGCTCATGAGAACCAAGAAAGAATCACTTGGGCCGAATTCAAGGAGAATTTTCGTTCTCATTATGTGCCCGAGGGTGTTATGATCTTGAAGAGGCAAGAATTTGAGAATTTAAGGCAAGGAAAATCAAGCGTGAGTGAATATCTCAATAAGTTCACTCAACTCTCAAGATATGCGCCTAAGGATGTTAGCCGGGATAGCCGGAAGCAATACTTGTTCATGAGGGGATTGAACAATGAGATCCAAGTGCAACTACTCAACTGTGATTATGTCAATTTTCAGAAGCTTGTGGACAAAGCAATTGTGGTTGAGAACAAGATCCGTGAGATGGAGCAAGAAATCAAGAGGAAGGCGCCCTATCAAGGACAGCAACAAGGAAGTAATGTGCGCCCTCGCTTTGCGCCGCCCAATGCGCCTCATTACAGCTCCTCTATTCCTGCTCAGCGCCCTGGTTATGCACCGCGCCCAACTCAGTTTGTGCAGCAGCGCCCTGTCATACAAGCACCTAGGCCTCCGATGCCTTATGCACCTCGTGCTGATTTTCCTGGAGCCAATGTTCAAAACCAAGCTCGTCCCAATAATTCTGGTGGAGTTAAGAAGTGCTATACTTGTGGAGAAGCTGGACACTTTGCACATCAATGTCCTAAGTCGGGCCTTGGTCAAGGAAGCAATGCATCGAGGCAAAACCCAAGACCTAATGGAGGACAGCCACAAGGAAACCGTGGACAGCAAAATTTTGCTCGTGGCAACGGGAACCATGTCTCTACGGAGGATGCTCAACAAGCGGATGATGTGGTCATTGGTATGTTTCTCGCCAACTCCAACCCCGCGACTATGTTATTTGATTCTGGAGCATCGCATTCATTCATTGCATCGAAGTATGTTGCCAAATATAGTTTGCCTATCTCTCATATGAAGTTTACTCTGTTGGTTAAGTCTCCTGGAGGAGAGATGAGGACAAATATAGTATGTCCAAAAGTAAGCCTTAGAATAAGGGGGGTAGACTTCTCCGCCAACCTCATTGTTTTAGATTCTCAAGGGTTGGATATTATACTTGGTATGGACTGGTTGAGGAAGCACAATGGGGTTATTGAATGTGCCACAAAGACAGTGAAGTTGACCAATGAGGAAGGGATAACTGTAGAATTTGAAGCATCTCAAACCGCATCGAAGCAATTGGAATTGAATCATATAGATGGTGCCGCAATTGAGGAGATTCCGGTTGTATGTGAATTTTTGGATGTGTTTCCGGATGAGTTGCCAGGTATGCCACCCGATCGAGACATTGAGTTTGTTATTGATTTAATACCTGGAACTGCACCTATAGCTAAGAGGCCGTATAGGATGCCTCCTATGGAATTAGCGGAGCTCAAGAAACAAATTCAAGAGCAATTAGAGAAGGGCTTTATTCGCCCTAGCTCTTCACCTTGGGGAGTGCCCGTTCTATTTGTGGACAAGAAGGACGGATCCCAAAGGATGTGCGTGGATTACCGAGCTCTCAACGAGGTAACAATCAAGAACAAGTACACCTTGCCACGCATAGAAGATTTGTTTGATCAGATGAAGGGTGCTTGTGTCTTCTCTAAGATTGACTTGAGGTCGGGATACTTTCAAATGAAGATTAGACCATCGTACATACCCAAGACAGCTTTTAGGACACGGTATGGATCTTATGAGTACACCGTGATGTCTTTTGGATTGACAAATGCACCTGCCTACTTTATGTACCTCATGAATAAAGTCTTCATGGAGTACTTGGACAAGTTCGTTGTAGTGTTTATTGATGATATTATGATCTACTCGAAGGATGAGAAGGAACATGAGGAACACTTGAGGCTTACGTTGCAAAAATTGAGGGAGCATCAATTGTATGCCAAGTTCAACAAGTGCCAGTTTTGGTTGAAAGAGGTGCCATTTTTGGGTCATATAATCTCAGGAGGAGGAGTATCGGTTGGCCCCGGAAAAGTGAGAGACGTGTTGAAGTGGGAACCACCGCAAAACGTCAAGGAAATAAGGAGTTTTCTTGGGATGGCTGGATATTACCGTCGGTTTATCAAGGATTTTTCCAAGATAGCCAAGCCTATGACGGAGTTGCTAATGAAGGGAAAGGCGTTCCAATGGACTGAAGCTTGTCAGAATAGTTTTGAGGAGTTGAAGAAGAGGTTGACAATAGCCCCAGTTTTGGTATTGCCGGATGTAAGCAAGAGCTTTGACATTTATTGTGACGCATCAAGACAAGGGCTTGGATGTGTATTGATGCAAGGAGGTCAAGTGGTCGCCTATGCATTGAGACAATTGAAGAAACATGAGCAGAATTACCCCACGCATGATCTTGAACTAGCAGCCGTGGTACATGCATTGAAGATTTGGAGACACTATATTCTTGGACATAGGTGTGAAATTTATACGGATCATAAGAGTTTGAAGTATATTTTCACACAAATGGATCTGAACTTGAGGCAACGAAGATGGTTGGAGCTCATCAAAGATTATGATTTGGGGATCAACTATCATCCGGGAAAAGCCAATGTAGTGGCCGATGCTTTGAGTAGAAAAGGAGTAAGTCATCAACTTACAGTTCGAGAGTTACCGTCCGAGTTATGTAAGGAGTTTGAACGGTTGAACCTCGGGTTTGTAAATGAGATGGAGATGATGGAGTTAAACCCAACCTTGGAGCAGGAAATTCGAGAGGCCCAAACCGCAGATGAACGGATCAATGAAATCAAGGAAAGGACCAAAGAAGGGAGAGAATTCAGATTTGATGAAGACGAATACGGTACCATATGGCTTGGAAAGAGGATCATTGTGCCTAATGTAAAACATATTCGGGAGACAATATTAAAGGAGGCACATGACTCGCCTTACTCGATTCATCCCGGTTGTACGAAGATGTACAAGGACTTGAAGACTTGCTATTGGTGAGATAGCATGAAAAAGGACATAGCTGAATATGTAGCATTATGTGATGTGTGCCAATGAGTCAAGGCGGAACATCAAAGGCCAGCCGGATTATTGCAACCATTGAAGATTCCGGAATGGAAGTGGGAAGAAATTGGTATGGACTTCATAGTTGGGTTACCACGTACTCAGTCCGGGTATGACTTAATTTGGGTAATTGTGGATCGCTTAACCAAGTCAGCTCATTTTGTCCCTGTGAAGACCAGATATACAGCTGCACGATTGGCCGAAATATACATGGAGCATATTGTGTGTCGACATGGAGTCCCTAAGAAGATAGTCTCGGATAGAGGTTCTCAATTTACCTCCAGATTTTGGCAAAAATTGCATGAAGCTTTGGGAACGAGGTTGAATTTTAGTTCAGCATATCATCCTCAAACAGACGGACAAACCGAGAGGACAAATCGGATTTTGGAGGACATGTTAAGAGCTTGTGCTTTAAAGCATGCGAAAAGATGGGACAAAAGCTTGCCATACGCAGAATTTTCATACAACAATAGTTACCAAGCAAGCTTGAAAATGTCACTATATGAAGCGCTTTATGGGAGGAAGTGTAGGACACCTTTATTCTGGAATGAGGCAGGAGAAACTCAATTCTTTGGTCCGGACGTGTTGCAAGAAGCCGAAAAGCAAGTCCAAATAATTCGTGGAAACTTGAGGGCTGCCCAATCAAGGCAAAAAGGCTATGCGGATAATAGGAGAAGGAAATTAGCCTTTGAAATAGGAGATTTTGTTTACCTCAAGGTGTCACCAATGAGAGGTCATAAGAGGTTTAACATAAGAGGCAAGCTCGCACCTCGTTATATTGGACCATTCAAGATTTTGGACAAAAGAGGAGAAGTAGCATATAAGTTGGAGATGCCAGCTCATCTTTCAGACGTACATGATGTGTTTCATGTCTCCCAGCTCAAGAAGTGTTTGAGAGTGCCGGAAGAACAAGTGCCAATGGAAGAATTGGAACTAGAGGAAGATTTGACGTATGCCGAGCAACCGGTCAAAATCTTGGAAACCAAGGAGAGAGTCACAAGGAACAAGGTGATTCGATGGTGTAAAGTCCAATGGAAGCACCATACCGAAAAAGAAGCAACTTGGGAGCTACAAGATGATATCAAGAAGGACTTTCCCTATCTCTTCTCTTCCGCGTCGAATCTCGAGGGCGAGATTCCTTTTAAGGGGGGTAGGTTTGTAACACCCTCATTTTCATGCATCATGCCTTGCATACACTCATATACATGTTTAACATTAACCCATAACAAGAGGAACAAATTAAAATTGATTTGGAGCAAAACCACACTTAAAAATGTAGGAAAGTGCGGACTAGTCCGGTTTTGCTGAGGACTAGTCCGATTTCTCTCTGTCTAAAAACGTACTTGTCCGTTTTTGCTGCGGATTAGTCCGATATTTGCCCCTGGAAAACTTCGGATTTGTTCGATCTTGTGCGGACTAGTCCAATGTTCCATGAATCCTTGAAAATTTGCTAAGTCCCTGGACTTTTCCGGAGTAGTCCGGTGTCCCAGCGGACTTGTCCGTTTTCCTTTCTGACTAAGATCGGACTTGTCCGATTTTTGGCCAGACTTGTCCGATTTTCTCTCTGGACGACTTCGGACTAGTCCGGTCCTGTCCGGACTTGTCCGATATTTCGTGATTCCGAGATTGACCTTTTGTTTTACGACTTGTTTCTTGGGTTTCACGTTAAGTGGGCCTAGGGACGTCATGCCTAACTCTTTTAGAGCCCATGTGGGACTCTAAACCGGCCTCTACTCATCCCAAAACTCGAAATCCATCTAACCCTAGCCTCTACCTCTATATAAACAGCCCAACCCCTTGGTTTGACATCTATTTGCCACTTTTCCACCCACCCAAACCCTAGTTCGTGGGGAGCCACCATCAAGGAGGGAGGAGAAGATCCCAAACAAGAAGAAGAAGAGGAGGAAACGAAGGAGGATCAAGATCTTCACCAAGTTTCGTCCTTCACCACCAATTCATCTCCAAGTTCATCACCAACCCTAGATCATCAAGATCCAAGTGTTACCTCCAAGTTTCTTGGTTCATTGGAGTTCTAAACACCTGGTATACCTTCTATTCTCTTTTCCTTATGCGAATTCAACCCCTAATCTCCGAATTTACGTCGATCTAGAAAACCCTAATCTGCTGATTTCGTCAAGTGCGGACTTGTCCGGTCCCTAGCGGACTAGTCCGATCTTCCTGGTTAAATTGTGTTGAATTAATTCTTAAATTTGATCTAATCAACCCCAAACCTGTATAAACTTGTTATAATCTATTAGAGCTAGTTAGTGATCATTAAAAGCAATCTAGTAACAAGTTCTACCTTGCATTTGCATCAATCAAGCATGTCATGACATATTGAGTAATATTTGTGCACTCTTTGATTGTGTTTCTTGTCTTGTATGTTTATTGTGTGGATTAGACGGATTTGCGCTAGAAAGTGCCGCGGAGGATCTACAGCATCAAGAGGTTGAAGGCTTTGACCCTAATCAACAGCAAGAGCAAGGCAAGTGACCTTGAAGCATATTGATCCTGTTTTAAAATAAATGTTTTGTTTGCAAAACTGCATGCTGTGTCAATTTGATGGGAATCCTATGGTACGAAGTTTACTAATTTTGTTCGACCAACCTTGTCACCTGGAATTTATGGTAGAGAGAGTCGGGAAGGGTTTTTACCTTTTTGCTTCGCTTAATTAATGGGGATGGCAAACAACAATACACATTTAATTATGCATTAATGATATTCTGGTTAATGTGAACTGGTCAATACGATGGGTGATCTAAGAAAGTCTGGTGTGTGGATGGGTTGGATGTTATGGTGGTTTGCTTGCTTTAGATCTAAGGACCGGTTCATGCGAGAATAAGCCAGGACTACAGTGCCACCACGAGGCCAAGTATGGGTGCGGCGTAGCTAATTAATTAGGGCTTTGCTAGTGCTGTTTGGACCATTGTGGATGCTCGGGGAAGGGGTAGTCGGATTGGGTTTGTTGATGATTGGTGGGACTACCCTGGGATCCGAATGGCTCAAGAGGGGGCCCTTGGTTGAAGATGTGCTCTGCGGGAGACATCGCCACCGGTGAAACCTCAGTGGGGTCTAAATAGGCTAGTAATCCCTTTGTAAAGGCTATTTTGTGATCTCTTGGCCACACACCAACGGAAGTGTGTAATGTGACCGACGGGTCATGGGCATAAGGGAGGTTCTTAGTCGCCGAAGGGTGATGAAATCACGAACACGTGGGTAAAGAGGTACAAACTCTGCAGAGTGTAACTAAAACTATCATGATAGCCGTGCTCCCGGTGATGAGCACCTGGACAACTTCCATGATTAGAGGCAAATTGGAATTTGGGATGGTTATGGTTTGGTAATGTTATGGATGGTTATGGATTAATCTCTGGTATTGAATATGGTTATCGGCAATGGTGAAATCTGGACTTATTGATGATGGTAATGAATTCAGTTTGGTATTATGGTAATACTCGTGATTATGTTGGGATTACTTCACATACTTATACTATATTGCTTTTCAAAAGTTTTAATGTACTTTTTAGCACTTTACCATTATTATCGTCGTCATTTGAATAAGCCACATGTCATACTTTCCACACTTGCTGAGTACGACATGTACTCACTCTTGCAATCCCCCACCCCAACAGTTGCAGGTCAGGATTGGGATTTTAATGGCGATAATGCGGAGTTCTAGGCCGTGTCTACTGTCAGCTTTGCCTGTGGTGTTGATTGGAGCTGCGCGTATATATCCTGTCGCTTATGTTGCATAGTTGCTTTAGTTGTTTAATTAGTTTATTTCCGCTGCATTAGTTGAACTTGTCATTAATATTCATTAGAGCTTGTATTCGAGGATTTAATGAATTGTGTAATAAGAGTACTTATTTAATAACTTGAGCTGTGGTAATTTTCTGTATATCCTTTTGTGATTTCACTCG
Organism: Tuctoria greenei; assembly: GCA_036927565.1. Classification (NCBI taxonomy): domain Eukaryota; kingdom Viridiplantae; phylum Streptophyta; class Magnoliopsida; order Poales; family Poaceae; genus Tuctoria; species Tuctoria greenei. The sequence continues at coordinate 164,217,949 of JAYESD010000006.1, forward strand.
TGTATGTGTGATGAACATCCTGGGCACACATATGCGTTAGCTTGGTTCATTTTCGGAACCGGGCGTCACAGGGTGAAGAAGGTTTGGGCGCTCGAGGAAGAAGGCAAAAACTTAGGCTACAGGGTTTGAGTAAGGAAGGAACCATTCCCTCCAACAGAGGTTTCCTTTTTGATCACACCCACGACGCTTGAGTACTCCGAGTGAAGGTTCAGACCGTATCGATCAACACACGACACCCATGACAACGGGTCCTATGTCGCCGCAATCACACACTAGCCCAGTCGGTCAGCCGCCTAAGGAAGCCACTGAAGTGACTCTCATAAAGGCAGAGCGAGCAAAAGTACTAAAGTGCATCAGGAACCGTCGTGGTTGAAGGCGCCGCAAAAGATAGAGAAATTACAGCAAGCAAAGATCTCGTCGCCGTAGTCTTTCAACCAAAAGAGGACGCGTGGCGACGTTGGCAGAAGCGCCCACCAATTTTGCTGTCCAAGACAGAATTCAAAGCATAGTGCATGAAAACATGGAAAGGGATCCACCTTTGGGCTCTTCACCATGCCCCATGGTGGACCTAGGGGCCACTGTCGGTACCCTGCAGACGCAGTACCCTCATGGACAGGATGAAGACACGCCCGGAGCCACCACATGTCCCGTAGGAGCCAAGGCCTTTGCATCTCTCAAAGATCAAGCTGTGGTGCTGCCACATAAGCCTTGATTGTGGGGACCGGAGTCCACACATCCGAGGATCTCATTGGGTGGTACCGTGCGATGCGGCACCTAACAGCACACACAAAAAGGATACCAAAACATATAAAGTTTTCATTTCATAATAAGAAGAGTTTACAAAAGAGTGTACAATAGGAGTACACACGCAGCGGAAAATACATACTCATAATCTCACCTAACTAAGCAGGAGAGAAGACGTCCATGCCCTAGGACGATTCTCACTAGCAACACGAAGAACAAACAGCAGCGGCGTGGCTCACATGAGATTTATCTCGACACCTCGAGTCTCATGTACAACCTGAACAACAGAAATAAAACTAATACCTGCAAAAATCGTTAAAGCGCAAACGTGAGCATAAGGCTCAGCAAGACTTAACCGTCTCACTATACAGATGCAAGGGGACACTAAACATAGGTAAGGAATAGCATAAATGACTCGCCTACAAGTGGATCCTTATAATCAAGTTTTAAGTAGCAAATGACATTCTCTGAGCACGGCACATCATGGGCTCCACAATCAAACAAGAAACGCTTTACCGACGATATGACATGCCCAAAGCACATAATGCTATTACAGCTAAAGTATGGGGAAATTGTAAATTTTTAATTATACTATCTCTAAATCATACAAGGTTGCAAGTAATTATAATTCAATACAATATGATTTTCTGGCTTCTTTAGTATTTACTACGTCACCGCTCAGTGAACAAGTGGTACTCTATTACTGCGAGGGACAGTGATTGCAATCAGGACACACCCGGACAACACGACACATACGTCGTTCGGAAGTGTCAGCGAGCACACCCGTACCTACATAACACTTCAGTACTAGGCGTATATGGCAACCTTTCGCAAGACACTCAAATGCCGAACCGGTCGATCCGTCACGGGCAGGAGGTCCCTGCGTGGGGCGTACTCTGACGTGCCCACCAGCGGATTTACACCTTGCTACCCTCAACCCACACCTATAAAACGGAACGGTATGCCTCGACACCCAAGTGACCAAGCTACGTCAGTTTATTGGATTCCATATGTCCATTATGTTGCCGGTACAATTCAAGCTTGTCCGAAGGGGCTGCATACGGACAGGCCTTAATCGACACAGGCAGGGCTATGCGACCGAGACTCAATTCTCCCCGCTTCCTATCCATTCCCTGCCCGGTCTCAATTTCATTATATTAAGCCATTTTCTATTCAACCAATCCTGTGAGATACATCTCTCGCGAGTAGATTCCAACTACTCGACTTCTACCGGATTTCCTATGCATTAGCAAAGCAGTTACTACAGGTCAAACTGTAACGCGTGCCAAATAAACCCTGGGATTTTTGGTCATGCATGTGGAGTATCATTCACCCTAAACGTAATGCACAATTCATATACTACTCATCATAGTGATAAAGCAAAAGTTTATAAACGACTTAAATGCAAACCGGGGCTTGCCTTAGTTTGCGACTGAACAAATGTCAATTGTTAGGGCTTGATCTTCCTCCGGAGGACCTGCCATGGAACCTCAGTGGAAACACCTTGGCCTTCTCCTCCATGTGAAGCTTCTTGTCGATCACCTATCAGCACGTTCCTATCGACATGATATGCATATAAGTAATTAAGTAATTAAGTAATTTAAGAAAAGACTCCACGGGGTTGTGTAAACTCTAAGAATGAGGAGTTCAACTAGGAAGGACAAATATGCCTTTGTTGTGTGAATGAACAAAGGATGAAGTCAAGTGGTCATAGTAGTATCGAGATGTGAATTGAAAGGTGCAATGTAAGCACACATTGCAACTTGGCATTCAACACTCGACGCTATGCCACTCAAGGACGATACAGCTGAATGGTGTGAAAGTGTTGGACTGGTAGGGTAAGGATGACCTAAGAGTCAAGGTGGCATAGTAGTGTCGAGATAAGCACTCAAAGGTGCAATGTAATGACACATCGCAATTTAGCACTCGACACTTGGAGCTATGCCGCACAAAGAGTGATAAGGTAGAATGGTGAAGAAGTATTACTGGACTGTGTGATGTAAGGAAGACTAAGCGATCAAGATGGAGCGTTGAAAGCTTAAGGCATGAGTGAACTGTGCAACAAGAGGTTGTGACTTAGAAGTCGACCAATGAAGTTACACAAACTCATTAAGGAGTAAACCTAATTACGGGACAAGTGTGGTCGCAGGGTCCTGATAAGGATGAACCAGGATGAAACCCTAGCGACACTTGGGAGTGAAGTGAGGTCAACATTCTTTGGACTTAAGACGTCATAACGAGCCTTGTTAACCTAACGTGAGTACTGAGACAATGTTCAAATGACCTTTAGATAAAGTAGTTCCTACGGCAAGCTTCTCGAGCATCGTTCAAGTGCTTACGTGACACTACTGCAGTGTCCTTTGCAAGATTGTCTAGATGAGCTCGGTGAACTCCTAGAACTCGAACATGACGCGAGACCTTGTCGTGATGGTCATGCTTTGCCATCACGGGAAGATCGGATTAGCGAGGTCCACATCGACCCGGACTCGTCAATAGGGTGAGCAGAATCCCGAACACCACCTTGTGAGTCTTAAGGCTAGTGATGTCGACTCGGTTGTTGATAAGCGACTCGACGAACCTGCCGTCGAAGACGGGGTACACCAAGTTAACCAATCCTGTGATCGGCTACGGAACATCCTCGACACAACCAAGGAACTCTTATCCAAGGTCCCCCTTGGTCTAGTTCTCCTTGTTGGTCGCAACGTTATTGCATACCTCTACTCCAAGTCATCGGTGATCACCGAACCACTTGGTTTTACCTAGAAGGCATTTCATCGAGCATCTAGGCTACACCTAGGACTCGAAGAGTCTCGCCTTGACCAAACCCTAATTTGGCTAAACGACTGTCGACCGTTGTGTCGTGGTTGTGTTTCAGCATCATGTACGTTACAGGCATCCTTCATCTCGATGCCAGGACACGATGATGGCTCGGAACGTCACGACGACGTCATATGGTCAACGACGTCTATGCAACTCCTGGTGGAGCATCACGAGCACGCACGGACAGGCCGACGTGATACACGACAAAGGAGGTCGACTTAGGGACTTCTATAGAAATGATATCAATGCGAAAACTGGACGTATGACTTGACGAGACATGAGTACCATTAGGGGTCACGATGAACGGACATCGATGACGTCAAGCAAGGTATTCCAGGGCAAGGCTCACCTTGTAGGCATTTCGCCGAACATCTTGGTGTGTACTAGAGTTCCATCACGTCATCACCATCCAAAGGGTATCTTGGCACATGTCCTTGTCGATTGCCACCCCAGAATAGACCTGCATCCATAGACCAGCATTGAACAGCAACACACTTAGTTTCGCCTTGCAACCATTTCATCGAACACCTTGGCTGCAGTCACTGATCCAACCACTCTTGCAAAATAAGAGCTAACCTTGGACCAGTTGTCGATGCTGGTGTGTCAACAACGTGTTCCTGCGTTTCATCCATCACACCCATTTCCCGCCTTGCTTCCCTGTCATAGCCACGACACGGAACGGGGCGACGATGCCGATGGGGAGCAGACAATCACGACCAGCAGCAAACCGGAACGTGGGCACGTGGGTGGCCAGGGCAGCGAGTTTTTGCGCGGCCGGGAGCAGGCTGTGGCGCAAGAGTGTGGCGAGCAGGTGTTGGCGTGCTGGAGCGACATGCTACAAAGCTCGGCGCGGCGCTGCAGAGAAAGGACCGGTGAGGAACAGGGCTAAGGCGTCCAGGAGCGCTGTGGAGTAGAAGAAAAAGGAGGAGCAGCACGGATCTAGGGTGAGACCGGGAGTGAGCGGCGAGCCGCATCTAGGCACGAGGAGGACGGCGGGCTTGCGCTTTACGGGCGGTGCCAGTTGCCGAGAGAGACCGACGAGCATGGGAGCGTGACCATAGGGCGAGCTGCGGGGAAGCTGGAGAGGCGTGCGCGGGCCAACGGGAGCGCGCAGCTCGGGGACAGCACCGGAGGCGGGCGCTGGCGGCGGGAGCCGGTGGCCGGACGGGGTCGGGAGGGAGAATGAAGGCGCGAGGAGCAGCGTGGAGGAGGTGCGAGGTCGGGCGAGGATGCAGGGTCGGCTGGGAGTCGGGTGGGCACGATAAGGACGGATTTCATCGCGGTGGCGCTGCATGCCGTCGCGTGGAGGCAGGGGAGGAGAGAGGAAGCCTTGCCGACCTGACTGGTGGGGACCATCTGTGGGACCCACTTCCCTCTTCTTTCCAAAATTCCAATAGGGCTAGCAAGCATGCTTCAAAAATAGTCAAATTTGGCCCAGTGACTAAATAAAATGTGGAGAATTTTATGGTGCAATCAGATTTCAAAACTGAGCAAGTTGAATTTGAACTCAGATTTGAATTTGAATTCAAGTGGTGATACTTGACTCAAGGAAATAAATAGTAGATTAGGTTCAAAAATCCTGAAACTTTGAGGTTAACCTTTTTGAACCATAAGGGATCTCAGGAAAAATTTGGAGTTGATTTGGACAAGGTTGAGCACAAAGTTTAAATTTGAAGTCGACGTTGATTAAACTCTCAGTACGTGTCCAATAAATGGGAAATGGGCTTCAAAAATTTTGAAACTTTACCGAGAGTCTAATTGGAATATTAGTAGGTCATGGAAAAATTTACGGCCTGAGATTTGAATATTTTTGGATGTCCCATTTTAGGGTTGGAATAATTCCTTTTTCTTTCTCTCTATTTTGTTTTCTTTTCTCCTTTAATTTTTCATTGAAAATGTGAATACTTGGAAATTAAGGATTCTTCACCTTAAGTTCCATTCCACATCAGCAACCATGTTCTATATGTAAAGTTTTAACAAGTCCCTATTTTTAGTGAACATAGTTTAACTCATATGGCTCATGTGAGTTTGGATTTCCAAGTCTATTTCAAAATTTTTAAGTTCGCATTTTTGCGTTTTTGTTCTTCCGAAAAACGGGCTTTTACAATCCTTCCCCCTTAAAGGAATCTCGTCTCGAGATTCTAACAGGTAGAATAACAGAACGATGAGGGAACGATCCGTAAAAGAGGGTCATTGACTAAGGAAAATGGCAATGCCCTTAAAAACTTGGGTTCTACGAAATAGTGATTATCTTCAGGCATCTTAAGAAATTCTAAAGTCTGCTTCAGGAGATTCCAGTCTTTAGGTTGATAACCTTGATAGGATGCTCGACATGACAATATCACATCGTAAAACTTTCATGTCTGTTACTGATCCTTTATTGTTGTACTCTTGCACTGACATGACATCTTGTCCTGTCCTAGTCTTGATTTGAAGAATTTGCACTTGTTCTTTGCTTCTCTAGGTCACCTTGATAGTTTGAAACTTTTCTTGCATTGGTTCTTGGTTGCTTGCTTGGTTTTGCATAGGTCCTTTCAACTTAATGTGGTATTTCCCTTGATATGAGTTAAGATGGTTTACGAGGTTAAACAACAATCATTAACTTCTTTTGATGTTTAGTCAACCATAAGATCCCTTAGCTGTATCATAAGAGCAGCAAAGCATTCAACACTCTTATGTAATCAAAACAGCAGGAATACTGAAGATATGACGACTACAAGATTTTTGGGTATATCAACGTCTTCAAATAATAGAAACAGAAGATGAAGACCCTTTGCGGTGGCACACGAGGATTTAAAGATTCAGCATCCTCATATATTTCAACACAGCAAAGAACTCAATTATATGGTAACTACAAGGTTCTTGGAGTATCAAGGTTACCATATACCAACGCAAGATCTTAGATGAACCCAAAGAGTTTCACGAGGTTGACAATCGAACAGTATCCTCGCGGGGAAGGAGATTTCATGGATTTTACAAGGTTGATCATCGAACTGATGACCACTCAATGACGAACGGTATAGTTGCAACAACCACGGTACTTGAACCTAAACAAGTCAAGGATGGAAGTTCAAGTGTTTGTTTAATTGTAAGGGAGGTTGAGTGATCGGTTGCCCAGGTATCACTCAATAGAAAGAAGATCAACAATGTAAGAAGTCAAATGAATATAGCGAAATGATCATAGTCATTAGACACCTTAGAATAGTTTGAATGGGGTACACAGTCTTGCTCTAAATTTTAGTATTATCATGCATTCCGTTTTGGGTGTTACATTGGTAATGATGCCTCATGATGCATCATATGTTGTATGGTGCAATGAATATGCATATGGTATGGTGCAAATGATGCATATGTATGGTGCAAATGATGCAGATGTATGATGCAAATGGTGCACATGCATGGTGCAGTAGCTTTTATAGTTTGAGCAAGATTAAATAACCACACCCACAAAACTCAAGTACTGTCTGATGATTTGCAAGGATTGGAAACCGTGGCCGTGAAAGACACTCAATGAGTGGCGTTACTTTCATGACTCGACCACATTTAAGGAATTCATAACAGAACGATTGACAAGGAATGTGAGAAATATACCACGTTACCTCGACCTTTCGAAAGCTTGTTCATGTTCTACTCAACTTGATTGTATCTCCATCAGGAGAAAAACAACTAACTATAGGTCTCTAGTGATGCTTCACTTATCCTTCGCTTCGATCTGGCAAGAGGAACTGATATCCTTAGTGATCACTTTAGTGGAGATGAAGTCACACTTCTTCTTTGAGTAACTTAATCTGGTGGTGGAGGTTGGATCCTTTTGAAGATGTAATCTTATTTGATCGTCTTCTTGTTGACACGACTCGTTGTAACCAAGGTTGATGGTTGAATATCACCATTACTTGAGTGCTCGCCTTCCCCCTTAAAGTTCCAAACCAGGATGTTGAAGCGTACCCCAAACAATCCTTCTGGGAAGACGAGATGCAACTCGAGTAATTGCAATCTGCGTTCAACATCACAAGATGTGATGTGGCAAGTCACATAAATCATACACTAGTATGCCTATCCAAGGGAAAAGGCTTCGAATGAGTTTAACACTCCATTCGACCTGGTAAATAGTTAAATCCCAACTCTTGGTCGGTTATAACATTCCTCGAGTTAAAATCGAGAACCGAATGCCTAACAAAACCAAAAGTTCAAACTGGCCAGACTATGGTGACAAATGACCAGTCTGGACGCAAACTCGATTTTGATCCAGTTAATGGTAAAATCAGATCTTGAGGTGAATAACAAAGTTAAAGTACACATCAAGACCTTTCCAAAAAGTATTGGTTTGCCTCTAGATCTTCTCTGGTTTGCAAGTTATGCTATTTTAAAGTCAGCAGAATTTTTCTGCACTTTCAGCAGAACCTGCTTAAGAAGTAACAGTTTTGATCTAAAGTTTTCAGGCTGTTCTGATGGAAATCTGGAAATATTCTTATTTACAAAGTTGTAGCCAATGTAATAAGCTTTCCAGAATGTACTTACTTGTCTTCATATCAGCTCTGGTTCAAAAGATAGCATTTCTAAAGTTTGCTGAAATTTCAGCATTCAGACTTCTATATTCAGTTCAGATTGACCACATTGTATCCAAACCCGATTTGGAATAGGTAGGTGACAGTTTCAGGTATGGAGCCAATTTCAAAAATTGTAGCTGACTCTCTAACCTCTCCAACGATTACTCGCGCGGCACCATTGGATCAAGGGTCTGCGAGTTATGGATTAAATTCAGAGGTGTACAGATTGCTGTCCAGTTTGGGTATGCCTGGACAGTCTCTGCGATTATCCAAATTTCACCCATTTAGAAAAGGATTCTGGTCTGGTGCTGAACAGAAAACATGTAGAGGACTCCCAAATATTTCTAAAGAGTATTTACTTGCCCTCGTAGCATTTCTGGTTGAGAACATACGGCATTTGCAAGTTGACAGTTTTTCTGAAAAATTGGACAGCACCTCCTCTGTTTAAGGCTGATTTTGTCCACAATTTTCAAATATACAAACATCAACATTTGCAAAAGTAATACATAGAAAACTTGTTGCATACATTCTCAGGATCCCAGAAATGTAAAATACGAAGCCATTCGACAATTATACAGCGAGTTATGCGAGAAACAGTAACTGTATACAGGGCTGTCCATTCGCTGTCCAGATTTTATCAAGTCTAGAAATCTGAAATTTTGAGTATGTTAGAGATGGATTCTGCTCTCGAGTTCTATAGAAATGTTGTAGAGGACTCTCTAAGTTTTCCATACATGTATAAACATGCATAGGTTGCATTTCTAGTTTAAGAGTTATGACTATTTAAAGTTCAAAATTTTTCTGGCTGTTTCAGATAGCATCGATATACATGTACTATCTTCAACTCTGTTTTTAATTAGTTTTAAACTGAATTTGAGGTATCACTGAATAACAAAGTTGTAGAATAGCTTTTCCACTTTCCAGAAATGTATCATAATGGAATAGAAGAGCTTTCTTCAAGGAAATATGACAAAATTTCAGATGCTGGTCCGTGTAGTTTCAGAACAGCAGCTGCCGTGATAATGGTGCATTTTCATCACCATAAAAGCATCTTTTGGCTTGGAGGTCAATAGGAAACTATTAGAAGACTCCAAAAGCTTTTCAAAAAGTATTCACTTGCCTCCAAAGCCCTCCAGGTTGAAGAGATATGGAATTTCAAAGTCAGGTCCATTCTGTTCGAAAACAGAACTCACCGGCTTCGAAACACAAGAATTTGGAAACGAACTCAAATTTTGAAACTTAGCTCAAAACTCAAGTCCGATGGCTAGAACTTGATTCACAACTAATCATTTCCTTTAGAACCAAATGGAATCTTAAAAGGGACTTGACGACCTTCTTATCCATAGCATATCACTATGGATCTTCAAACTTAACCAAAGTCTTACTCCGGCGAAGTCGAGCTAAACTCTCGCCAGGAGCAAAGGACTTTGGTTCACCTACTCTTGAAAAGAAACATTTTACTTTGTCCACAAGATATCAGCAACTGATACTTGGACTTAATATGAATATGAAGCCATTTCTCTCGTGGGGGGATGGTCAAAGTATCGATTGTGATACTGATGGTACTACGTGCCTTACCAAAAGAAAAGTCTAACCCGATACATCCGGATACGTCTATAGGTGGTCCTAATACCGATCACTCGCAAACGTTTGCTACACGGGTCGCTACCGGAGTTAGTGTACCTGCAGAAGACAAACAATCCCCTTCCACACCTTCACACCTCAAGGGCGGCACGGGGAAACACGACAGGCAGTCACAATAAGATATAATCAAAAGTAAATGCATACGACTCTGGTGTGAGTCGCCCTCGAGCGAGGTCATGTCTCGAGGTACATGGCTGTAAATACGTCTGTACAGCAAAGACTCCCATACGAACCGGCTTATACACGCTCGGGCATACGTGTTTCGCATGATCCCATAGAACATGAATAGTTCGAGAGATGCATACTATCGGGTTATACACCACCCGACGGGGGCTCCCACTAATTTTGTGTCACGCTGGGGTACCGCGTGTCATATGTTCTGAGAAACATGGAAAGTTTCAAAGACTCATATTGACTTTCCGTGCTAAGCCACGGAAATTTCACATACCATATCTCGTATGCAGAGTTTACCGAGATTGATCCGCTCTCGGCGGCGTACCTTACCTCTTACCTTGAAGACAGAGCGTCGTTACAGAATAATATAACAAGTTAGTTCACCACCTTTATAACTTATACTAGTAATAGTCCTTAATGGGCATATAGCTAAACCTCACTCGACTACTTCGGAGTTTTCGAAAATAGGCTCTTTTCGAGCGTGCTATTCCCAATGAAGCTCTGATACCATGTCTGTGGGGACCGGAGTCCACACATCCGAGGATCTCATTGGGTGGTACCGTGCGATGCGGCTCCTAACAGCACACACAAAAAGGATACCAAAACATATAAAGTTTTCATTTCATAATAAGAAGAGTTTACAAAAGAGTGTACAATAGGAGTACACACGCAGCGGAAAATACATACTCATAATCTCACCTAACTAAGCAGGAGAGAAGACGTCCATGCCCTAGGACGATTCTCACTAGCAACACGAAGAACAAACAGCAGCGGCGTGGCTCACATGAGATTTATCTCGACACCTCGAGTCTCATGTACAACCTGAACAACAGAAATAAAACTAATACCTGCAAAAATCGTTAAAGCGCAAACGTGAGCATAAGGCTCAGCAAGACTTAACCGTCTCACTATACAGATGCAAGGGGACACTAAACATAGGTAAGGAATAGCATAAATGACTCGCCTACAAGTGGATCCTTATAATCAAGTTTTAAGTAGCAAATGACATTCTCTGAGCACGGCACATCATGGGCTCCACAATCAAACAAGAAACGCTTTACCAACGATATGACATGCCCAAAGCACATAATGCTATTACAGCTAAAGTATGGGGAAATTGTAAATTTTTAATTATACTATCTCTAAATCATACAAGGTTGCAAGTAATTATAATTCAATACAATATGATTTTCTGGCTTCTTTAGTATTTACTACGTCACCGCTCAGTGAACAAGTGGTACTCTATTACTGCGAGGGACAGTGATTGCAATCAGGACACACCGGGACAACACGACACATACGTCGTTCGGAAGTGTCAGCGAGCACACCCGTACCTACATAACACTTCAGTACTAGGCGTATATGGCAACCTTTCGCAAGACACTCAAATGCCGAACCGGTCGATCCGTCACGGGCAGGAGGTCCCTGCGTGGGGCGTACTCTGACGTGCCCACCAGCGGATTTACACCTTGCTACCCTGAACCCACACCTATAAAACGGAACGGTATGCCTCGACACCCAAGTGACCAAGCTACGTCAGTTTATTGGATTCCATATGTCCATTATGTTGCCGGTACAATTCAAGCTTGTCCGAAGGGGCTGCATACGGACGGGCCTTAATCGACACAGGCAGGGCTATGCGACCGAGACTCAATTCTCGCCGCTTCCTATCCATTCCCTGCCCGGTCTCAATTTCATTATATTAAGCCATTTTCTATTCAACCAATCCTGTGAGATACATCTCTCGCGAGTAGATTCCAACTACTCGACTTCTACCGGATTTCCTATGCATTAGCAAAGCAGTTACTACAGGTCAAACTGTAACTCGTGCCAAATAAACCCTGGGATTTTTGGTCATGCATGTGGAGTATCATTCACCCTAAACGTAATGCACAATTCATATACTACTCATCATAGTGATAAAGCAAAAGTTTATAAACGACTTAAATGCAAACCGGGGCTTGCCTTAGTTTGCGACTGAACAAATGTCAATTGTTAGGGCTTGATCTTCCTCCGGAGGACCTGCCATGGAACCTCAGTGGAAACACCTTGGCCTTCTCCTCCAAGTGAAGCTTCTTGTCGATCACCTATCAGCACGTTCCTATCGACATGATATGCATATAAGTAATTAAGTAATTAAGTAATTTAAGAAAAGACTCCACGGGGTTGTGTAAACTCTAAGAATGAGGAGTTCAACTAGGAAGGACAAATATGCCTTTGTTGTGTGAATGAACAAAGGATGAAGTAAAGTGGTCATAGTAGTATCGAGATGTGAATTGAAAGGTGCAATGTAAGCACACATTGCAACTTGGCATTCAACACTCGACGCTATGCCACTCAAGGACGATACAGCTGAATGGTGTGAAAGTGTTGGACTGGTAGGGTAAGGATGACCTAAGAGTCAAGGTGGCATAGTAGTGTCGAGATAAGCACTCAAAGGTGCAATGTAATGACACATCGCAATTTAGCACTCGACACTTGGAGCTATGCCGCACAAAGAGTGATAAGGTAGAATGGTGAAGAAGTATTACTGGACTGTGTGATGTAAGGAAGACTAAGCGATCAAGATGGAGCATTGAAAGCTTAAGGCATGAGTGAACTGTGCAACAAGAGGTTGTGACTTAGAAGTCGACCAATGAAGTTACACAAACTCATTAAGGAGTAAACCTAATTACGGGACAAGTGTGGTCGCAGGGTCCTGATAAGGATGAACCAGGATGAAACCCTAGCGACACTTGGGAGTGAAGTGAGGTCAACATTCTTTGGACTTAAGACGTCATAACGAGCCTTGTTAACCTAACGTGAGTACTGAGACAATGTTCAAATGACCTTTAGATAAAGTAGTTCCTACGGCAAGCTTCTCGAGCATCGTTCAAGTGCTTACGTGACACTACTGCAGTGTCCTTTGCAAGATTGTCTAGATGAGCTCGGTGAACTCCTAGAACTCGAACATGACGCGAGACCTTGTCGTGACGGTCATGCTTTGCCATCACGGGAAGATCGGATTAGCGAGGTCCACATCGACCCGGACTCGTCAATAGGGTGAGCAGAATCCCGAACACCACCTTGTGAGTCTTAAGGCTAGTGATGTCGACTCGGTTGTTGATAAGCGACTCGACGAACCTGCCGTCGAAGACGGGGTACACCAAGTTAACCAATCCTGTGATCGGCTACGGAACATCCTCGACACAACCAAGGAACTCTTATCCAAGGTCCCCCTTGGTCTAGTTCTCCTTGTTGGTCGCAACGTTATTGCATACCTCTACTCCAAGTCATCGGTGATCACCGAACCACTTGGTTTGACCTAGAAGGCATTTCGTCGAGCATCTAGGCTACACCTAGGACTCGAAGAGTCTGGCCTTGACCAAACCCTAATTTGGCTAAACGACTGTCGACCGTTGTGTCGTGGTTGTGTTTCAGCATCATGTACGTTACAGGCATCCTTCATCTCGATGCCAGGACACGATGATGGCTCGGAACGTCACGACGACGTCATATGGTCAACGACGTCTATGCAACTCCTGGTGGAGCATCACGAGCACGCACGGACAGGCCGACGTGATACACGACAAAGGAGGTCGACTTAGGGACTTCTATAGAAATGATATCAATGCGAAAACTGGACGTATGACTTGACGAGACATGAGTACCATTAGGGGTCACGATGAACGGACATCGATGACGTCAAGCAAGGTATTCCAGGGCAAGGCTCACCTTGTAGGCATTTCGCCGAACATCTTGGTGTGTACTAGAGTTCCATCACGTCATCACCATCCAAAGGGTATCTTGGCACATGTCCTTGTCGATTGCCACCCCAGAATAGACCTGCATCCATAGACCAGCATTGAACAGCAACACACTTAGTTTCGCCTTGCAACCATTTCATCGAACACCTTGGCTGCAGTCACTGATCCAACCACTCTTGCAAAATAAGAGCTAACCTTGGACCAGTTGTCGATGCTGGTGTGTCAACAACGTGTTCCTGCGTTTCATCCATCACACCCATTTCCCGCCTTGCTTCCCTGTCATAGCCACGACACGGAACGGGGCGACGATGCCGATGGGGAGCAGACAATCACGACCAGCAGCAAACCGGAACGTGGGCACGTGGGTGGCCAGGGCAGCGAGTTTTTGCGCGGCCGGGAGCAGGCTGTGGCGCAAGAGTGTGGCGAGCAGGTGTTGGCGTGCTGGAGCGACATGCTACAAAGCTCGGCGCGGCGCTGCAGAGAAAGGACCGGTGAGGAACAGGGCTAAGGCGTCCAGGAGCGCTGTGGAGTAGAAGAAAAAGGAGGAGCAGCACGGATCTAGGGTGAGACCAGGAGTGAGCGGCGAGCCGCATCTAGGCACGAGGAGGACGGCGGGCTTGCGCTTCACGGGCGGTGCCGGTTGCCGAGAGAGACCGACGAGCATGGGAGCGTGACCATAGGGCGAGCTGCGGGGAAGCTGGAGAGGCGTGTGCGGGCCAACGGGAGCGCGCAGCTCGGGGACAGCACCGGAGGCGGGCGCTGGCGGCGGGAGCCGGTGGCCGGACGGGGTCGGGAGGGAGAATGAAGGCGCGAGGAGCAGCGTGGAGGAGGTGCGAGGTCGGGCGAGGATGCAGGGTCGGCTGGGAGTCGGGCGGGCACGATAAGGCGGATTTCATCGCGGTGGCGCTGCATGCCGTCGCGTGGAGGCAGGGGAGGAGAGAGGAAGCCTTGCCGACCTGACTGGTGGGGACCATCTGTGGGACCCACTTCCCTATTCTTTCCAAAATTCCAATAGGGCTAGCAAGCATGCTTCAAAAATAGTCAAATTTGGCCCAGTGACTAAATAAAATGTGGAGAATTTTATGGTGCAATCAGATTTCAAAACTGAGCAAGTTGAATTTGAACTCAGATTTGAATTTGAATTCAAGTGGTGATACTTGACTCAAGGAAATAAATAGTAGATTAGGTTCAAAAATCCTGAAACTTTGAGGTTAACCTTTTTGAACCATAAGGGATCTCAGGAAAAATTTGGAGTTGATTTGGACAAGGTTGAGCACAAAGTTTAAATTTGAAGTCGACGTTGATTAAACTCTCAGTACGTGTCCAATAAATGGGAAATGGGCTTCAAAAATTTTGAAACTTTACCGAGAGTCTAATTGGAATATTAGTAGGTCATGGAAAAATTTACGGCCTGAGATTTGAATATTTTTGGATGTCCCATTTTAGGGTTGGAATAATTCCTTTTTCTTTCTCTCTATTTTGTTTTCTTTTCTCCTTTAATTTTTCATTGAAAATGTGAATACTTGGAAATTAAGGATTCTTCACCTTAAGTTCCATTCCACATCAGCAACCATGTTCTATATGTAAAGTTTTAACAAGTCCCTATTTTTAGTGAACATAGTTTAACTCATATGGCTCATGTGAGTTTGGATTTCCAAGTCTATTTCAAAATGTTTAAGTTCGCATTTTTGCGTTTTTGTTCTTCCGAAAAACGGGCTTTTACATTGATGATGGGACTTGGCCCCTCTGGTGTGACGGGCTCCCGAGACGCCACGTGTACGGACGGGACCTCACCCAACCTTGGGGGAGCGCCTCCGGTACAGCCATGTGGCACGGAGCACAAGGACCAGCGCCCCCCAAGGGAAAGGTCCTAGAGCTGCCACGTCCCCTGACGAGCCCCGGAGCTACAGCGTGCCACGGAGGACCAGGTCTGACCTCCCCAGCAGAGATCAGCCCCGACGCTGCCATGTGTCCCGCGGCTTGCCTCAGACGGTAAGATGCGGGAGTCAAGGGATGGTGTGCCCTGCTCAAGTCAAACATTTAAGACGTGCACCCACCTCCGGCGCCCAACACGGAGCACGCCAACGGTCAGAGACCGCTATGACCAATCATGTCATAGTGAAGGCGCCGCAGGTCTATCCCACTTGGCCAAGTGGGTAGCTTGCGGCAACAAGACAAGCCAACAGAACACCTTTTGCAACCATGAGCAACAGTGTGTGGGCTACTGATAAGTGAGGAGGCAAGACGACGAGTCTTCACTGCCTTGGTCAGGCAAGCTTATGCGAGAAGCCTTAGATCCTTAGGATAAGATCGCCCTAGGACCATCTGTAAGGCATCCGACCTTGTCTATAAAAGGCCCGGACCGCCACCGTTACAAAGAAGGAGACATTACACAAATGCATACACACATACTAGCAATACCATCCACCGTGGAGTAGGGTGTTACTATTGATGGTCCTTAAGTACCATATTTTGACCGTCAATTCACCTCATAATGTGCATAAAAGAAACACAAAACATAGTGGTAGGGCTATACACTAACCCAATTCCACAAGTGTTGGTGTATATTTGTATCCAGGTGAATTATTACCCAAAATACCAAAACATGCAGGGATGAATCCATGAAAATGGATTTTAACGAATCAGGCGATGACACATGGCAACACATGGATCAAATGGCCCACAAACAGAAGAATACGAGGAGATCCAACGGTGTTGCACCCATATACATCAAGGGGGCCCACCTGGAAGCCACCTGGAGGAAGCACTCACCGAGGGGAGGCTTGTCCAGGTCGGCCGAACCAGGGGTTCGGCCTACCCCTTCCTGGTGCTAAACTCGGTCAAATGACACGTGTTGGCTCCTCCTGGCTCCCTGGAGTCAATGGTGACTCATTTGCGCATTATTTGTGGCGGGAACCGACCCTTCTCCACCTATAAATAGACCCCCTCACCTCACTTCTCACACACACCAAAAGTTGAGAATAGTGCTACACTCCAAAGGTTTAGAGTAGTCATAGAGGCTACCAAAGTAGAAGGAGAGTGTGGTGAAGAGTCTAGGAGAAGGAGGCTTGGGCTTGTCAAGTCCCTTTTCTACACTTGTACCCCTACAAAGGTTTTACTCAATCAAGTAAGCCATTGTGAATTCAATACAAGTTTGATCTTTTATCCTTAGTAGTTTGCACAAGTAGTTGCTTGTGGGTTCACTGCTTTAATTCATTAGAGGCTCTAGTTGTAGCTTTGTGTTCGAAAAAACTAGAGTAGTGATTTAGAACGTAAGCGTGGTGCTTAGGTTATAAATCATCAGTGGATATCTCGTAGACCCACGGATTGAAGAGGTAGGCAGTGGGTGATGACAGCCCTATCTGTTCTTCGTGATCAGCCACGTTTAGCTATGCCATAGGCTCTTGGCGGGAGTCGTCCTAGTATTGCTCGGAATAAGCTCGTGCCCGAAGCAAGCATCTACTGAAAACTGCCTTGAATTAGGATCAGTACTTTGAATTTCACTTTATTCCTTGCTTACCAAACAACTTTGTGTAATTGGGTGAGCTAGTTCGAAAGATTAGCACACACGTTCTTTGGATTCGATACCCTTGGGAATACTCCTTAAGCGGAAGTGCTACAACGGTATTTCCATGCGCTTGCGGATAACTCTGTGGTGTTAAGAAATACCAATAGTTACGCTCCTTGCGGCCCGAACCACGTAAAAACCATTGTCTCATACTGTCTTCCGCTAGAACACTTGATTGAGGCCTAAGCCCTGCCGAACAAAAAACCTTCGCGGGCTGCTCCTTAGCAGATTCAGGGGAAGTGTCGCATTAACATTTTGACAGTAGTCGTCTTCTTCATTAACTCTTCAATGTTAAGTTCTTCTTCTACGTATTGCCGTCAATTCGTCGTCAACAGATCTGGACGTCATGTTTCGCGTGTTATGCAAAACCTTCGACCGTTGGACCATTAAATTCATGGTAACTATTCTTGATCCAACTTTCCACATCGATTTTGACCCCACACTTGATTCAAACCATGTCCTAGATGGGCAGTCCGCAAAAACCTGGACATAGTGGACTTGTCTGGTCCAGTGTGGACTAGTACGGATCTGTGCAAACTTGTCCGATCAACTTTCTGGTCCAAAGCGGACTAATCCAGCGCCACTGAAGACTAGTCCGGTATTAAAATTTCAGCAACACTCGATTATCACAAGAACCACTATTATTGACTCAAAACTCACATAAGAACTTGAGAACTATGTGAACCTAATTCGTAAACAATAGTAGTGAACTAATAACATGTATTACAATGTAATTACCTCATGCCTATACATCATGGCATATTGATTAATATATGTGCATATTATTGATTGCATTGTTGTTGTTTGTATATGTGCTTGATTGCGAGTAGAGGATTCGCTCAAGAGGTTATGATCGAGAAGCGGTTATCTGAGGATCTTCATGCGTAGGACTTTTAATTGCTCGAGCCATTAAATTGTAGAATATTAAGGCAAGTGTCTTTGATCATTTTGATCCTGTTTTTAAATGTTTTGTTTGCCAAATTGCATGCTTGTGTCTTGAAGGGAAACCCATGATAGGTTTTTACTAGTCTTGTTTGACCATCCTTGTCGCTTGGATATATTGTAGAGAGTCAAAATGGGCATTTTACCTTGTTGCTTCGCTCTAATTAATTGGGATGGGAAAACAACCAAATGGCTTAATCATGAATTAATGAACCTATGAATGGTGTAAATTGATGAATATGGTTAATTGGTAGCATGGGATTGGGAGATCCAAGCAAGCCTCGTTTGCGGATTGGGTTGGAAGGTGAAAGTGCATCTAGGATCCCCGTGGGTTTTGGATGATTGATGACGACAATTAAGTGACTAATGAGTCCAGTGATCTTAAGTACAGGTGTGGACTCAAGTGGAAGCACAATCCCTCAAAAAGGAAAATGATGAAAACGGCGATGTCAACTCAAAAAGGAGAAACTAGGGTTTCTAGCGTGTCGAGTATAGACTAGCCAAATATGTGTGAGGATGTGTGTGTAAAATGCATTGAGATCAAGTTGGGAGCTCAAAGCGGTTAAGAGGTCAAACCCATTTAGAGAAAAGAGTTGGAAGTAGTCTATCTATAGGGCCGGACTAGTCCGTGCAGGTGGCCGGACTAGTCCACTCCTGGCCGGCCATGTCCGTTTTCAGCCGGACCAGAAAGGTTTGATTGAGTTCGGACTAATCCGTAGTGGGACGGACTAGTCCGGGTAGTCGTGAAGTGGTTTTTGGGGTCTAAGTCCCAAAACCACAAACTTGTCCATTTTGGTCCAGACCAAGAGGTCCTGACTGAGATCGGACTAGTCAGCCCTGGGGGCCGGACTAATCCGGGTTTGAGAGAAGTCGGTGCTTCAAAGACTAAGTCTGGGAAGGTCGGACTAGTCTGTTGTCTTGAAACTAGTCCGTTTTCTCCCAGAACAAAAGGTTTTGTGTGAGATCGGACTAGTCCGGTAAGGGCCGGACTAGTCCATTGTTGAAGTGACCGTTTGAATTTGAAGTTTGGCGGGTAGTGTGACGATTGTCGCGCAGTGCGACATATGTCAGGGACATCAGTGGTCCCCTAGGCCAGACTAGTCTGGGCTGTAGGCCGGACTAGTCCGCCCATCTGCTAAAGTCAGCAGTATGGGCTTGTAACCTCAATAAATAGAGGACCCCTGGGTTAATTTGAAAAAAACCTTTGAGCAAGTTGGAACCCGAGCGCCGCCACAGCAACCTTGAGCCTCCAAAAAAGCCTCCTTCTTGCCTACATTCCCTCTGAAACTAATTCTTATGTGGATTAGTGTTTGGTGAGGTGAGGAAGAGGAAGAACAATGCTCTTTGGCTCTCGGTTTGATCTCTTACACATTGTGAATCTTCGTGATCTGTGGCTTGAGTAAATATTTGTGATTTGTGATTGTATTTGTGGTGGGGGCCTCAGATTGTGAGAAGCCCCAACGAATCTTGTATTCACCATTTGTGATAGTGGAAGAACCAAGTTAGGCCCGTGTGGTAAACTTGGTGAGGGAAGGGTTGTTGAACCCGGTCCTTCATGGACTCCTCAACGTGGACGTAGATTCCTTCGTGGGATCGAACCTCGGGGTAAAATCCTTGTGTCACTTGTGTTCTTAGCTTTCACTTATTGCTCATTGCTTCTAGGGTTAGTCTTCTTGTATTTGTTCGTCACTTGTGTTTCATCTTGATCCTTAACTTCATACTTGCCATATAACTTGTTAAGGCTCACTAAGTCATTCTAACAAACTTTGCATCACAAGAATTGGACTAAAACTGGTTAGAAACCCTTTTTAGGCTTTTCCCTGTAGGTGGATCGGACTAGTCCGCCCATTGAGTATTAATCTCATTTTATTAAGTTGTTTCAGGTCGATTAGCCTATTCACCCCCCCCTCTGGGCAACATTCAATTGGTATCAGAGAAGGACTCTCCCAAAAGAGCCTAACAACTCGGAGAGAAGATGGTCGGAGTGGGGTACGAAGAAGTCTCAACCAGTGAGGTCCAAGCAACCCCAGAAGAGATTCTCTTCTATCAAGACAAATCAACGGATGACGAAGAGATTTGCCAGCTCAAGGCAAAACTTCTAGAGAAGTTGAAGATTCCCAAGTTTGACACCTCAACCTCCACATCGAGTGGTACAATCAACTACAACCAACAAGGCTACAACTATGAACGCCTTGTCTCCAACAACCACTACCTTTCCATCCCATTGGGAAAGCCTCCCCAATTCGATGGAACCGACTACGGAATGTGGAAGCACAACATGAAAATCCACCTTGTGTCACTCAACCCCTCACTATGGCAAATTGTGTTGACCAGGGTGCGCATTCCGAAGAATGAAGAAGATATCACTACGGAGCAAGCTGTGCTCCTTCACTGCAATGCCCAAGCGCCCGGGGTGATCATCTCATCTCTCTCAAGAGTTGAGTTCAATCGAGTGGATGGACTTGGGGTGGCCAAGGACATTTGGGACACTCTCAAGATGGCTCATGAAGGCAACCGAGTCATGAAGGAAGCAAAGATTGAGCTCATAGAAGGAGAGATCGAGAGGTTTGCCATTATGGATGGTGAATCTCCCCAAGAGATGTACAACCACCAAAAGATACTCATCAACAAGAGTAGATATTATGGCTGTACCAAGTGGACGGACCACGAGGTGGTGAAGAGGATGATTCAGGCATTCATGCCTAGAAACGTCTCTCTTTGCTCCATGTTCCGAGAAAGCCCGGGGTTTGCCAAAATGACCCCGAAGGAGGTCCTTGGAAGGATTATCAACCATGAGATCATGGAGAAAAAGGCGCTCTTCTACAATGACCTTCAAAGATTCACCGCCTCGAAGATGAAGAATGTTGCACTCAAAGCAACATCCTCCTCAAAAGAGCAAAACGGAGATGATGAGTAGAGCCTTGACACCGATGGGGAAGAGGCCTTCTTCATCAACAACTTCAAGAGGATGATGAGAAGAAGAAAAGTAGGATACAAGCATGAGAGCAAAGGCAAAGAAAAGGCAAGGCCCAAAACCAAGAGGGCTTGCTACAATTGTGGCAAGCACGGGCACTTCATTGTAGATTTCCCACATGAAGATGGCAAGAAGAAGGAGGGCAAGCCACAAGAGAAGAAGTTCTACAAGAAGAAGAGGCCATCCGGTAATGGTCAGTTAGGGAAGGAGTGGGACTCTAACGATGTGTCCTCCTCGTCCGAAGATGATGAGAAGATGGCAACCATAGCCATCGGGAGGAGCTCCAAGGGAAGCAAGCTCTTCCCCAATCTCTACGACCACAAGCCAACTTGCCTCATGGAAAAACAAGGAAGGAGAAAGGTTAATTCTAACTCATCCTCTTCCATATCCTGCCATGATGATTTTGATAGTGCTAGCGAAAATGAACACATGTTTAAGGACATAAGTAAGAGCACATTACAAGAATGAAATTGCTTTCAGATGAGATTTAGATAGGAAAGAGGACTTGCTTATCCAAGAAAAGGAAAGACGTAAAGAGCTCATTGAGCTCCTTGAGCTTGAGAGAGAGAAGAGCAAGGCATTAGAGCATGAACTTGATCTAAGCAAGAAAACATGCTCAAGTCTTGAGGAGACAACCATTGAGCTCAAGGACGAACTGGCAACTTGGCAAAAGTTAACAAGATCCTTGAGACTCAAGTTGAGTCCCTTAAGACTAATGTAGACTCTTCCTCGAAAAGCCCATCATCCTCAAAAGTTGCATCCGAAGCAATATCAACTTGCAAATGTTCTAACTTTTTTCTTAAATTAAAGGATGAGCTTAAGTTGACTCAAGGCAAGCAAGCACCTAAGGGTGGCATCTTTGACAAAGAGAAGGTGGCGTATGCACGAAGTGCATACACCAACACAAGACCTCCCAATGTCAAGGATGGTCTTGTTTATACTAGAGGTGGAAAGCAAAATTCCAAAACCTCTAAGTATGGCAAATACTTGATTGTCTTTGTCAAAGGAAGCTCATCCTCAACCAAATTTGAGAAGAATATTTCAACTAGCACATACATGCCTAAATCTGAACCGCATCCTCTATTTCATGGTTTTGATGCATCATATGTTTTCATGAGGAACAAGCATGACAATGTATATGCTACATATGTTGGGCCACTCCGCAAGAGCCCCAAGCCTTGCGTGTGGGTGCCAAAATGCCTCACCACTAATGTCAAAGGACCCAACTCCGCTTGGGTACCTAAAAGGAAGGCATAATCTTGTTTTGTAGGCATACTCCTCCGGTGGATCCAAATGGGTGCTCGATAGTGGGTGCACAAACCACATGACCGGAGAGAGGAAGATGTTCAAGGAGTATGAGGAACATGATGATCCAAACGAAGGAATCCTCTTTGGGGACAATAGCCGGGGGGAAATCCTTGGCTCCGATAAAATTGTCATTTCTCCCCAACATACTCTCTCTAGTGTTTTACGTATTGATTCTCTAGACTATAACCTTTTGTCCATATCACAACTATGTGACAAGGGTTATAATTGTGTTTTCACTAATGAGGGTGTGAGCGTCCTTAGAAGAAATGATAACTCAATCGCTTTTATGGGTGTGCTCAAGGGAAAGCATTATCTTGTGGACTTTGCCCCAGATAAAGCTCAACTTGGCACATGCTTAATGGCGAAAACCAACATGGGATGGCTTTGGCATAGACGGCTAGCCCATGTTGGGATGAGGAACTCACAAAAGCTTCTTAAGGCCGAGCACATCCATGGCTTGAAGAATGTTGTCTTTGAAAAGGATAGGTCATGTAGTGCTTGCCAAGCAGGGAAGCAAGTAGGAGCTCAACACCCCTTCAAGAACATCATGACGACAACAAGACCATTGGAGCTGCTACATATGGACCTTTTCGGGCCAATAACCTACGTAAGCATTGGCGGTAACAAATATGGTCTTGTTATTGTTGACGATTTTTCTCGTTTCACTTGGGTGTTCTTCTTGCATGATAAGGGTGAAACTCACGGTGTCCTCAAGAGGTTCTTGAGGAGAGCTCAAAATGAGTTCACCTCAAGAATCAAAGCTATAAGAAGCGACAACAGCACCGAATTCAAGAACACTCGAGTGGAAGAATTCTTGAATGAGGAGGGCACCAAGCATGAATTTTCAGCTCCATACTCCCCTCAACAAAATGGGGTGGCAGAACAGAAGAATAGGACACTCATCGAGATGTCAAGGACAATGCTTGATGAGTACAATACATCAGATTGGTTTTGGGCGAAAGCGGTTAACACCGCTTGCCATGCCGTCAACCGATTATACCTTCACCGCCTCCTCAAGAAGACTCCCTATGAGCTTCTAGTTGGTAGGAAACCCAATGTCTCTTAATTTCTTGTTTTTGAGAGCAAGTGCTATATTCTCAACAAGAAGCCTAGGACTTCAAATTTTGCTTCAAAGTCCTATGAAGGTTTCTTGCTTGGTTACGACTCAAACACCCACGCCTACCGTGTCTTCAACAAAACCTCCGGAGTTGTTGAAATAGCACGCGGCGTGGTGTTTGATGAAACTAATGGCTCCCAAGTGGAGCAAGTTGATCAAAGTCTGCTAGATCAAGAAGACTCTCCACAAGAAGCTCTTAGGAGGATGGAACTTGGAGATGTTCGACGACAAGAACAACCTCAATGCTCAATTGACCAACAACAAGATGATGCAAGCTATCCCCTACGGGATCAAGTTGAAGATGGTCAAGTGGCACCTCAAATCGATCAAGAAGACGAAAGTCAAGGGGGAGGCATTCATCAAGGGGGCTATCAAGAAGAAGAAGAAGATGATAATGACTCAAGAGCTCAACCTCCACATCCTCGTGTGCATTAAAGTGTTCAACGGGATCCCCCTGTTGACAACATACTAAGAGATATCACTAAAGGGGTAATCACTCGTTCTCGTGTTGCAAATTTTTGTGAACATTACTCTTTTGTCTCTTCTTTGGAGCCCCATAAGGTTGAAGATGCCTTGAGAGACCCGGATTGGGTGGTGGCCATGCAAGAGGAGCTTAACAACTTTGAGAGGAACAAAGTCTGGGAGTTGTAAAGCGTCCACAAGCAAATGTTGTGGGCACCAAGTGGATGTTGCGCAACAAGAAAGATAAACATGGTGTTTTGACAAGGAACAAGGCACGACTTGTGGCCAAGGGGTACTCACAAGTCAAAGGTTTGGATTTTGATGCCTTTGCTCCCGTAGCTAGGCTAGAGTCAATTCGTATATTACTTGCCTTTGCTACTCACCATGATTTTAACCTCTACCAATTGGACGTCAAGATTGCATTACTAAATGGCCCAATCAAAGACCAAGAATTCTCAAACCATTTCTTCAAATTGCATACGGCTCTCTATGGCCTCAAACAAGCTCCTAGAGCTTGGTATGAGTGTCTTAGAGACTTTCTAATTCAAAATGGTTTTAAGATAGGAAAAGCTGATTACACTCTCTTTACAAAGCACTTTAATGATGATCTCTTTATGTGCCAAATATATGTCGATGACATTATATTTGGTTCTACTAACAAAGTGGTTTGTGATGAGTTTTATAAGATAATGACGGAGAGATTTGAGATGTGCATGATGGGGGAGTTGAAGTTCTTTTTTGGTTTTCAAGTCAAGCAACTCAAAGAAGGCACGTTCATAAGTCAAACAAAGTACACTCAAGACATATTAAAGAAGTTTGACATGGACAAGGTCAAACCCATCAAGACTCCTATGGCGACAAATGGACACTTAGACCTAAATGAAGATGGTCCAAGTGTGGACCAAAAGGTATATCGTTCCATGATTGGTTCTTTGTTATATCTTTGTGCATCTAGACCGGATATTATGCTTAGTGTGTGTATGTGCACGTTTTCAAGCTGCACCTAAGGTGTGTCAAATGACCGCCGTGAAGATAATTCTTAGATATTTAGTTAACACACCTAGCCTAGGACTTTGGTACCCCAAAGGATCCAAGTTCAACGTCATTGGCTATTCCGATGTGGATTATGCGGGGTGCAATGTTGATAGAAAGAGCACATCCGGGACATGCCAATTTTTGGGTAGATCATTAGTGTCTTGTTCCTCTAAGAAACAAAATTCCATTGCTCTTTCCATAGCCGAAGCGGAGTATGTCGCAGCAGGAAGTTGTTGTGCACAACTTCTTTGGATGAGACAAACTCTAAGGGATTATGGTATAAACTTGCGCCATATTCCTCTCCTATGTGACAATGAGAGCGCCATCAAAATAGCCCATAATCCGGTTGAGCATTCAAGGACCAAACACATAGACATTAGACACCACTTCTTGAGAGATCATTCCTTAAAGGGGGATATAGTGATTTCCCATGTGACATATTCACAAGGCCCCTAGATGAGAAGCGATTTTGTGATCTTAGGAGTGAGCTCCATATCTTATATTCTCGAAACGTGGCTTGAAACATGCACATATGAATGTTTACTTTTTGCCTTATTCAAAAGAATGCATGTGGTTGAAAAATTATCTCTATCTCGATTTTCTTCAAAATATTTGAAAAACTAGTGACTTTGTGAGTTATGGTCATGGTTTGAAGGTTGATTGCTTACTGACCATGTTCATAAAGTTTTGTTGTGGCAATATGTCCAAAAGGATCATCTATAGTGGCTAAAACTCAAATATATATGTTTTCAGCCTCCATGAACCGGACTAGTCCGCCTTCTGGCCGGACAAGTCCGGATACGGACTGGTCCGTGTCTGGTCCGCTGACCGGACTAGTCCGGCTCCTCTACCGGACTAGTCCGGCCCCCGGGAACTTTAACCCCCAAGAGGCGGCCGACTCCTCCACTTACCTTTTGCTATTTCTCTCTCTCCCACGCACGAAACCGCCCTCTTTCGGCGATTTTCGATTCCAACCACCAAAAATTGTTTCCAATACGTGCTTTGGAAGCCCCGGAGGTGTGTGAAACTTTCCTCAATCAATCGCGACGCGATCCATCCCCGATTTCATCGTTTTCTCAAGATTTGAAGAGGTATCCCTCACTTTTTGAAATCTTGCCTCATTCTTGATTCATTGAGTTTTTGATAGATGTCTCTTCATTAAAGTTGCTTCTAGTGACCTTGTGATCATAGCCTAGGAATATTGCAACTTGAATCCAAATTTTCTCGAAAAACAGTTAGAGTTAGGGTTTAACCTGTGTAAACCGGACTAGTCCAGTGCCAGGCGGACTAGTCCGCCCTTGGGGCGGACAAGTCCGGTATACACAGGTCAAACTCCAACTTTGGTTGTTTCTCGAGATTTCTTTCGCATTATTCCAACTCCTTGACCTACTATCTTATGGCTTCTATTCTTTTCAGCTCAAATGGCCGCTCCTCGCCGTTCCGCTTCTCCCCCCACTAACCCCGAGTGGGAGGCGGAGCAGCTTCGCCTCGGCAAAGAACGAGCAAGAGCCGAGGTTGAGGCTGCCGAGAAGTTTCTCGAGCAGCATGAGAGGGCGAAGGGTTGCAGCTTTGGCCTATAACAAAGATGAAGCAATGGCTCGGGCCATTGAGGAGTCCTGCAAGGAACTCCAAAAAAAAGAAGAGAGAGGAGCGCGAGGCTCATAACTCTCAGGCCGCTGCTGCACAAGTCTCCAAGAGGAAGATACTTGTGACACTTGGAGAGAAATAAAAGGGCAAGGAGCCAGCCCAAGAAGAAATTGCTGAACACCGGATCGAATGTGATCTGAAGAAGGGCAAGGCTCCGGCTCCCGTAGAGCCCAAGAAAAGGAAGCCCACAGTGAAGGTCCCAGTTGCGAAGGCCAAGGGCATTGCTATCAAGGAAAAAAGGGAATACCAAACCGATTGGCCCCCTGGAAGTGCACACTCCTGAGAGGAATGCCAACAGGCAGCGTGAAATAACTGCAAATGTCTTCCATGGAAAGGGAGCCGAGAAAGCAAGAAGGCTCAGGACAGACAAGGTATACAAGTATGAAAGGAGCACCGTCGACCTTCGGTTTTATTGTGACTTTCATTGTGATTATTACCGTCTCGTCTACCAAAGCATGAAGAAGCCTATGATTGAAGCACAGTGGGTGGACTGGGAGTACATGGCCAAGAAGCAACACTCTGCTTTTGTTGTGGTCATTAAAGCAGCTGAGCGCCATGTGCTCGAGAACATCACGGGATTCTAGTACGACTGGAATGTTGAAGTCATCCTGCAGTTCTATTCCACCATCTACTTCACCACCTCTGGTGATAGACGGATCATATGGATGACGCATGGCGAGCAGCTTTCAGTCACTTTTGCGGAGTTTGCAAAGATTCTAGGTCTTGAAGCTCACCTGGATCATAAGATCATCATCTCTAACCTCAAGGCTATAAACCGAGATGAGCTTGCCTACATGTATCCGAGTCACGTTCAGTTTGACGCCGGGCATGCTCACAACATCAAGCCTTTCTACAGCATTCTGAACAGGATCCTGAGGCGGACCATAGCACCAAAGGATGGTGATGCAGGGGTGATATAAGGCAACCTGAAGCACCTGCTACTTCTCATTGATGGGGAGTAGAAGTTCAATCTCGTCGATTACATCTTCAACAACATTTTCAACATCTCGCATACCCCCAACCGTGCTTGCGGGAATGCCCCCTATATCATGTACCTCATTGAGAAGGTGTCGGGCGTGACCTTCGTCAAGGATATGACTCATCGCTTGCTCCATCCTCAAACACCTCCTGCAGTCCCGCCTCCTCTGCGCCGGAACAATGCGGAGCCTCCCTCTTCCTCGGCGATGCCAGCTTCTTGCCCCGTGGCGCCTCCTTCCTCACCTCCGCCTCAATCCATGAGCGCTTTCTTCAAGTGCTTCAAGGCAATCTTCACTTCCTACCGGAAGCAGGAGATTAGGAACCAGAGGGCACACAAGCGCCAAGAGAAGTACCTCAAGGCGGTGTGTGACAAGCTGGAGGTTCCTATGTCCTCTCCGGAGGAGAGCGATGGGTAAATCACTCCGTTCCCCGACTTCACCGCCGACGAGCTCGCCCAACTCCAAGAGGACGGGAGCTCTTCCCGGGCAGCTCCTTTGGCTCGTGCCTCCGACGACGACAATGACGACGATCATGAGGACCCGAAGGCCATGGAGAGCGACTCCAACGCTGGGGCCGATGGTAGTGAGGAAGGCGACGACTAAGCGGATAGGGTTCATAGTTCCCTTCTTCTTTTCCTTTTTAGTGTCTTGATGCCAAAGGGGGAGAGTTAGATGGGAGTTAGACGGGGGAGAGTTAGAAAGGAGGATAATTAGTTGTATCCCTTTATTTTGGATCCTTGGACATGTTGCACTTCTTATTGTAATATTTATGTCATGTCGGATGTTTAAATTTGTGCAAGACTATGTCTTTGAATGTTCAATATCAATATGATGCTTTGAATGTCTATCTCTCAATTATATTCATATTTATTATGTCTTTTCACAAATTGCTGAGCACAACATGTAGGCACCCCACCATAACGTGAGTATGTATGAAGGACTTCCTCAATCTCTATTTTATGATGCATTCATTGAGGGGGGGGGGGTCACTCATACACCCGCACGTTATGAAAACCACAAATTTATACTCTTATATGTGAAGACTTAATGTGTTGTCATCAATCACCAAAAAGGGGGAGATTAAAAGTGCATCTAGGATCCCCGTGGGTTTTGGATGATTGATGACGACAATTAAGTGACTAGTGAGCTCAGTGATCTTAAGCACGGGTGTGGACTCAAGTGGAAGCACAATCCCTCAAAAAGGAAAAGGATGAAAACGGCGATGTCAACTCGAAAAGGAGAAACTAGGGTTTCTAGCGTATCAAGTTTAGAATGGCCAAATATGTGTGACGATGTGTGTGTAAAGTGCATTGAGATCAAGTTGGGAGCTCAAAGCGGTTTAGTGGTCAAACCCATTGAGAGAAAAGAGTTGGAAGTAGTCTGGCTGTAGGGCCGGACTAGTCCGTGCAGGTGGCCAGACTAGTCCGCTCCTAGCTGGCCAAGTCCGTTTTCAGCCGGACCAGAAGGGTCTGACTGAGTTCGGACTAGTCCGTAGTGCGACGGACTAGTCCGGGTAGTCGTGAAGTGGGTTTTGGGGTCTATGTCCCAAAACCACGGACTTGTTTGTTTTGGTCCGGACCAAGAGGTCCTGACTGAGATCGGACTAGTCTGCACTGGGGGCCGGACTAGTCCGGGTTTGAGAGAAGTCGATGCTTCAGAGACTAAGTATGGGAAGGCCGGACTTGTCCGCCCTAGGGGCCAAAATAATTCGTTGTATTCAGACTAGTCTGTTTTCACCTGGAACAAAAGGTTCTGTTTGAGATCGGACTAATCCGGTGAGGGCCGGACTAGTCCGTTGTTGAAGTGACCATTTGAATTTGAAGTTTGGTGGGTAGTGTGATGATTGCCGCGTAGTGCAACAGTTGTCAGGGACGTCAGTGGTCCCCTAGGCCGGACTAGTCCGGGATGTAGGCCGGACAAGTCCGCCCATCTGCTGAAGTCAGCAGTATGGGCTTGGAACCTCTATAAGTAGAGGACCCCTGGGTTCATTTGAAAAAAACCTTTGAGCAAGTTGGAACCCTAGAACCGCCACAACAACCTTGAGCCTCCAAAAAAGCCTCCTTCTTGCCTACATTCCCTCTAAAACTAATTCTTATGTAGATTAGGGTTTGGTGAGGTGAAGAAGAGGAAGAACACCTCTCTTTGGCTCTCGGTTTGATCTCTTGCACTTTGTGAATCTTTGTGATCTGTGGCTTGAGTCAATCTTTGTGATTTGTGATTCTATTTGTGGTGGGAGCCTCAAATTGTGAGAAGCCCCAACAAATCTTGTATTCATCCTTTGTGATAGTGGAAGAACCAAGTTAGGCCTGTGTGGTAAACATGGTGAGGGAAGGGTTGTTGAACCCGGTCCTTCGTGGACTCCTCAACGTGGACATAGATTCCTTCGTGGGATCGAACCTCGGGATAAACTCCTTGTGTCACTTGTGTTCTTAGCTTTCACTTATTGCTCATTGCTTCTAGGGTTAGTCTTATCGTTATTGTTCGTCACTTGTGTTTCATCTTGATCCTTAGCTTCATACTTGCCATATAACTTACTAAAGCTCACTAAGTCATTCTAACAAACTTTGCATCACAAGAATTGGACTAAAACTGGTTAGAAACCCTTTTTAGGCTTTTCCCTGTAGGTAGACCGAACTAGTCCGCCCCCTGAGTATTAATCTCGTTTTATTAAGTTGTTTTAGGTCGATTGGCCTATTCACCCCCCACCCTCTAGGCAACTTTCAGGAGGATTTGGTGGTTTTGCTTGCATCAGATCTAACCAGTTTGTGGAGCGACAACTCAGATTTTACAGTGCCACCACAGGGCCAAGTATGGGTGCGTCTTAGCCAATTAATTAGGTGTATTGTCAGCATTGTTCTAATCATTTGGGGGATCACAGAATGGGAGTCAGTTGGGTTTGCAATAGAGGCAGGACTGCCTGGGATCCATATGGCACAAGAGGGGGCCCTTGGTTGGATGTGCTTAGTTGGAGGCATCATCACCGGTGAAACCTTAGTAGTGGGTCTGAATATGCTGGTAGTCCCTTTGTAAAGGCTATTTCGTGATCTCTTGGCCGCACACCGATGGAAGTGTGTAATGTGACCGACGGGTCACGGGCATAGTGGAGGTTCCTTGGTCACCAAAATGGAACAAAATCACAAACTTGTGGGTAAAGTGGTACAACTTCTGGACAGTGTTAAAAACTATCAGGATACCCATGCTCCCGGTTATGAGCGACCTGGACTCTCACAAGATTAGAATTGGACTTTGGATTTGGGATGGTTTGGTATGGGATTGATTATATGAGTTGGTCGTTTATGAGAGGAGATGAAATTGGCATATGGTGACGATATTAATTGATTGCTGGTTATAAATGAATTAAGATGGTAAATGAGAATGTTTGATACATGTTATGATCATTAATTGGGTTATGATGGGATTAAATTCACATAGACATTGTAGTATGCTTTTTACATGTTTTAAATGTACTTTTCAGCAACTAGCCAGTAATTATTATCATTCCTTGTTTAAGCTGCATGTCATACATTTCCATACTTGCTGAGTAAGACATGTGCTCACCCTTTCCCACATTAATTTAGCTACAATAGTTATTTTGGAGGTCGTCGTGGAGCACTAGACATGCGTACTACCATCGATTGTCTGTGGAGTTGGAGTCGCCTACGCTAGATTATTTTCCGCTGCAATAGAATCAAGGTATATATATTATTCGTGACATGGTTAAATTTTGATTCCCATTTGTGATGTTGATGTGTATGTGTGAAGCAACATCTTAGGCACACATACACTGCAATTGGTTCATCTTTCAGAACTGGGTGTCACACTCTGCCACTCAACAGATTGCTTTCAGGGCTTCTGTTGTATAGGTCGTGCATCAGGGTAGATCTTTAGATGATGCTCAATCACCTCCCTGGGGATCCCAAACTTTTTTGGTGGTTGCCGTACAAACACATCGACATTTTCCTGGAGTAGTCTCAGTGGCATTAGAACCGATTTGGACGACTTTGACAAAAATGTCAGCGCAGAGGTTGAGCCGCACAGGCACGAGCTCGGAGGTTGCTGAGTAGATTGCTCCTAGCCAAGTTCAGGGTCTTACGCTGTTGCAAGCGCATGAAGCTTTTCCAGCGTAGTAACCCCAATAGTGTGATCCCTTCCAATTGGGAGGATGCCTGATGGGGTTGGCATCTTCAACACTAGATAGCCATAGTGGGCCACCACCATGAATCTATACAGGGTTGGCCTGCCTAGGATGTCGTTGCAGGGTAAGTTTACATGTGCTACATCAAATACCAGTTTCTCGGACCTATAGTTATCCGGTGTCCCGAAGGTCACCAGGAGAGTAACAGAGCCGAGAGGAGTTATAGCTTCCATACCCACTTCGAACAATGGGCGCGACAGTCTCAAGTCCAAGAGGCTGAGCTGGGGCTTCACAAAGGCTACGAAGCTGATTAGATTGCTAGCTGCGCCACCATCCACCAAGACATGGAAGAGCTCGATATTGTTGATAATTGGTGAGACCATCATGGGTAATTGTCCAGCTCCTGCCATGTTCTTCGAACAGTCCGAAGCATGAAAGATGATGGGAGTGTCCATAAACTTCTGATGCGTTTCTGCCTTGGCAGTGGGAGCAGCAGTAGGCATCTCCCAACACAAAGTTTTCACAATGCGCCGAGTGGTAATGTCCTAGGACCCTCCATACATCATATGGAGAGTCTTCCGACGTTCATTGTCGGAGTTGGTGTCAGAGTCATCGACAGTGTTGTAGACCGCATTTAATGCCTTCATGGCGTCTTGGAAGCCAAGCTCCTGATCAAACGGAGCTTCGTCGACTTTTTTTCCTTCCTGCAGGCAGAAAGGTGCATAATCTTGACGCTTGTTGTTGCGTTCAGCAAGCCTCTCGACCTCATGACAGTCTTCAAGATTATGGCCCGTCGATTTGTGGATCGGGCACCACATCTTGTCACCGTCCTCAGATGATTATCGAGACCGCTTGTTGGGGCGTGGCCCCCGGCCACCAGGTGCTATGGCAGCGGCAGCTGTAGGTGTGCCGGCAAGTGTCTTCTTCTTGCCACTTGTCTTCTTTTTCTTTTTGCCACTGCCATCAGCAGTAGCTTTGTCTTTAGAGGCAGACTGACAAGCCCCGCAGCTGGTTTTGGAGTGCATCTCATGACCCTCCGTGGCTCTAGCACATTTGTCAGTCAGGTTGAAGAGTTTCATGACACTGCTGACATCCGTGGTTGTCAGCTTCTCTAATATTTTCTTGTCTTGAACTCCCTATCGGAATGCAACAATGACAGAAGTGTTGTAGATGGAAAGGATGGTGTTTTGTACCTGAGAGAATCGTTAGATGAAGTATT
Source organism: Tuctoria greenei (assembly GCA_036927565.1). Taxonomy (NCBI): domain Eukaryota; kingdom Viridiplantae; phylum Streptophyta; class Magnoliopsida; order Poales; family Poaceae; genus Tuctoria; species Tuctoria greenei. Next base: position 164,251,008 of record JAYESD010000006.1, read on the forward strand.
ACATTGACTGTCGCGACTTTTGCTGTACAACAAAAGTATCCAGCTCGGTACCAGGTCGAGTGTAGGAGTTCTTGAAGATGGCGGTGAACTGGCAACATAATTCCCCCAACTGTAAATGAAGTCAAGAGGTATACTCATAAACCAGGACCTAGCAGTCTCGGTCAAAGCCACTGGGAAGTAATTGGCCATGACGGCCTCATTCCCTCCTGCCGCGAGGATAGCGGTGGAGTAGATTTGAAGAAATTTGACGGGGTTGACTGTCTCGTCGTACTTCTCCGGCAAATGAGGCTAGAACATGGGTGGCCATTCCACCATTCAAAGATTTAAGTCGAGGGCCAAACAACCGCCTCCAACTCACAAAAGAGAGGAGTTTTCACGAGCAAGTCGCCTCTCACGACTATGCTCGATGTTGACACGGCCATGCTACCTCATGTACCATCGGTCGAGCTCTGACCAGAGAAATATCCTAAGTTGGGAGCCTCAATGCTATATGAGTACGACGAGCCCCTGAGGATAGAGATGTTGCATGCTAAGAGGGTGCACGTTCTGGAGCTACGACGCCATGGACCATGTTTTCTAGACAAGGTCCTGTTATGGGAAGGTTGTTAAATGTTGGGGCTGCGGCCGCAACCAGATTCTCAACGTTAGCACGCCATTATTCTAGCGCGATCGAGGGAGCTCCAGAAGGTGGAGGACACTGAAGAAGAGTATGCGCGGTGTTCAGCGCATTCTCTAGGTTGTTGGTCGATTCTATGACTGACGCAAAGTCACCATCTTGCTCTCCAACGTTCGCTGATACAGTAGATGGTGGTGGTGGTGGGATGACGTTTGCCGGGACGACGTTGGCCAGCTACTGAGCATTGGAGGGATTTCCACCAACTTCTTATGTAGCCGGCCCGTTTGAAGCGGTAGCTGAGTTACCATCTTGAAGATCTTGAAAACTGGCCCCCTACCTGGCACGCTAAATGTCGAAGTGTGCCAACGACACTTCCCTCTGTCCTACTAAGAAGTAGTCCGCGGAGGATCATACTTAGATAGGGAGCAAAATCAAGATCCAAGAGCAAGGTGACATAAGGAGTTTTACGTGGTTCAGGCTGCCTTACCATAATACCCTACTCCACGGGGTGTTTGTGTATTGGATTGCTTTGAGCGAGTATGCTGGTGAGCTAGTCTGAATGACTTGTGTCCTACTTTGGAGTGCAGTCCTTCTATATGCCAAGGACATGCTGTTACAGTATGTGTCGTGGCCCCAAAGGTGGCCCCGGCTGTAATAACCACCCTATACACGATCTTTGGGTGTTAAGGGGGTTAATAGTGTGACAATGTGTCTTCATTGCAACGTTACCGGTCTTGATAGTGTTCTGATCGTGCGTCATTAATATGGCATTAATGATACATTAACCATGTCTTGATAGCCCTTGAATATTCGCGCTGTTGGAGATCCTAGAGTCTTCGCATTGTAGACATCGATCCGGACGTGTGACACGTGGTAGCTCTGGAGCTTCCCTCCGCAAGGTGTAGGTCCGGAGCTACTGTACACGTGGTAGCACTAGAGCTTCCCTTGTTGGGGTGGTAGGTCCAGATCTACTGGACACGTAGCAGTGTTGGAGTCACGCTGAGGAGGGAGGCAGGTCCAGCACTGCGAGACACGAGGCAGCGCTGGAGCCACCCTAAGGAGGGAGACAAGTTCGACACTGTGGGACACGTGTTGCCCCTAGAAGTCCACAATACTAGAAGATGGAACTCAAAGCATCTTATTCTGGTACGTAGGGATACCTGGTTTGCAGGGTACCGACAGGTATGTCTCATGTACATAAAAAAATGGACAGCGGTGAGATGAAATGCTTTCGGAGAGATGATCATGGTGCGCTATGGTTCAAGAATCGTATTGTAGTGCCCCGTAATATGGACCATTGGAAGAAAATATTACACGAAGCTCACTTATCCAAGTATTCCATTCATCCGGACAGCAATAAAATGTATCAAGATTTGAAGACCAAGTTTTGGTTGACACAAATGAGATATGAGATTGTGAAGTACATATCCAAGTGTGATATGCGTCGGCAAGTGAACGCCAACCATATGAATAATGTGGGACATCTGCAACCGTTGAGTGTTTTGGCGTGGAAATGGGATGATGTGAGTATGGATTTCATCGTCGGATTACCACTCACATTCTGAAAGCATGATGTGATTTTGGTGATAGTCAACCGACTAACCAATTCAGCACATTTCATCCTTGCAAATGTTGGATTCAACGTCAAGAAGTATGCAGAGTTGTACATATCAAGAATCGTGTGTCTACACGGCATTCCTAGCACGATTATTTCAGACCGAGGCTCGCTGTTTGTTGCTCGCTTCTGGGAGCAGCTGCACGCCTCGTTGGGTACAAAGCTGATTAGAATCTTCGTATATCACCCGCAGACCGATGGATAAACCGAGCGGGTAAATCAAGTACTTGAAGACATGTTACGAGCGTGTGCCATCCACCACTGTAAAAATTAGGATGATCATTTACCGTTGGTGGAATTCTTGTACAACAATGGACATCAAGCGAATATCCAGATGACACCATACGAAACTGTCTACGAATGAAAATGTCGCACACCGTTAAATTGTTGTGAGTCCGGCGAGAGTGTGACATTCAGGGTTGATCTAGTCAATGCAAGTTAGGATCATTCAATCGAATCTGAGAGCGGCTCAATCTTGACAAATGAATTATGCCGACAAGCGGCATCGGCCGCTGTACTTCGATGTCGGGAATCACGTATACCTCCAACGTGTCTCCGATGAAAGGAATTCACCGGTTTGGAGTAAAAGGAAAGCTCGCTCCCCGATTTATCGGTCTGTTCTCTATCATGGAGAAATACGGACCTGTGGCTTATCAATTGGTATTGCCGTCATCTTTTTCTAGTATACACGACATTTTCCATGTATCTCAACTTCGGAAATGTCTCAAGTACTCAGCTGTAGTACATACAGATGGAATCGACGAGTTGCAACCGGATCTCATGTACAATGAACATCCGGTTCAGATTCCTGATGCGAAGACTCGAACCACGTGAAACCGTACACTGTAGTTTTATAAAGTATTATGAACCAACCATACCGCGGAGGAAGCGACATAGGAAACCGAAGAATACCTCTGCTCCAACTATCCGTATCTTTTATCATCTCATATCCGGTAATTTCTCTCCTACATTCATCTCTTCATATAATCTCGGTACGAGATTCCTTTAGGGAGTGGGGTGGGGAGGGGAATGTAAGAGCCCTCGAAAATCTTAGTGCACTTTTCAGCTCAAGCATTAAATAGAGAAAACAAACTTTTCTACAAAACATAGTGCTCCTATGGGTAATTGATTTGAACTCAAAAATAGAGTTTCAAAATAAAATCAACATGATCTATTCAAATTAATCAAACTCTAAATTTGATTTCACTTTCGTGCTTCTCATAGTGCAAATGCCCAATCTGCCAAGTTGAACAAGATTTGAACTTCAGTTGTCATTTATTGGGATCCATTCACATGTGTGCACTCAAATTCAAATTTGAGTTCAATTTCCACTTGCATGTTATTCAAATAACAAATCAGATTTCGCAATTGAATTCTAAATGATGGATTTAATCTAGCTGCCAAGTTTCAGAATTTTTGGTGAATTTTTGAATGGAATTTAAATGTAACAGAGAAGTGGAAAAGGGTTGAGCTGGTGGACCCCAGCTGTCAATGGCTCATCTCCCACCTCTCTTTCTCAGCTCGACACCTCCCGGCATCCAAGTCCAGGCGGGTGTCTGCTTGCCTGCTTGTTTCCCAAGGTGAATGCAGCTACTCCATCAAATATCTGAACATCATCATCCATTTCTCCTCTGTTCAGCCGAAGCACCACCTCTGTTTCTCTCCCTCGAACAGAAACTCTGCACACCGGCGTTCTTCACTTCTCCCAGCTGAAATCAAGTGGAAGCAGTAGGTGTTGAATATTTTACTTCGCACTTTCTTACTTCTCATGCTCTGGCGCAGCTCCCTGATCATTTTCCGGACCGTCAGTTGAAGCTCCCCTCTGCTCCACCGTCGACCGGGCGATACAGACCCCATATCATCCCCATCTTTCAAAGAAAAAAGGTGTGCAACTAGCTACACAACATGCCGGCAAAATTTGAGGTCATGCCATGCCTTCTAGGTCCGGTATTTGGAAGTTTACCCATGAGTTCTTCATATGAACTTGGCTAGGTCACGAGCAAATTCGTTTTCTATGTGAGAGTAATTCTTTTGCCCATGAGCTTTGTTCTACTAGACCTCCAGGCGCACCACCTCGACAAGGAACCACTAATTTTTGTCGAGTAACCTAGCCGGGTAGGAGTTTTCCTAGCCGCCATAGTGAACCCGTCGGCTCACCATCAACCGCTGATTATCTGAGGCAATAGGTTCGTAGTGCAACATTTCCAGATCTGTGCCAATAGGTTTCTAATGCAACGTTTCCTGATATGTGGCAATAGGTTCGTAATGTAGCGTTTTCTGATTTGTGGCAGTATGGTTGAAGTGCAACGTTTAATGATTTGTGGTGATAGAGGTGTAATGCAATATTTTCTCATCTGTGGCAATAGTGTTGTAATGCAACATTTTCTGCGTGGTGCCAATAGCAGTCTAGTGCAACGTTTTTTGAGTCATGGCCAAATGTTTATACTGCAACGTTTTGTAATTTGTGGCAATAGCTTCCTATTGCAACAATTTATCATTCATGACAAGAATATTGTAATGCCATGTTTTATAATTAGCAGCAGTAGAATCCTAATGCAACAGGTTTGAAAATTAGTGGCAACAGAATCACGAGTTTAACAATAAACATCCATCAATTGATATTGCAAACCACATAACAACACTCAAGTATTACAATTACAAATGCAATGTGTTTGCGTGTTAAAAGTTTGCCTAAGCTGACCGGGACTAATTGTTGGAGCAGGTTGCTTTTGGCGGTTCTTTTGTTGGACCTTTTGTGGAGTGGTCTCCATCATTTTGCGCATTTCAGCCATTAATACGCGCATGACCTCCATTTCCTTATCTCTCTGTTCACGATCAGCTGCCATCTGACCTTTTAAGTTCCAGACTTGAAGGTTTAACTCTTCATTCTTCTGGTTTATGCAGTCCATCTGGGTGGTTAAGCTATCATTTCTTCCTTTCAACTCCCGCACTTGGTGATTAAGGCCTGCATTTCTATCTTCTAAGTTTCGAACATGGTCGTTGAGGTGTTCAACTATCTCGATACGCATACATTCACAATCAGGACCAGTATGGTTAGCCATGTAACCACGCGCCCGAACCTGTGATCCTGCACAACCGATTAAGGATATATAGAAACACTAGAAGATGTGGTTTCTCTCCTCACTTGGAATTGGGCCTCCCTAGTTAGCTTCCATGTGGTCCACTTGGGCACGTACCTGCCTCTATATATGAAAAGAAAAGTGACAGGTACATTGCAAATATTTGCTTAATTGGGGATTGTTTGAAGTGTTACTCACATGTACAGCTTTTGCCTGCTCATTTGCCCAGTCACCGTTCTTCAAATGGCTTGCCTCCCATAGTTGTATGTCATCGGGTTCTTCTCTAGTCCATGGTTCTTGCTACAAAAAATACAAGTAAAATTCAACACGTAGGTATACATATTGATTGCAGCACAAAGTAAAAGCGTGATTTATTTTTCATACCTTCTCGTAACAAAGTTGGGCGTAGGATTTGGACCCAAACAAGTGATTTGCCTTTTGTCTTTTTTGATTTTGAGAAGTGGGCCTGCTTATTGACTGCAATAATTTTAAGAATTAATTCCACGAATGAATGTAAATCAATAGTTTTTGTATGATGTGAAGCTATTAAAAAGTTAGCTGACCTTGAATCGCTCAGACCCAAAATATTCTATTAGGTGCAACCACTCGAGCTCCAGTACGTCAGCAGGCTTGTTTCGTATACGTTCTTCATCGGCAGAATAACTCTTATAGGTGGCATGACAAGTTGTTGTAAATGTACAAGATGGAGATTGCATGAAAAAAAATACTTGTGTGGGGTGTGACAACACTAACAAGAATGTATCGTACTATATCTCTCTTGTTACTATCGCCAACCTCTGCCCACGTCCTTGCACTGCTAAGGGATGCATGTTTTTTTGCAAACATAACCACCTCATTGACAAAGTGCCGATAATTAATACCAATCACATCACCCAACCTAGTGGAGAACTGAATTGGTAGCTTCACATGCTCCATTCTACTAACTTGGGATGCATAGCTTATTCAGGCAACCTTAAGTCCTTTAGCCACACTCCTTCCAAACTTCTTTCCTTCTGTTACATTGATTCAAATGGTAAACGAATAAAGCAAATTACCGCCTGACCAAGTTTAGTATCATGTATAAATAGTGTGAAAAGAAGAAAGTTTGTTGTTCGTACCATCTTCAGGACGAGTGCGGCAAATACGAGTGTGGGAGGACCATGTCCTAGCTACATTTTGTTCTGTATTACTCCCTCCTTGTCTATATTAATTGTCATATCAGACCAACAAATGAATCAAAAATGATCTAGTTAGGACTATCTAAATAACAACTATTTTGATGTGGGGGGGGGGAGTACATTGTTGACTTCTTTGTTGATGTTCATACCCTAAAATGAGCCATTAGGTACACATGTCAGCGGCACTACTGCACTCGTAGTACCGCAGAGGATTTTCAGTCCAGTGGCAAAGCAGGCAAGACTAAGGGGGCGGGCATGCAGCTGGCAACGCTAGACTAGACAAAGATAGGGTTCGCCAGTTTGATCTAACTGACATCAGCCGAAGTGCATCTCAAAGAGAATTAGTTGCACAGCGAGTAATGAACGCCAGCGGTAGCAGATGGCGGATGCAAGATAGATAAGGAAGGAGCTTGCGGGATTGAAATCCTCTACAATATTGCACCTGCAATAGCTGCCACAGACATGTGGGCCCATGAGACATTGGGTCCACTTGTTAGTGGAGGCTACTGAAGGTGCAGTACTGCATAGTCCCATCTTGCGTCTCTTAACAAAGCCACGGTTCGGCCTGGCCGAGATTACCAGGAGCAACTCTGGAGGAGGATTGGTGGCAGGGCGAGTAATGGCCAGGGATTTGGGGGCGGCGGGGTCATCAAGGCACGCGAAGGTTGGGACATGGCGATGGGCGAGGGAGACACGTCGTGGAGGACACTAAAGTGACCAGCAGAAGGGCATGGGGTCCGGTGCCGGCCGGAGTGGCCGGTGGTGAGAGAGCACAGCGTGGAGGCATAAAAAAATCATTCCATCACACAAGCTGATGAACTATTAAATATAAATACTCAGAATGTGGAATTGCGAGGCATGCTAAAACAATTAGTAGAGCCTAGGAAAGAATGCAAATGACCATGATACACCCATCATCAATACATTTAAAGGACAGAACGTAGTCTCCCAAAATGCTACAAGATCAATGCCAATGGAGTAAAAAACTAACACGCTCTGCCAAAACAAATGGCACGGTAGAGAGGCAGGTAGTAATGTGATGTGATATGGGTAGTTGGAAGCTACAAATAGAGTTGGAGTGGGACATTTTTTAAGCTCCAAAAGTAAAGTTGGCTGGGGCAGAAAGAGTATTTCTGGTTTGTATATCTATACTTGTTGTTGGTTCATGCATCATAGTACCAGGGAGTGAAGAATCTCGGTGTTCCTAAACATCATGTGCTGCAATTTTCTCTGCATACCATGCAAATGAATTAATGTTTTCTAAGAAATTTAATTTTGATAGTAAATACATTTATAGTTATACCAGGTTCTTGTTGGCCACCATGAATGCTTGTAGACGACATCACAGTTTAATGTCTTGTTCCTAATGTAAAGAGCATTGTAAGTATTCATTCCAAATATTAGTGATAACGTCAGATTACATGATCGACGTAAATTTTGGATCGAACGGTGTGGTTTTCTATAAACTGCAGTGTTTGTTTGGAGTGGAGGAATTAGAAATGAACGACATAGAAAAAAACGTACGATCCGGGAAAGCCACAAGAAAGAAAAATGTGTAAAAATCATGGGAACTGAAAATCTTAGGAATACAAATTTGTAAAATAGGAATGAGAGTACAACATTTGGAGTGGTTGATTAGATAACCCATGCGCCATTTACTTCTAAATTTAGAAATTACATACTACCTCTGGTTTTTAATATTTGTCGTTCCCGATCAGGAATTGAACTAGAAATACACTACCGTTATAAGCTATCAGAGCGACATTTATTTTGGGACAGACGTAGTATATGATATATATATATATATATATATATATATATATATATATATATATATATAACTAAATTTGTGAAACAGAAGACCACATTTCTTCTTTGTTAATTTATTTAATCTTCGTATATCAACAAGGATTTGTAGAGCTTAACTAGCCCAAAACTGCATGGATCGTGTAGAACCTAGCCAATATAGCTCTATAAAAAGACGGCATGGATCGTGTAGAACTTACCTAGCACAAAACTGGAGTCTAGGATGTCGCAGGGAGGTGTCGACGACAAAGAGGTTCGATAGAGCCCGTCAAACTTGGTAGCCCGGCGTTGTACCCACGAGTCACCACCACCAAGAGCTTCAATGCGTCACTACGAGATCCATGGAGAAAAAAATTGTAAAAACCTTGGGAAATGAAAACACAAAAATTTCTTAGGAATACAAGTTTGGAACACAAGACAGAGAGACAACATATTTGGAGTACTGCGAGATCATCGGAAGGGCGGGGTAGCGGTGTGTCGGGAATGGAGGTCAGTGTTTCCATTTATACTCATCGTGGCTGAAATAGGGTTACAATAGGCGGGACTAAAATTGGAGGTGCAGGGAGTGAAAATTGAATTGTCAAAATCTCAATTGTGGCATGCCAAGAAGAAATAAAAATATTTTGCGGACGTGAAGATTTTCACGCTAGCCGTGCCCTTGTGCACGCATGCAATCGTGATTAATTACATGTCATGTCGCGTTGATTCCTGCACATGGTGCGTGTAGCTACAGGGGTAGACATCATCGAACAACTTGCTCGCTTTTTAATTACAGTATGGCCTAGCTGCTTGCTCGATGTGCGATCGCTAGCTCCCCTACATCTTTGTTGCCATGCATGGAGATCAAAATCTAAAAGCAGTCATCTGCTAGATAGTGAGATATTCCAAAAAATACGAACAAAAATATGAATCGCCAAATGTATATGTGCTAATGCAAATGATATGCAAATACAGAACACCCAAGTCCATGAAAGGACGATGGCAAACAATCAGCATTCTATAATATTAATCACAATAAAATGATAACATGTAGTATATACTACTACTAAAAATACAATTTCACATGCACCAACTACAAATGAAAAATTTGAGTGAAAGAAGACAAAAGAGGAGAAACACAGCCTTAACCAAGATCTCAATGGAGTTTCAACCAAGAGTCGTTGATTGTTGAAACACAACGAATTCTTGGCTAGACATTGAACAACAGTTATCTCGCACCATTTTAACGAAGGAGTTGCTTTTCGATACTGGATAGGACCCATTGTTCATGAACAAAAAAGATATTTTCAGTAACATAAAAACAACACATATATTACAAAGAAGAACTACGAAAGCACATAGAAAACTAGAAAAAGAATAACTACAAATACTACTCTACTCAAAGTTGCAGGAGATCTCCCCCACCTCCTTCTCTGCCGCCGCTGCCGCCGCCTCCTCCGCTGCCGCCGCTGCTGCCGCCTCCTCCGGCAGTTGAGTCCGAAGCTTCTGAGCGACGGCCTGTAGAAGATGCTGGCGGCCCTCCACTCTAGCTTTCGTATTGGAAGACATTGCTAATAAGTCATAACTTGGATGTCATCCACATTAAGAAAAACATTTACGATAGCATATTGGGGATATTGCTTAATATGGACGATAAAACAAAAGATAGTGTACAAGCTCGTCTTGATATGTAGGATATGGGTATACGACCACAACAACATACGGTGGGTACAAATTGTCCATCAGCATCATATACATTGCAGAAAGATGAGAAGACCACCTTGTGCAAGTTTTTGGGGGATGTGAAGATGTCTGATGGTTATGCCTCAGACATCAAGAGATGGGCATAAAAGCATGTAAGGTATCAGGTCTAAAAACTCATGACTCTCATATTATATTTAGAAGCTCTTTACCATTGCAATACGTGACATATTGCCTGAAAAGATTGTTGCACCTTTAATTAAGTTTAGCAGATTCTTTTCTAGAATTTTTTCTAAGGAATTGACGGAAACAAATTTGGATAAGATGATCAATCAATTTCCTGAAACAATTTGTAAGCTTGAGATGTTGCTTCCTCCTGCTTCCTTTAATATCATGGTACATCTTCCAATCCATCTTGCCAAAGAAGCTCGCTTGGGTGGATCTGTTTCCTACAGATGGATGTATCTAATTGAGAGGTACCTTGGTACATTTAAGAGGTATGTATGTAACAGAGATCACCCGGAGGGTTCTATTGCTGAGGGATATATTATGGAAGAGTGTATGACTTTTTATAGTCAATTTTTCGATAACATCAGCACCAAGCTTAATAGGCCAGAACATCTTGAAACTGCAGCTAGGAATGAACCTTCTCTTAAGTCTAATATATTTACAGAAGTTGATAATTGTAAAAAAGGGTTTAAATGGGGCCAACTTACTATGGTGGAACTACATAACATTAGGAATTATGTTATTTCTAATGTTGAAGTGGCCGGTCCATGGATCAAGTACGTATAACTCAAATGTTCTATACTATATTGGATCATGCTTATTGTAGATGGCTAATTTAATTTTATACCTTTTTAAGTGAGCATTTTGAAGACCTGAAAAAGATTCATTCTCGTGATGTTAAAAAATGCCATAGAGATGAGTTTGTTTATTGGTTTCAGAAACAAGTAAGTACATGCAAGTTATTACTTTTATGAAATATTGAACAAATATGTGTTCTATAGTTGGTTTATCGATGACCCCTTTTATACTAATGTGTACAGATTACGACACTACACAAAGAAGGCAAATTAACCGACTATTTGTATGCATTATCTAGAGGACCTGATCGTCGGGCACATTTTTCTAGTCGATCATTCATAAAGGGCTTCTTCTTTCGAACTACAGAGGTGGAAAAAGATTTACAGACACAAAACAGTGGTGTTGTTGTTCGGGATGGTGATCATGAGTTATTTGGAGTAATCAAGAAAATGATTTCTGTTGATTTTGAAAAAAAAATCAAGCGGTTTTGTTATTTGAATGTGAATGGTTTGATCGGCCGCGTTCCGGTCAGAGCATAAGCAGAGGCTACAAAACTACTCTTTCTCAATTTAAGTATGAGCCTTACATTCTAGCCACCCAAGCAGAACAAGTTTTTTACATTCAAACTGTGAAGCAACCTAAATGGGCTACAATTGTTAAAATGAAGCCATGGAACATTTTAAGGCTGAGACATTTGATGATTGACGACTTACTGACATCAATATGCCACACATAAATGAGGATAGGACCACATGTGCTAGGAATGTCATTGAGGGAGCAACCGGAGATGCTTCCACTCTTCAAACGAGAACATGTGATCAGTTTGAGGCACATGGAGTTCCATCAGAAAATGAAGATGACGACGACGAAGACAATGATGATACATATATCAATGATGGTATTGTATCTCCAATATTGGGGGGGGGGGGGGGGGGAAACAACGAAGATGATGATTTTTTATATAAGTACTGTGTGAGCTAGCTGTGAAATATTTGATTCTTTTTTGAAAAGATAGAAGCCGCTCTTCTATTTAGTAGCAAGCTTAGAGGCACTAGAGGCGAGCCGATATTGAATAATCCAACCTATTTAGAGCATACCAAGAATTTGAAATGATGCTCCTGCTGAAATTCTTAATGCAACGAACTAGTGATTCCTGGCAACAGATCCTAATGCAGCGAGTTTGTTCTGTGGTGATAGATCCTAAGGCCACAAACTAGTACAATCATGGCAACATATCCTAATGCAATGATTGTACAAGCAAAATGGAGACGTGGTTAATTAGCAGTGAAGTGTGTTTCTTATATGAAAAGCGTGTCCTCCCCACGAGATCCTAATGCAACAATTGTGTTCCTTAACGATAGATCCTAACGTCATGAATTGGTGAATCGTGGCAATAGATCCTAATGCAATGATTGTGTTCCGTGGCAATAGATCCTAATGCCACGAACTAGTGAATCATGGCAACAGATCCTAATGCAACGGTTGTGTTCCGTGACGATAGATCCTAGTGCCATAAACTGGTGAATCGTGACAAAAGTTCCTAATGCAACGAATGTGTTTTGTGGCGATAGATCCTAACGCCACGAGCTGGTGAATTGTGGCAAAAGTTCCTAATACAACGATTGTGTTCCATGGCGATAGATATTAAAACCACAAATTGGTGAATCGTGGCAGAAGTTCCTAATGCAATGATTCTGTTCTATGGCGATAGATCCTAACGCCATGAACTTGTGAATCGTGGCAAAAGTTCCTAATGTAACGGTCCTGCTCTGTGGCGATAGATCATATCGTCACGAACATGTGAATCGTTGCAAAAGTTCCTAATGCAACGATTGTGTTCCGTGGCAATAGATCCTAATGCCACAAACTTGTTAATCGTGGCAAAAGTTCCTAGTGCAATGATTGCATTCCATGGAGATAGATCCTAATGCCAGAAACTGGTGAATCAATGTAAAAGTTCCTAATGAAACGATTCTATTCTGTGGCGATAGGTCCTAATGCCACAAACATGTGAATCGTTGCAAAAGTTCCTAATGCAATGATTGTGTTTCGTGGCGATAGATCCTAACGCCACGAACTAGTGAATCGTGGCAAAAGTTCCTAATGCAACGATTATGTTCGGTGGTGATAGGTTCTACACGAACTGGGGAATTGTGGCAAAAGTTCCTAATGCAACAATCGTGTTTCGTGGTGATAGATGCTAACGCCATGAACTAGTGAATCGTGGCAATAGATCCTAATGCAACAATCATGTTTCGTGGCGATAGATCCTAAAGCCACAAACATGTGAATCATGGCAAAAGTTCCTAATACAACAATTGTGTTCCATGGCAATAGATCCTAACACCACGAACTTGTGAATCATGGCAAAAGTTCCTAATGCAACGATTGTGTTCTGTGGCAATAGATCCAAACGCCACGAACTTGTGAATCATGGCAAAATTTCCTAACTTAACGATTGTGTTCCGTGGAGATAGATCCTAATGCCACGATTTGGTGAATCGTGGCAAAAGTTCCTAATGCAACGATTGTGTTCCATGACGATTGATCCTAATGCCACGAACTTGTGGGTCATGGAAAAAGTTCCTAATGCAAGGATTGTGTTCGGTGGTGATAGATCCTAACGCCACGAACTGGTGAATCGTGGCAAAAGTTCTTAATGCAACGATTGTGTTTCGTGGCAATAGATCCTAATGCCACAAATTGTTGAATCATGGAAAAAGTTCCTAATGCAATGTTTGTGTTCCATGGCGATAGATTCTAACGCCACAAACTGGTGAGTCGTGGCAAAAGTTCCTAATGCAATGATTTTGTTCCGTGGTGATAGATCCTAACGCCACGAACTGGTGAATCATGGAAAAAGTTCCTAATGCAACGATTGTGTTCCGTGGCGATAAATCCTAACACCACAAATTGGTGAATCATGGCAAAAGTTCCTAATGCAACGATTGTGTTCTGTGGCGATAGATCCTAACGCCACGAACTGGTGAATCATGGCAAAAGTTCCTAATGCAACGATTATGTTCCGTGGTGATAGATCCTAACACCACGAAATTGGGAATTGTGGCAAAAGTCCCTAATTCAACAATCGTGTTTCATGGCGGTAGATGCTGACGCCATGGACTAGTGAATCATGGCAAGAGATCCTAATGCAACGATCCTGTTTCGTGGTGATAGATCCTAATGCCACAAATTTGTGAATTGTGGCAAAAGTTCCTAATGCAATGGTTGTGTTCAGTGGCAATAGATCCTAACGCCACGAACTTGTGAATCATGGAAAAAGTTCCTAATGCAACGATTGTGTTGCATGGCAATAGATACTAACGCCATGAACTTGTGAATCGTGGCAAAAGTTCCTAACGCAACATGAATGTATCCTAGAGGGGTGGGGGTGAATAGGCTTTTTGAATTTCTTTTGTCAGAACCTGCAACACTTACCAACTTGATCAAACACACGGAAATCAGACTAGTCCGGTTTGGTGCGGACTAGTACGATGTGTGCAAACTAGATTGATCAAGTTTGATCAATGATTTCGAACCAGGTACTTTATGCTGCCGAAATTGAGTTGTTAATTGAATGTGTTGCTTCAATGAACCAGATGTGGCACAAGTTAACTTTAGATTCATAGTTTCAACACAAATTGAACTAGATTATGCAAACCCTAGATCACTATGAACAGATAGAACAAAATAACAAAACAAAGGACACAATGATTGTTATCCCGTGGTTCGATTCCACAAAGGAAATCTACATCCATGTTGAGGAGCCCACGAAAGGACCGGGTCTTCACCAACCCTACCCTCGTCGAATCGCCATGGAGGTCGATTCTCTTCCACTAATCACAAAGGGGTAAGATAACTGTGTTCAAGGGGCCTTCTCACAAGTTGAGAGCTCCCCAAAATTTACAAATTGAAACACCACTAAACACACTAGAAAAGTATGCAATGAAACAGCGAGAGTATGTGAGAGAATCAAACCCAAGACCTCCAGTCGTGAAGAACGTGTCTTTCCTTTGATCTATGGTTAATCCTCAAGGATTTGATCTTTCTTGTGTTGGATTGTGAGGAGAGACGTGTTTTCTAGGCTCTTATAAGGTGTTAAGGCGCAGGGAGTCGAGAGTTTTTAGTTAGGGGCCATACATCTCTATTTATACTAGGGTTTCCAAAGGTTACCTTTAGGGTTCGCGATGTCTGGACTAGTCTGTGGTGGACTCCGGACTAGTCCGGTGTGCGGCGTGTGGGAAACTCTAAGTGTCCTGAATTATCGGACGTGTCCGGCTAGGGGCGGACTAGTCCGATTTTGTCTGTGGAGATGTTCGGACTAGTCTAGCACATATCGGACTAGTCCGACCGTGGTGAAATCCTTAATGAACTGAGGACAATTCCACACTTGGAGGACTTGTCCGATTTTAGTCAGAGAGGATATTGGACTAGTCCATAGTGATATCATACTTGTCCAACTTTGTGCAAACTGTGAAGTGGAGAGGACTAGTACGCACTGGGAAGACTAGTCCGATCTTAGTCAAAAAGATATCGGACTAGTCCGTGGTGATATCGGACTAGTCCAGTCTGTGGAAACTGGAGTGTGCAGACAAGTCTGTTCTGGTAGGACTTGTCCTATTCTGGACAAAGAGAAATCGGACTAGTCTGGACCTGTATAACTTTGTGTAGTGAGAGTGATTAAAATTTTCTTGAGCTCTTGGGGTGTGTTTCTCCAACACACTCCATACACAAAGTGTATTGTAATCATTTCTTGAGCTCCTTTTAACTTGATTTCTCACTCTCCCTTCTTTTTGCACTTTCTTTATAATTTCATTAAAACCTGCGCTCATCTCAACAATTTAGTTAGGATCTCATTTGCTTGTCATAAATAAACCAAAACCCACAAGGGATGCCTATATGCACTTTCAATCTCCCCCTTTTTTGTGATTGATGACAACCAATTGAGATTTCACAATTAGAAGTGCAGAATTTTCATAAAGGGTGCACATATGAGTTGGAACAAATTAAGCAATGAAAACATGAGACATATGTGCACTCTTTATGGTGGGATGCAAAACTACATGTGTGTGAACAATAATCTCGATATGATTAAGAAAAATGGCATAATCATGACAAAATCAAGGTTATCAAGCATAAATATCAAATTCAGAGCATAACACATAAGTTATAAGCATAACAAAGTCATAGTTTCACACCACATGTCCAATAGCACAAGAGAGCATAGTCAATGTTTTACAACCCAAACGAAACACAAATAGAGCACTCCTCTCGCAACCTACAGCTAGGACGTAGTGACTCCCCCTCAATCTCTCCCCCTTTGGCATCAAGGCACCAAAAAGAAGGAGAAGAGGGATCCAGAGGCTGATTCCTCGCTGTCGGTCCTCTCATCGTCTTCATCTTCAGGTTGAGGAGGAGGAGGAGGAGCGGGTCCACTTGAAGTGCCCCCAATGACAAAATTAGGCAAGTTCAGAAGGTGAAAGGGGTGGAAGCTCCGTGAAGTCAGAGGGAGAGTCCTCAGAGATGACAGGAGATCCAATGGGCTCAATCTCTAGCTTCTGGCAGATTTGCTTGACATTTTGCTTTATGTATCCCATATCCTCCTTGCTTGCCTTGTTCAACTTGTGGACTTTCACCTCAGCCTTCTTGCAGGAGCCAAATATGGCGGCCAAGTACTTCAAAATGCCACCGGGGGACCCCTTCTTAGAAGTAGTAGCTCTTGTACTTGATGGAGGTCTTGCTTTAGCTTGGGCCCTCGTGGGAGCCTCCTCACTAGATACAGGAGATGGAGCAGCTGGGAGAGTGTCTTGGGAAGGCTTCTGAGGCCTCAGGGCAGTGTGCTCCACATCCTTCACGAACTCAATTCCAATGACTTTCTCATTCATAAACATGAGGTAGGGTGCATAGCCACAAGAACGGTTCAGTGTGCAGGAGATATTAACCATGTCATTCCAAATATAGTCAAAGATATCAAACTTCTGGTTCTTGCTAATCACCTTCATTAGTGTCCTTAGGTAGCCTTAAATACCTCCTGCATCTCCATCTTTTGGATCTATGGTCTTCCTCAGCACTCTATTAAGAACCATGAAGAAGGGCTTCATGTTCTTGGTCGATGGAGGGTTGTACATCAGGCGAGTATCATAAATGAACTCCATCTTATCCTTCTCCAAGACAGCAATGTTGTGGATGGTTAGCTCATTGTTGCTAATGTCTTCTAGGTGAAGCAGTCTCGCAAACTCATCATAACTAATGGTGTACTTGGATCCATGTGTGATTCAAGTCACCCTCTCCTCTTCATAACAAGTAAAATAGCAGGTAGCATAGAATTTGGCTATGACTTCATCATTCCAGTTACACCTGAAAGCAAACAAATCTTTGAGCCCATGCCTCTCCACATAGTGTATCACTTCATCAAAGGCAGGGCAACTCTTCCTCTCAAAGTGTGTCCAGTCGATCCATTGGCTTCGGACCACCGGAGTCTTCATCATAATATACACAAAACTATAATAGTCCACGTGGAAGTTGCTCCAGAACCTTGCATCCGCTGCCTTTCGAGATCTGCTGTAGCAGTCAATTGCCCTGAGCTTCAAAGCGACATCGCTCCCTTTGCCAATGAACCTTTCTTCAGTGGGGTCTCTGGTCCCCTACCTCGGAGCACTCATCTGAGTGGGCCAATGGGACCGGTGGCGATCCCTTTCCCTTCGCCCTTGGCTTGGTGAGGAGCTTCCAAGTTAGGGTCCGCTACATCCTTTCCTTTGGATGTAGGCTTCTTGGCCACGACCTTTCGCCGCACTTGAGGTGGAGTGTGCGATGGGTCAGTGGCACATTATTGCCTCTTTTTGCTTTGGGCCATCGAGGACCGAAGCAAAGACTCTTGGTCCAACTTGGCCTCAAAATTGGAGATCTCATCATTGGAGCTCGACATTGTCCTGACAAGAGGATTATACAGTATGAGGATGAGAATTGATGGAAAGGAAACGCATTGAATAGAGGAATTTAGGGTTGAGTTCTGTTAAAAGTCAGACTTGTCTGGTGCTCGAGTCTGGACTAGTCCGGATAACCGTACTTGTCCGTACCGAGATTGGACTAGTCTGGTGTTCAATAGTTCAAACCCTAACAATCAGATTAGTGGAGGTTCTCAATGCAAAAATAGCTCAATGGAGATGTAATACAACAAGGAATCATGTGCTAACAAGTAGTGCTAAGCTATTTGGTCCACAATACAAGAGATCAAAGGTTCTAGGGTTTTGGAGAAAGTTTACCAAAATCCTTCGATTCTTGAGGTTCAAGGCGTTGTTGGTGCGGACATGTCTGTGGTCTTCGATTCCCTTGGGATGAAGATCGTTTTCCACAGAGATTTGAAGGGATTTGGTGGAGAAATCGCCAAATGGCCTTGGGAGCACTCGAGTGAAGAGAGAGAGTATGAGGGCAGTTGTGAGGACGAAGAGGATTAGGGATTGGCGGCCCTAGGGTTATGGAGTCGAAAAATCAGACTAGTCCGGACTACCGGACATCTGCGGACTAGTCTGTAGTATGCGGACTAGTCCAGGTAACCACGAACTAGTCCGTGGTCACCAGAACAGATATAATTGGCCCATTCGTATATATTTGAGCGTTCTTACAAAGATAAATAGGTTGCAAAACACACAATAATATTGATGAATATGATCAGTAAACATACAACATTCAATCTATGACCATAATTCACCAAGATCAAGTAATTCACATAGTTTTTGCAAAGAAAATAGAGAGATATGATTTTCATAACTCAATCAATGGATTTTGATGAAGCCATACAGATATGCAAGTTTTCAAGCCACGTTGTGAGCATCAAGGATATTTAGTTTATTCCGGAGTTCGCAAAAACGTTTTTCATCAAGTGGCTTGGTAAATATATCAGCTAGTTGTTTTTTGGTGTTGACATGGGAAATCTCTATGTCTCCTTTCATTGAGTGGTCTCTCAAAAAGTGATGCCGAATGTCTATGTGTTTGGTCCTAGAGTGCTCAACAGGATTATGGGCAATCTTAATAGCACTCTCATTGTCACAAAGGAGCGGAATATGGCTCATAGTGTAACTATAATCCCTTAGAGTTTGTCGCATCCAAAGGAGTTGTGCACAACAACTCCCATTTGCAACATACTCTGCTTCGACCATGGATAAGGCAATGGAGTTCTATTTCTTGGAGCACCAAGAAACTAGGGATCTACCTAGGAATTGGCATGTACCGGAGGTACTTTTTCTCTCTACTTTGCATCCAGCATAATCTGCATCGGAGTATCCAATGGGATTGAATTTTGAAACTTTAGGATACCAAAGGCCTAGGTTGGTTGTATGAACTACATATCCCAAGATTCTTTTTACGGCTGTCAAATGACACTCCTTAGGATTGGCTTGAAATCTTGCACACAAACATACACTCAACATAATATCTAGCCTAGATGCGCATAAGTAAAGTAGGGATCCGATCATGGATCAATATACCTTTTGATCCATGATTGGTCCGTCTTCATTGAGATGCAAGTGTCCATTTGTTGCCATGGGAGTCTTTATAGGCTTCGCCTTGTCCATTCCAAACTTCTTGAGTATGTCTTGAGTGTACTTGGTTTGGCTTATGAATGTCCCTTCCTTTTGTTTCCTCACTTGGAATTCCAAGAAGTACCTCAATACTCCCATCATGGACATCTCGAATCTATCTGTCATAATCTTACTAAATTCTTCACAAAAGGATTTGTTAGTTGAACCAAATATGATATCATCAACATAAATTTGACAAACAAATAACTCATTGTCAAAATGCTTAGTGAACAATGTATAATCAGCTTTCTTAATCTTAAAACCATTTTCAATTAAAAAATCTCTAAGGCACTTATACCAAGCTCTAGGAGCTTGTTTGAGGCCATGGAGAGCCTTACGCAGTTTGACCACATGGTCGGGGAACTCTTGATCTTCGAATCCAGGGGGTTGCTCCACGTACACTTCCTCCTTGATTGGTCCGTCAAGGAAGGCGCTTTTCACATCCATTTGATAGAGCTTGAAATCATGGTGAGTAGCATATGCATGTAATATTCTAATCAATTCAAGCCTAGCTACAGGAGCAAAGGTTTCGTCGAAATCCAAACTATCGACTTGTGAATACCCTTTGGCCACAAGTCGCGCCTTGTTTCTTGTCACCACCCCGTGCCCGTCTTGTTTATTGCGGAAGACCCATATAGTGCCGACAATGGTTAACTTGGGCCTTTCGACAAGTTCCCACAACTCGTTTCGTTTGAAGTTGTTCAATTATTCGTAAATTGCCACCACCCAATCCGGATCTTTCAATGCATCTTCAACCCTCTGAGGTTCCAAAGAGGATAGAAACGAGTAATGTTCATAAATTAGCAATTCAGAATCTAGTTGTTACTCCCTTTTGGATGTCACAGATTATGTTGTCGACGAGGTGATCTCTTTGGATGCATTGGTGTACTCTTGGATGTGGCACTTGTGGTCTTGAATCTTTGTGGTCATCTTCTTCTACCACTAGATGGTTGCCCTCATTTATTTTTTGGTCACCTTGATCTTCATTAGGTTGATCTTGTGTAGAAGCTCCCCCTTGATCAATTACCTCCACTTGTGGTTCATCTTCTTCATATGCATTTGGAGGTGGCGCTTGCAGTCGAACATCGACCAACACCATTCTCCTCAACGCTTGACATGGAGCTTCTTCTCTATCTATCACACATTTATCAACTTGCTCTTCTTGAGATGTTAGTTTCATCGAACACTACGTCACGTGCTACTTCTACAAGTCCAGAAACCTTGTTGAAGACACGATAGGCGTAGGAGTTCGAATAATAGCCAAGCAAGAAACCTTCATCAGACTTCGAAGCAAACTTTAAAGTCCTAGGCTTCTTGTTCAAGATATAACATTTAGAACCAAATACTAGAAAATAGGAAATATTAGGCTTGTTACCGGTTAGTAGTTTATATGACGTTTTCTTGAGTAGGCAATGAAGACAGAGTCGATTTATGGCGTGACAAGCGGTGTTGACCGCTTCAGCCCAAAATCGATCTGAAGTCTTGTAATCATCAAGCATTGTCCTCGCCATCTCTATGAGGGTTTGATTCTTCCTTTCGGCTACTCTGTTTTGTTGAGGGGGGTATGGTGCTGAAAATTCATGTTTTATTCCTTCTTCGTCGAGGTACTCCTCAACTTGGGTGTTCTTGAACTCCATGCCATGTCACTTCATATGTTTTTGATCATCAATGAAAACTGATTTTGGGCACGCTTGAGAAACTTCTTGCGGGTTCCTTGAGTTTCTGTCTTATCATGCAAAAATAAAACCCACGTGAAGCGCAAAAAATCATGAACAATTACTAAGTCATATTTGTTACCCTCGATGCTTATGTAAGCAATTGGACCAAACAGATCCATGTGATGTAGCTCGAGCGGTCTTGTCGTTGTCATGACGTTCTTCGCGTGATGGGGTGCTCCTACCTGCTTCCCGGCTTGGCACGCGCTACAAGGCCTGTCTTTCTCAAAATTAACATCCTTTAAACCTCGGATGTGATCGCCCTTAAGGAGTTTTTGAAGATTCCTCATTCCAACATGTGCTACCCGTCTATGCTACAGACAACCCATGTTGGTCTTTGCAATCAAGCATGTGTCAAGTTCGGCTTTATCTTTGTTGAAGTCAACAAGATAAAGCTTCCAATTTAACACACCCTTGAATGCAACCGAGTCATCACTCCTTCTAGAGAAGGTCACACCCTCATTAGTGAACAAGCAATTATAACCCTTGTCACATAATTGAGATATGGATAGAAGGTTATAATCTAAGGAGTCGACATGCAAAATATGAGAAAGCGTGTGTCGAGATGATATTGCAATTTTACCAGTACAGAGCACCTTTCCTTGACTATTGTCTCCAAAATAGATGCCCTCGCTCGAATCTTCATTTTATTCATATTCAACAAACATCCTTCTTTCTTCGGTCATGTGGTTGGTACATCCACTATCTAGCACCCATTTCGATCCACCGGAGGAATAGGCCTGCAAAAACAAATTACGCCTTGGTTTTAGGTACTTGCTTGGGTCCTTTGAGGTTAGTCACAAGTGATTTGGGCACCCACACATGGGACTTGGTGTTCCCATTGTGTGGTCCAACCTATTTGGCATACACTTTACCAAAGTTGCTTTTCATAAGAACATAAGATGCATCAAAAGTTCTAAATAAGAGTTGTTGTTCATGTGTGTTAACCATCTTAGACTTATCAACTTTTTTGGACAAAGACAATGCGCTCCTTGTTATTCTTATGGCTTCTAGCATTTTGCTTTTCACCATAAGAATACCCAATGCCTTATTTGACATTAGGAGGTCTTGTGGCCAAATATGCACTGTGTGCATACTTGACCTTCTCCTTGTCAAATATGCCACTTCGAGAAGGATGCTTGTCCTTGGTTGAGTTTTACTTGTCTTTCAAGCTAGTTTCAAGTTTAGGACACTAACAAGTAATAGTGGTTTCAGATTTTAAGTGTTGAGTAGGTGAGATTGAAGAGGATGAAGGGTCACTTTGCTTGAGTGACTCAACTTGTACCTCAAGGATCTTGTTAACTTTGGTTAAGTTACCAAGTTCGTCCTTGATGATAACATTTGAGTCGCTTAACTTCAAGCAAGCTTCCTTGCTTGAAGCTAACTCAAGTTCTAGTGACTTGCTTCGCTCCTTTTCATGTTCAAGGAGCTCATTGATCTTGAGATACTCTTTCTTTTGGAGGATGATCTTATCTTCTTGATGATCAATTAGCCCCTCCCTATCAACAAGCTTGTCCATCAATAATTTCATTTTAGCGCTAGTTTTCTTATCTAAGCCAACTAGCACATCTTCATTATCACTATAGTTATCACTATCACTATTAAAAGAATGTGAGGAGGAAGATTTGTTTGTTACCTTTCTTTTACCTTCCTTCGCCATTAGGCATGTGTCATTGCCCTTCCATGCGCCGATAATTGGGAAAAGGGTGGATTTCTTGGTTGCCTTCTCGATGGCTATTGTAGCCATCATCTCTTCCTCTTTGGATGAGGACTCATCATTTGAGTTTCACTCATTACCTAGACGCGCTTGTCCAATTAGCTTTTTCTTCTTGAAGGTCTTCTTGGGTTGAGGCTTTGCTTCCTTGGTCTTCTCCGTGTTTTCTCCATAAGGGCAATCAACTATAAAGTGGTCATATTCACCACAGTTATAGCATGCCCGCCTCAACTTTGGTCTTGATTTATCTTTGTATTTTCCCTCATTTGATCTGCCCCCTTGTCTTCTTTTCATCATCCTCTTGAATTTCTTCATAAATAGGATCATGTCTTCTTCATCTACGTCGCTGATCTCATCATAACTGTCATCTTCTTCTTGAGTCTTCCGAGCTTCTTTTGACAAGGGCTTGCAAGTGGACTTCAAGGCAACCCCCTTCTTCTTTACCGAGGTGAGATCGGCAATTTCTTTGACATGCTTGGCTTGTTTCTCCATCATCTCAATGTTGATAATCTTTCCAAGCAATTCATTCAGGATCATTATCTAATACCCGAGGCTTTCTCTAATCATCGAGCACAGGGTAACATTGCGAGGCATTAAGGCTCTAAGGATAAGCTTCACCACCTCGTGATGATTCCATTTCTCGCTTCCACATGCTCGAACATTGTTGATGAGATTCTTCAGCCGATTGTACATGTCTTGCGGTGACTCATCTTCTTCTATGGTGAATCTTCCCAATTCGCCTTCGATCATCTCAATCTTGGCTTCTCGCACATGGCAATCACCTTCGTGTGTAGTTTGTAATGTGTCCCATATTTCTTTTGCAATCTCGAGTCCGTCCACCATGGTGAAATAGTCTCGACTCAATGATGATATGATGACTGCTGTAGCTTGAGCATTCTGATGAATCGCTTGCTCTTGGCTTGGGGTGAGCTCTTCATCATCATCCGATATATCTATTCCTGTACACACTATATGCCACAAGCTGGGGTTAAGTGATATTAGATGCATTTTCATATTTTGCCTCCACATTGAATAATCATTGCTATCAAAGTATGGGGCTTTTCCTAAAGGGATTGACAAGTAATGTTTGTTGTTAGAATTCAAGCAATCGTAATTAAAAGGATATCGGGAGTAGTCGGTGTGACTACTCCCCTTCTTCTTTTTTTCATCTTCGATCTTCATCTTCCCTTTGTAGAGTGCTTTCTTCCTTAGGAGCACCTTGAGTTCAAGCATCTC
Source organism: Tuctoria greenei (assembly GCA_036927565.1). Taxonomy (NCBI): domain Eukaryota; kingdom Viridiplantae; phylum Streptophyta; class Magnoliopsida; order Poales; family Poaceae; genus Tuctoria; species Tuctoria greenei. The sequence goes on from JAYESD010000006.1 coordinate 164,275,031, forward strand.
CTCATCATTATCCTCTAAGTCCTGAATGGCGTCGAGGAGCTTCTCAAATTTCTGAGCCTTTTCTTCTTCAACTTTATCTTGGTTGAGGCTCTTGTGCACATCCTTCATGTCCGACATCTTCTCTTTGAGCGATTAGTCTCTTTTTGAAGAAACCTGCTCAGATACCAATTGAATGTAGCCTAGAGGGGGTGAATAGGATTTTTGAATTTCTTTTGTCAGAACCTGCAACACTTAGCAACTTGATCAAACGTAGGGAAATCGGACTAGTCCAGTTTGGTGCAGACTAGTTTGGTGTGTGCGGACTTTATTGATCAAGTTCGATCAATGATTTCGAACCAGGTACTTTATGCAGCGGAAATTGAGTTGTAAGTTGAATTTGTTGCTTCAATGAACTAGATGTGGCACAAGTTAACTTTAGATTCAAAGTTTTAACACAAATTGAACTAGATTAAGCAAACCCTAGATCACTATGAATAGATAGAACAAAAGATAAAAACAAAGGACACAATGATTTTTATCCCGTGGTTTGATTCCAAGAGGAAATCTACATCCACGTTGAGGAGCCCATGAAAGGATCGGGTCTTCACCAACTCTACCCACGTCGAATCGCCATGGAGGTTGATTCTCTTCCACTAATCACAAAGGGATAAGATAATTGTGTTCAAGGTGACTTCTCACAAGTTGAGGGCTCCCCGAGATATACAAATTGAAACACCACCAAACGCACTCAAAAAGTATTCAATGAAACAGCGAGACTATGTGATAGAATCAAACCCAAGAGCTCAAGTCGTGAAAACATATCTTTCCTTTGATCTATGGTAATCCTCAAGGATTTGATCTTTTCTTGTGTTGGATTGTGAGGAGAGATGTGTTTTCTAGGCTCTTGGATGGTGTGATGGCGCAGAGAGTCGAGAGTTTTTAGTTAGGGGCCATACACCTCTATTTATATAAGGGTTTCCTGTAACACCCTAAATTTTCGCATCATGCATGACATACATGATCATGCATTAAACATTAGTAGGATAAAAAAAAGAAGATAATAAAAGGATAAAACATACATATATGGTGTAGCAAAAAGAAGAAAAATAAAATAATAATTATAGCCTAAAACTTGTAATAGGGAATAAGTATAAAAATTATAATAATAATAAAATATATAAAAGATAACAATAATAATATATAAAAAGAAATATATATATAAATAAATTATATATAATAATAAATATATATAAAAAATAATAATAAATAAAATGAATAAGAAAAATAAAATAAATAAATAATATAAAAAAATAAATAAATAGTAACATGTTTCTTTAAAAAAAAGAAAAAAAAAAGAAAAAAAGCAAAATCAACCGCCGACCGGCCCAGTCGGCAACGCCCCGCCGCGCCCCGGGGTCCCACCCCGCCGCCCTCCATCGCGCGCCCCCACGCACGCGCCTGCCCCGACGCTCCCACGCGCCGGGCCCCGCGCCACGCACCCCGCCGCCCGAGGCGCCTGGCCCGCCGAACCGCACCGCACCAACGCGCCTCCCGCGCCCCCTCCCGCGCAGCCTCGCCCCGGGCCCCACCCTCGCGCGCCGTGCCACGCACCGACGCGCCCACGTGCGCTGGCCCCCAGCGCCTTGCCCCGGCCCCGCTCGCGCTGCCACGCTGGGCCCCGCACCGCCCATCGCTGGCGCTCTCGCGCCTGCCCTCCTGCGCGCGCCATGCCCCCTGGGCCCCGCACCGCCGACACCGCCCGCTCCCGCGTAGCGCTCGTCCGGACCCCGCTCGCCTCGGCCGTACGCACCGCCGCCCGCCTCCCGCACCAATTTCCCCGCCCCGACCGCGCGAATCCCGCCAGCCCCGCTACTACGCGTGCGCCGCGCGATGCGCCGGACCCCACCCCGCCTGACGCCGCCCCGCGCCGATCCCACCCAGCGCGATTCGCGTGCCCCGGCCCCGGCTCCCGCGCGCGATTCAGTTCCGGTACGAGTCGGCCACGGCGCCGGCCCTAGCGCCTGCGCCTATAAAAACGACGGGGGCTTCGCGTTTTTCGACGCCAAAAAAGCAGCCGCCACCAGAGACTCAAAAAAAACACCCTAGCCGACAGAAAAAGGGACGGGAGGAATAGAGGCACCGCAGGGAAGAAAAGGAAGAAAAAGGAGGAGAAGAAGAGGGGGAAAAAGAGGAGGGTACCGTCGTCCGCCGGAGATCATCGCGTCGCCGTCGTCGTGCCGCCGAAGGACTGCTGCGCCATCCACTTCGTCTACGCATTGTCCCCATCCCGCGATCATCGAAGCCATCGCATCTACGGTAGGCCATGTTCCCGATGCGAATTTTAGCGACCATATTGAATCTAATAGACGTAAATTGATTTTAGTTGCATCACAATTTTATTTTCAGCAGCATTAATCCACTCTAAAACCCCTGTAAACTCATATGAACACGTATGAACTATTTGCATCTAATTAATAAACAACTGTAGTTAATTAATTATTGAATTGTGCATGCATACATGTCATTGCACGTTGATTATTTTGTGTGCATTATATTGATTTGTATGTATATTCTTGTATGTGTGATCACGAGTAGAGGGAAGTGCTCAAGAGATCATGTACGAGGATTTCCAGAATCAAGACTTTGAAGCGCTTGAGCAACCATATCCGTCAAAACAAGGCAAGTGTCCTTGAAGCATATTGATCCTATTTGAAAATAAATGTTTTGTTTGCGAACTTGCATGCTTGTGTCAAATTGATTGGAATCCTATGGTAGGAAGTTTACTAGATTTGTTTGACCACCCTTGTCACCTGGAATATATGGTAGAGAGTCGGGAAGGGTTTTTACCTTTTTGCTTCGCTTAATCAACTGGGATGGGAATAACAATACCACTCAATTTAATTATGCATGGATGAGATTATGGTTAACATGAACTGGTTAAATATGGTATGGTAATGGGTGACCTAAGCAAGCCTGGTATGTGGATGGGTTGGATGTTATGGTGGTTTGCTTGCTTTAGATCTAAGGACCGGTTCATGCGAGAATAAGCCAGGACTACTGTGCCACCACGAGGCCAAGTATGGGTGCGGCGTAGCTGATTAATTAGGGCTTTGCTAGTGCTGTTTGGACCATTGTGGATGCTCGGGGAAGGGGTAGTCGGATTGGGTTTGTTGATGATTGGTGGGACTACCCTGGGATCCGAATGGCTCAAGAGGGGGCCCTTGGTTGAAGATGTGCTCAGTTGAAGGCATCGCCACCGGTGAAACCTCAGTGGGGTCTAAATAGGCTAGTAATCCCTTTGTAAAGGCTATTTTGTGATCTCTTGGCCATACACCAAAGGAAGTGTAATTGGTATAAGGGAGGTTCTTTAGTCGCCGACGGGTGATGAAATCACAAACACGTGGGTAAAGTGGTACAAACTCTGCAGAGTTAATTAAAACTATCATGATAGCCGTGCTCTCGGTTATGAGCACCTGGACAACTTCCATGATTAGACGGAAATTGGGATTTGGAATGGTTATGGTTTGGTAATGATTATGGTTGATATTATGATTATGGTTATGGTTATGGGATGGAATGATGGTTTATGACATTGATTATGGTTATTGGTAATGGTGATTTATGGAATATTATGGTTACATGGTTTATGATGGGTTTACTTCACATAATATGATATATTGCTTTTCAAATGTTTTACTGTACTTTTCAGCACTTAGCCATTATTACATTCGTCATTTGAATCAGCCACATGTCATACTTTCCACACTTGCTGAGGACGACATGTACTCACTCTTGCAATCCCCCCCCAACAGTTGCAAGTCAGAATTATGAGTTTAATGGCGATAATGCGGAGTTCTAGGCCGTGTCTACCGTCAGCTTTGCCAGTGGTGTTGCATGGAGCTGTGCTATCCCTTTTGCTTAGTTTGCTTAGTTGCTTAATTAGTTTATTTCCGCCGCATTAGTTGAACTTGTCATTAATATTCATTAGAGCTTGTATTTGAGGATATAATGAATTATTTAATAAGAGTACTTATTTAATAATTTGAGCTTTGGTAATTATCTGTTTATCATTTGTGAATCACTCGTGTACGTGTGTTGAACATCCTGGGCACACATATGCGTTAGCTTGGTTCATTCTCGGAACCGGGCGTCACATTTCTAAAGGTTACTATTAGGGTTCGCGATGTCCGGACAAGTCCGTGGTGGACTCCAGACAAGTCGGGTGTGCGTCGTGTGAAAAACCCTAAGTGTCCTGAATTATCGGACTTTTCTGGCCAGGGGCAGACTAGTCCAATTTTGTCTCTGGAGATGTTCAGACTAGTTCGGCACATATCGGACTAGTCTGGCCATGGTGAAACCCTTATTGAATTGAGGACAAGTCCGCACTTGGAGGACTTGTCTGATTTTAGTCAGAGAGGATATCGGACTAGTCCATGGTAATATCGGATTTGTCCGACTTCGTGCAAACTGTGAAGTGCTGAGGACTAGTCCGCATTGTGGAGGACTAGTCGAATCTTAGTCAGAGAGATATCATACTAGTCTGTGGTGATATCGGACTAGTCCGGTCTGTGGAAACTGGACTGTGCAAACAAGTCCACTCTAGGAGAACTTGTCCGATTCTGGACAGAGAGAAATCGGACTAGTCTGGACCTGTAGAACTTTGTGCAGTGAGAGTGATTAAAATTTTCTTGAGCTCTTGGGGTGTGTTTCTCCAACACACTCCATACACAAAGAGTATTATAATCATTTCTTGAGCTCCTTTAAACTTGATTTCTCACTCTCCCTTCTTTTTGCGCTTTCTTCATAATTTCATTAAGACCTGCGCTCATCTCAACAATTTAGTTAGGATCTCATTTGCTTGTCATAAATCAACCAAAACCCACAAGGGATGCCTAGATGCACTTTTACAATGATCGTGTTCCATGGCGATAGATCCTAACGCCATGAACTGGTGAATCATGGCAAAAGTTCCTAATGCAACGATTGTGTTCCATGGCGATAGATCCTAACGCCATGAACTTGTGAATCGTGGCAAAAGTTCCTAATGCAACGATTGTGTTCCGGGGCGATAGATCCTAACACCACGAACTGGTGAATTATGGCAAAAGTTCTTAATGTAACGATTGTGTTTTGTGGTGATAGATCCTAACGCCACGAACTGGTAAATTGTGGCAAAAGTTCCTAATGCAATGATTGTGTTCAGTGGCGATAGATCCTAACGCTACGAACTGGTGAATTGTGGCAAAAGTTCCTAATGCAATGATTTTGTTCCGTGGCGATAGATCCTAATGCCACAAACTGGTGAATCATGGCTAAAGTTCCTAATGCAACGATTGTGTTCCATGGCAATAAATCCTAACACCACAAATTGGTGAATCATGGCAAAAGTTCGTAATGCCACGAACTAGTGAATCGTGACAACAAATTCGTGGCGATAGATCCTAATGCCATGAACTAGGGAATCGTGGCAATAGATCCTAATTCTACAAACTAGTGAATCATGGCAAAAGACCAAGCTTACTGCAACAATTGAGTATTCATTGCAGTACAATCGTTGCAACAAGGCAAAATCCTTGTAGTGCTAGTTACAATGGTTTCTAACGTGTTTGAACATGTTTCAAATTGATTTGAGTCAATCTGGATCTAATTTAGCATTAATAGATTCAGACACCAGACTAGTCTGTTGCCAGGGCCGGACTAGTCCTCCCTGATCAGAACAGTGAATTTAGGGTTTTCTGATCAGCGAGAATTGGGGTTTAATTTCACGTGGAAAATTGGATGTAGATGGTGTACCATGTGATTAGAGATCCAAAAGTTGAGGGTTGGTCGTGAAACTCGAATCTTGACGATCTAGGATGATGGAGATGAGTTGCTGAAGATTTGGTGATGAAGAACGTTGATTGTCAAAAAGTTGACAAAGATCAATCTTGATTGACCCTTCTCCCTCTTCTCCTCCTCCTCCTTGCTTCTGGACTTTCTCTTGACATCGACGCAAGGCAAAAGGTGGTAGCAAGGGTTTTCAATGGTGATGGAGAGGTGTGGGTTATTGGGTTTCTTATATAGGGGTGGAGAGGTAGGGTTTTGGGGTGAATTCCAAGTAGAATTTGGTGGGGGACGTGTAGGGGACAAGCTAGGGTCCACTTGGGCTCCTCTAAGGTTGGGAACGAAGTTCTTGGTCCCAATTAAGGCAATTATCCAATAACCAATCGTGGAAGAAAAATAGAATTCGAGTGGAAATCAGCAGGTCGGACTAGTCCGCAATGCGGACCGGACATGTCCGTTGTGGAACATAGACTATTTCGGACAAGTCTGGTATGGGTGGTCGGGCAAGTCCGTTTGGCAACAGAAGGGTTTTCGGATAAGTCCGGCATGTGTGGCCAGACAAGTCCGAGGTAAGCAAAATAGAAGGCTTCTGGATTGAAAACAGGACCAGATCAGACTAGTCCGTTTGGAATCGGACAAGTCTGGAGAAACATCAAAACCTCAAACGGACTGGTCCGTGCATTGTGTCGAACAAGTTTGGGCTCTGAAGAAGACTGAAATTTTTTAATACAAGGGGAATACCGGACTAGTCCGGGTTTGGGGCCGAACAAGTTTGTACCCTCACAGACTTAAATTCCTGATTAAGCCTAAATTCATTTTAATCTTGTTCCTTTTAAGGTTGTTTTGTTAAACATGTATGAGGATGTATGCAATGCGTTATGCATGAAAATGAGGGTGTTACATGTTGGATCCTCCCGGCTTTAAGAAGTCAGTGGAGACTGATTTGTGGGCTTTCGTTGGCAGGAACCGAACCTTTACCAAGCTATAAATAGGACCCCTCACCCCTTAATTCAACACACACCACTTGAGCATCATTCTATTGTATACACTAGTTCTCTTAGTACTTAGTGGAGTTAGGCTATAGAGAGGAGAAACTCTAGTCCCAAGTCCTAGTTGGGAAAGGTATGGCTGATGTATGTTTTCATATATTTGTGACTTTATGGATAATAAATATATTATCTTTAGTCTTCTTTTATTCATATACTTGGATGAAGTATTTCTTGTTTGATTGTCGATTCCATGTATGTGGTTGAAATGCTACATGACAGTTTCCGTAAGCTTACGGACCTCATCTCGTACTAGAGATGATTTGTGATGTCAAGAAACGTTAACACTCACGCAGACAATCGGCCAACCACTAGGTCCAAACCATCGCCAGGCTCCTCTCCCATCATCCGAACCACCAAAGGGCAACAACCAAGGCAGAGCCCAATGCCAGCACCTCCTGGACTCGATGCTCTAAGATGCCAGCGCCCCCATGGAGCCCAATGTAGCAGCACCCCGACCGAGAAATATTTGCATTAGCGCGTGGCAGGTCGATTTGAAGCCACTCGAGATAGGCGCCCCTCCGTCGGTGCCAACAAAGCAGTCTGGGCAGTCCCCGCAAGACCCAGGGTCAGAGCATCGATTCTTGGATGAACGCCAACCTTGGAGTCGGGCCTCCTAAGTCAGGGCGCAAATTAGGAATCTCACAACAAGTGTTTTTACGAAAAAGAAATGAAGGCTCACCTCGACGATCATTGAAGGATGGCGTGCGACTCTCCTGGCGAGCTAATTGTTGACGGTCCTTAATTGCCATATTTAGACCATTAATTCACCTCATAATGTGCACAAAAGAGAAACACAACATAGTGGTAGTGGTAAAAACTAACCAATTCCACAAGTGTTGGTGTTTATTTGTATGCAAGTGAATTATACCCAAAAAATACCAAGACATGCAGGGAGTAACCGATTAAATTGGATTTCGACGAATCAGGCGATGCCACATGTCATCACATGGATCAAATGGCCCACAAATAGAAGTACTCGTGGCCATCCAACGGTATATCACCTATATCAGTAAGGGGGACCCAACTGTCAGTGACTTGGAGAAAACACAACATCAACAGAGCACTAACCAAGTTGGCCGAAGCCCCTAGTTAGCCGACCTGGTCTTGGTGCCAAATTCGGTCAATTGACAAGCGTTGGCTCCTCCTGGCTTACTGATGACAATGATAACTGATTCATGCGCATTTAGTGGCGGTAACCGGGCCTTCTCTACCTATAAATAGCACCCCACACCTAACTTCACTCACACACCAAAAGTTGAGAATAGAATACCACTCATAAGGTTTAGAGTAGTCCTAGAGGCTGCCAAGTAGAAGGAGAGTGTGGTGAAGAGCCTAGGAGGAGGAGGCTTGGGCTTGTCAAGTCCCTCTTCTACACTTGTACCCCTACAAAGGTTTGATTCAAAATCAAGTAAGCCTTTGTGAATTTATCTCAAGTTTGATTTCCAATTCAAAGTAGTTTGCACAAGTAGTTACTTGTGGGTTCATTGCTTTAATTTATTAGAGGATCTAGTTGTATCATTGTGTTCGAAACAACTAGAGTAGTGATTCAGAACTTGTGGTGCTTAGGTTATAAATCACCGGTGAATATCTTGTAGACCCATGGATTGAAGAGGTAGGCAGTAGGTGGTGATAGCCCTATCTATCCTTAGTAATCCTCCACGTTCGGCCATGCAATAGGATCTTGGCGGGAGTCATCCTAGTGTTGCTAGGGGTAAACCCATGCCTGAAGCAAGCAACTACCGCAAATTCCTTTGGATTAGAATCAATACTGTGAATTCTTCTCAGTCCCTTGCCTACAAAGCAACCTAGTGTCCTTGGGTGAATTAGTTTCTAAGATTAGAATATATGTTCTTTGGATTTGATACCCTTGAGAATACTCCTTAAGGGGAAGTGCTAATCGATAGTTTCTGCTCGCATGTAGATTTTTATTTGTGATGTAAGAAACTTCAACAAGCATTTCTGGCGCCTTTGTCGGGGATTGGTTGCTGTTAATCAGCGAACCCTGTTCACCCTCATATATATCTTCTTATCTTACCTTTCCTTTTCTTACCACTACCACATATATGGAGCAGCCCGCCATTCTTTCTTATTTTGCCCCAATGGGCAAGTTTTGTAAGCCACCGCCTTCGGCGGAGCCCATTCATTCTACTAGCTATGAACTTCGCCCTGGCTTCATATCCATGGTTCAGGAACAATCCTTCTTAGGAACGGATTGTGAAAACCCTTACCACCATCTACGAGAGTTTGAACAACTGTGTTCATGCCTTCTAATCAAGAGTATGACACAGGAATCTCTCAAATGGAAGTTGTTTTATTTTTCCCTCAAGGAAAAAGCCAAACAATGGTACGACTACAATGTTGGGAACACAAACAAAAATTAGAATGAATTATGAAATAGATTTTGTCTTATTTTCTTTCCAATTGCTCGAATTGTTTCCTTACAAAAGGAAGTACTATGTTTCCAATAGATGGACAAGGAGTCTATAGGTGCAGCTTGGGATAGATTTTCTCATTTGAGAATTTCCGGTCCAGATTTGTCTATTCCTGATTCGTTGCTTTTGCAATATTTCTACATGGGATTGAACAAAGAATCTGCCCTACATATTGACATTACGGCTAGAGGATCTTTCCTCCATAAGATGCCGGAAGAAGGCAAGGATCTTCTGATAGAATTCTAGAAAATTCTTCCTTCATTATGGTTCTTAATGAGCCTCCTCAAGAGGAAGTTTTGTCAATAATTAAGGATGGATCCATGGAAAAGGATGAACCTAATTCTTTCTTATCCCAAACCTTGCCTGAAGAATCCTCTCCTGAACAAGAAACTATGAAGGAAGAAGAAATTCAACCTTCGGAGTTTCCATTTTTCTTCGAAGAATAAATATTTGAAGATTTTGGAAATACCTCGAAGTATTGTTGCCATTGGAAACGATCATTGCCACTAACTCCACCTGACCCTCCTGATGGAGTGTTTGTCCAACAGACGGTGAAGGAGTTAACCTATATTCTAAGTAGAGAATGGACTGCAGAAGTTGAGCAGTCTCCCAAAATTCTTTGGATAACCTCACCCTTGGCAACCATTCTATGTTTCATTAGAGGGACACCAATGAGGGTCCTATACGACACCACTATTGGAGCAAATCTCATTTGCGATTCATGTGCTCTCGCCATTCTAGGCAATGTGCCATTGGCACCAACATGTAAATCCTTCCGAGATTCCATCGGGGACATCCTTAAAGGATGCAAGGTTCTGCAATAGGTGTCTGATAGACACAAAGATATTGAGGCTATCGTAGACTTCCATGTGTTTGAAGTCCAATATTTCAACATTATGATTCGGATTCCCATTGAGAGATTTCTCAAGGAAATTCCTTTGGAAGGAAACCTCAATGTCAAACTTGGAGGGACGAAATTCTCTATTGCTATCCTGCGTTCCAATAACACATCCACTGAATCTCCCATCCAAAATGAACCAATAGAGGAGCTTAGGACTCTTCGATTCTTAGCACCCACTGAAAATGAAGGAGGAGAGGATTTCATCCAAGAGGAGGATGAATTTTACGAGGCAATTGAATTGCCAAAAGAAGAGTTCTTCCCAAAACCTCCTGTCAAACACAAAATTTTACCTCTAGGCCTAAGCTATGTCTTTCTCAATGGTGATTTGGAGGCCCCTGTCATCATAAGTGATAAACTTTCAGATGATGAGACACTCAAACTCATAGCCATGCTAGAAAAGCATAGAGCTATTTTTGGCTATTCACTAGAGAATCTCAAGAGGATTAGTCCAGCGTTATGCACCCATCGCATTCCTATTAACCCTGAGAGTGTCCCCTCAAGGGAACCTCAAAGGCAATGTAATAATGCGATGCAAGAAGTTGTCAAGAAATAAGTCTTGTGTGATACTCCCTCCGTCCCAATAAATTTGTCGCTTTGTAGTTCAACAATGAACTACAAAGCGACAAGTTCACGGGGACGGAGGGAGTAGCTGGTCCCGAAAATGAACCAAGTGTGACGCATATGTGTGCTCAGGACGTTCAACACACATACACGAGTGCATCACAAACGATATGCAGAAAATTACCACAAGACAAATTAATAAGTAAGTACCTTTATTACAATATTCAAATAATCCTCAAATTACAGACTCTAATGATCATTATTAATAAATTTGAAACTAATGCAGCAGAAATAAATCTAACTAAGCAAATGGGATATATCGTGGCTCCAAGCAATCCACAGGCAAGTCGACGACAGCACAAAACCTAGTACTTCGCATGATCCTCAGGGTACTCCCGGACATCACCTGAAATTGTTAGTGGGGGAATTGCAAGGGTGAGCACTTGTCTTACTCAGAAAGTGTGGGAAAATAATGACACGTAGCATAATAAAGGAATTGATACTAAATAATGGCTAGTTGCTAAAAAGTAATTTTAAAACATATGTAAAGCATTCTACAATGTCTATGTGAAATAATCCCATCATATCCCAAATAATTAACATAATATGAATCCATCATCAATTATCCATCCATATGCCAGATTCTTACCATCATCATTAACCATGTTCATTTACCACAGTCCAATCCATATCTATAACCATCCAAATTCCCAAGTTACATCTTATCATGTAGGTCATCCAGGTGCTCTTAACTGGGAGCACAACTATCATGATAGTTGTTAACACTCTACAGAGATTGTACCACTTTACCCACAAGTTTGTGATTTTATCGCCTGTCGGCGACTAAAGAAACCTCCCTTATGCCAATTACCATTCCTTAGGTGTATGGACAAGAGATCACAAAATGGCCTTTACAAGGGGACTACTAGCATATTCAGACCCATTGAGGTTTCACCGGTGGTGATGCCTCCAACTGAGCACATCCAACCAATGGCCCCCTCTTGTGCCTTTTGGATCCCAAGGCAGTCCCGCCACTATTGCAAACCCAACCAACTCCCGTTCCTCGCCCCCCAAAATGATCCGAACAATGCTGGCGATACACCTAATTAATTGGCTAAGTCGCACCCATACTTGGCCTTGTGGTGGCACTATTGTCCTGGCTTATTCTCGCATATACTGGTCCTTAGATCCAAGGCAAGTAAACCACCATGTCATCCAACCCAATCCACAAACCATGCTTGCTTAGATCTCCCAAGTCCCTTATTACCAATTAATAATGTTCACCAGTTCACATTATCCTTAAATTCATTAATTCATAGTTAAGCCATTTGGTTGTATTCCCATCTCAAGTAATTAGGCCGAAGAAAAGAGGTAAAATACTCTCCCTGACTCTCTACAATGTATTCCAAGTGACAAGGATAATTAAACAAGTCTAGTAAACACCTATTTTGGGTTTCCCATCAATTTGACACAAGCATGCTGATTTTCAAACAAAACATTTTAAAACAGTATCAAAATGTTCAAGGACACTTGCCTTGCTCTTGAGATTGGTTAAGATCAAAATCTTTGAAATTCTGGTGTTGGATGTCCTCGACAGCACCTTCTAGAGCAAAACCTTCTATTCCGTGCAATAAACATACAAAACAGACATTACAATCAATAAATGCTCGTATATTACTCAATATGCCATGACATGCATGAATACTGCAATTATGGGGTAATGCATGTTATTAGGTTGATATCATTGCTTACTGACTAGTCACAATTAAGTTTTACATGTTAGAACAAGCTTCATGTCATTTCGGAGGATATTTAAGAAGCTCCAAGAATTTTCAGAACAGGTAGACTGGACTAGTCCGCAGTGAGGCCTGACATGTTCGTTCTGGTACAGAATGGGAATCGGACTAGTCCGCACTGGGATCAGACAAGTTTGTTATGGAACAGAGACTTGAACGAGCAAGTCCGGAGATGGTTCGGACAAGTCCGATCTTGTCTAGAAAGCATAACGGACAAGTCTGTTATGAGGCCGAACAAGTCCAGGGATTTGTCCAATTTTTCAAAAACAGGACCATAATAAGGACTTACCAAACAACTCTGAAAAATTCTAGTAGCGAAGATCAAACTAGTCCGTACTCAGGAACGGACAAGTCTGGACAACATCAGAAGCATTTTTCGGACTAGTCCGCAACAAATAGCGGACACGTTCGGAAAACAACAAAGAGCAAAACGGACTAGCCCGGGGTCCAAACTGACATAGACTTTTAACTGCAGTTTTGGTTCTAATTCATTTTAAACTTGTTCCTCTTTGTGTTGCTTAATGATAAACATGTATAAGAGTGTATGCAATGCATGATAGATGAAAATGAGGGTGTTAAATCTTGAAACTTTTGCATGCTGGGATTATTTACCGTGTCCCCCATAGTGAATGGATCACCCTAGTTTAAGTAGTGCCTAAGAAGGGAGGTATGATTGTCGTTCAGAATGAGAAGAATGAACTAATTTCTCAACGAACCGCCACGGGTTGGAGGATGTGCATTGATTAACAGAAACTTAACAAGGCTACAAGAAAGGATCATTTTCCACTGCCCTTCATCAAGGCTACAAGGCTACAATCTCTCCTTTGCGTACAATACAAGGACCGATCACTAGAGCACATGCGTGACAATTTGATCTCTAGGTACGTTCTAACCTTGTTTTTTTACAGGACGTGTGCTTGTTTTCATGCCTGTTTTATTGATTAGAAGTAATGGAGAGGACCAGCAAGGGCTTGGAGGAGTCCAAGGAGTCGAGGAGGAGGAGGAAATAGGACGTCCACCCCAAGGAGGAGTCCAAGTCCAGCTCGACTTCGACTCCACCTCAGGCCTCGTTTGGCACATTGGGAAGCAGATACAAGTGTAACATTATCCACTAGTGGTTTAGATGAATACTTTGCGCACACCTAATACACATGGGGGCCTGCACTCAATCTCGGATGTGTTTGGTGGACAGATGTGGATTTGATGGACAAGCGGAAAGTAGGCGAAAAGCAACTGATACAGACAGCTGCACAGTAGAAATTACAAAAATTCAACTAACTAATACAAAGTCACATTCTAAAACTATTTAGAAATTCAGATAATGCACACATTAGAATTATGAATCAGAGTAAATATTTTCAGCCTCTAAATGAAACTATTCGCAACATAATAATTTGCATTAATCAATTTCTGAACAGTTCACTTCTCATCGCACTCATCTTGCCCTTTGCATTATTCTCATGTTTAACCAATAAATATAATCTTTGCTACTCCAAAAAGGTTTCACATTTCTGATCAATGCTGCAAAAACAAAGGTAAAGTAATATATTACTAAAAACAGGAACTGGAATGCATGACAATGAAAAGAGTACAGACAGTCATGCTTAGCTACATTCTCTTCATTAAATCATAGTTGCAGTGCATATGATGGTGTTTAACATTAAAATTTGCAGGACAAATCCATGCATGCTTGGTCTCTGATACTCCTATCATTGTGTAGAGAAGAATAAAAAGGTGGTTTAAATCCAAGTTTCATCAATGCCCAACTCTGAGGCCCTTCCAAAGATTTCAGTGCAGAGAAGAATAAACTGGGATAATTCAAACTGAAATTGAAAGGTTGAAAATTCAGTATTGGAAACATGGAATATGCAAACCAATAAAATAGCTCACTAAAGTGTGCGCTGAATTCAGGAAAAAAAAAGACAAACCACATTTCTTTGTATAGGCTCTGTGCAGTGGAACAAGAAATTAGTTTGCAAAAGTTCATTAGTGGTGTCCAATAACAAAACTACTGGCTCTATTTCTTTGTACCTATCTGCCGCATGACTTTTTTTCTCCAATGCAATATAAAAACATGTTAAAAATAACATGCTAAAATTATTGCTAACGCAACTATTATTTAAGTTAGCCTATCCTTTATACTAGTTAGCAGAGTATATATCACTTATCTCAACTACCAAACTAAACAGTTCGTCCTTAACAAGTAAATACAACAGTAACCAATTGTGACATACAAACTAATTCATAAAATTTCTCTTTCTTCTTGTTAACATGGATACTCGAAATAATATTTGTGCATGTTCTGAGTAAGATATTTTAAGCAGAATGTACCTTTGATTCATATAAGCAGATCGTGGCAACGCTCTGAAATAGGTGTAGCCTGTTGGAATAACTATACATGCCAACAAGTCGAAGACTACGATTTACTTTCTCAGTTTTTAAAAATGTCAACTTGGATCTGCTTGATCCTACATGAACATGATATCGAATGCTAGAAGCTTTTATGTAGTTAGCACATGATCTCAGACAAAGTAATATTTTTCAGAAATAATCTGGAATTAATAGAAAATCAGTATATATGAACACTAAATATACCAGTACGAATGATATATCAGAAATGAAGTACCATGAGATGTCAATTCATTAGTTGTTGAGTCTGGCTAATACCGCTAGCACATAGGATTACTACCAAAGGCATTTATATGTAGTGAACGGGACTCGACGGAACCAATGAACCAATATTTGCATCATCCTTACCACAACAGCACCCTGTAGACCACATGTATCACTGCTCATCTTGATTTATTAAGTGGAAAAACATCATATCAGCATGGAAAAAACTGACTATATATTCAGTTCCAATCCATTTGCATGTTCAACTACTATGAATTGACAATAACTCACATCCAAAAACAAGAAAAACTAAATGAGGGAGATCTAGTCATGCCAAACCTGATGCCTGAACCGTTGACCACCTTGAGATATTGAGCACCTTGCTGCAAGGTAGAGATTTTGCCAACTAAAAACACTGACTCAAAAGCAAATCAATCCCTCCAAGGATGATCTGCACCACTCAACAACAAATCAATTCTAACGACTCAGGAACGCTGAGCCAGAAAAGGCTCAGGCTGGCGACCGAGGCAAACGGCCTTCCATCCTGCTCAAGTGAGCACACATATGCCAAGGGAAGTACGGGAAAGATCTAGCACTCTCCTCCTTTGGCAACCAAAATAAAATGCCGTCCACTAGTCGATGCGATCACAGATTCAGAGGGCAACATATGAGGAGGAGAGTAGGGAAACTTACGGGCTTAGGGGAAGCGGGTCGGCGAAGAAGATCTGGGGTGAGGCATGGTCCGGCACCGGAGGCCGGAGGCTGTATCGAGCCAGGAGGGCCGAGTCGCCGCCGATGGGGGAGCGCGTGTTTCGGTGCAGAGAGCGAGAGCGACGAATGGATATTGCAGACGAGCGAGTGATAGCATCCCGACCTGTAGTGGAGTTGTTGGATTTCCACGCGGATTGGCGTGGATTGGGAGTGGGTCGGTCTGATCCACGACTTACCCAAATATGTTTTTAGCGCACGGAGTGTATTTTGATATGCGGGTGTTTCAGAACCCACGTGTCTCGTGGATTGCGCTGGTTCCACGCCAATCCACGCGCTTCCAAATGAGGCCCCAGGGTCCAGGAGCTGCCTTCACAAAAATTGACATCCCGGACATATTCGGAGTCGGATTTGGACGTTCTATATATGGGTGGAGCCGTGATTTCATAAAGCTTCCAAAGGAACCAGCCCCACCTTAAAATTACTTCTGAGTTGACGGCAATCAGCAAAACAAGTGGGCATCCAGAATCTGTCCGGTGCTGCACCACCGTCCTTTGGGCTGCTGGCTCGTGTATCGTGTTGAAGCCCATTAGGGTTGCGTCTAACTCCTATTTATACATCAGCACTGGTGTAATGATTGCGGGGTTTCGTTTGTTCGGAGCCTTGGATCAACAACGTCAAGATCTCGACCCAATCAAGTTTACCATACCTCTCGGAAGATCGGGACTCATCCTCCTATCAATTGGTATCAGATTTCCAGGTTCACCATGACGTATACTTTTGTGCCCTTTAGATTCATTTTGGTTCACCGTGACGTATAGTTTAATTTCTTCCATCCGCTTCCATCTACAAAATACCAATCTACAAAAAATTCCATCCACCGATTCGTTTCTGTTGCAGTTTTCACCATCACCAAAACCTGATTCGGGGTATCCTCCTTAAAACAGAAATAACTTTTTGCTTGGAACTTCGATTGAGGCGCAATTTTTTCACGGAAAGTACTCGGAAAAATCCACATACAATACAACGTCTATGCCGGTCAAGGTGTTTTTGAAAAATAAAAAAAAAAGTTAAGAAGGCCCTCGTTTCGAACTCCGAAGTTCCAACACCAGTTTTTCCAAACGCTCCTGCATTTGTACCGATCACATCTTTCATCGGTTTGAGCTAATACTTGGTGTTTTTTCTATTCTTGCGCTCCTGGTTGAGAAAAAATATCAAAAAATAAAGAGAAAAAAAAGAAGATTTTGATTTCTACTGGTGCTAAAAGACATAAAATAGGAGGCTCAAGGTGTTTTCTACTTGTGCTGTTTTCTGTGTGAATGTTGGATACTTGCTGATATTGTTCTTGTTGTTCATCATCATTCATCCTTGTTCCTTGCTTCTAGCCACATCTATTCTAATACATTTTTAGGCCAGCAACTAGGTGAAATTCTTTAGACACTTATTCAGCATTGCAACTGTTACTAACTTGTGTGCCACATACCTATACTACCATTTGAGCCTTCCCAAGCTACACCTTCTCTCGAGCATATAGGTAACCTCCGCAATCACACCCACTCTCTGCTTTCTTTCACACCGGTCACCTTAGGTCACCCGCAGTGCTGGTAAGAAACTTGTAAGAGCAGGGTAAGACGCATCTTACTAATAGATTTTCCACTTCCCATTCAGAGAGCGTAGTAATAGGGTTCTTCACGATCATTTTGTCTTTGTTCCTAATTTGTACGAACAATGACAGAAAAGAAGCCTATGGATAAGAACTCTGGTTCTACACCTCCAGATGATGATGATGAGTGTGTGTCCGTATGGAACTAAGGGACATGATGTGGGCGATGGATGAAGCTTTCAATAATTATCAGACCACTACAACAGCCACCTTTCAGAGTCTCCATACAAGTGTTACTAGTCTGACCACACGGTTGGACGAGATGTATACTCGTCTTCCCCAACAAGCTACACCCACTCTCATCCTTGATGCAGATGCACATGCTCATTACGACACATAGGATGACTTCAATAACGACGAGGTTGATGCACAGCAGCGCCATCGCCCTCGATGAAATCGTCAAGGATTGGGAGGTAGACCTCGTCCTCATGCTCCTGAACAAGATAATGATCCTTACGCTAAGATTAAGTTTTCTATTCCACCATTTTATGGATCTTATGATGCTGAGACTTAGTTGGATTGGGAGATGACTGTAGAACAAAAATTTAGCTCTCATCTTGTAACTGAGAAAAATAGAGTTAGACAAGCCACTAGCGAGTTTAAGATTTTGCTATAATTTGGTGGAATGAACTTGTCAATACACGTAATGCACCATAGGCATGGGCTGCGTTAAAAGAAGAGATGCACGCTAGGTTTGTTCATCCTTCATATAGACGTGATCTTCTTAAGAAATTGCAACGCTTTGATCATGGTGACATGGCTGTCTAAGAGTACTACTAAGAGTTGCAGAAAAGTATGCTTCGTTGTGGGGTAGTTGAGGATCAGGAAGACCAAATTGTTAGGTTTTATGGGGGCTTGCGGTGTGAGATCCTGAAAGTGCATCTAGGACTCCCTTGTGGGTTTTGGATGATTTATGACAAGCAATTGGGATCCTAATCCTTCTGTTGAGATGAATGCAGGCAAATAATGAAAAATGAGCAAAATGCCAAAAAGAAAGGAAATGAGAAGCAAAATGAACTTGAGCTGAAGAAGAAGAAGATAGTAGATTATTATGTATAGAGTGTGTTAAGGAAACACACCTAAGAGCTCAATCACTTTCAAGCACACACATACAATGCACAAAGTTATACAGGACCGGACTAGTCCGATATCAGCCGGACTAGTCCGATATCACATTCTGCACTAGATCGGACAAGTCCGGTCTCCACCGGACTAGTCCGATATCTTTCTGATCCACTTCGGACTAGTCCTCCCCAATGCGGACTAGTCCTCAACACAATGCACAAGTCACACAAAATCGGACAAGTCCGTTGTGATCCGGACTAGTCCGATATTCATTCTGATCCACTTCGGACAAGTCCGGTGTCCACACGGACTAGTCTGATATACACACTGATCTAAATCGGACAAGTCCTCCAAGTGCGGACTTGTCATCCCAAACACTTAGGGTTTCATATGTCCGGACAAGTCCTATGGCAATCGGACCAGTCCGAAGATTTCCAGTAGCGAAATCGGACAAGTCCGTTTTCAACCGGACTAGTCCGATATTCCTAGACACTTAGGGTTTGCTACACACAGCACACCGGACTAGTCCGGTGACCACCAAGGACTAGTCCGATCTTTTTGAACCCTAACGGTCACTTTTAGAAACCCCATATAAACAGAGAT
The DNA here is from genome assembly GCA_036927565.1 of Tuctoria greenei. Classification (NCBI taxonomy): domain Eukaryota; kingdom Viridiplantae; phylum Streptophyta; class Magnoliopsida; order Poales; family Poaceae; genus Tuctoria; species Tuctoria greenei. The sequence goes on from JAYESD010000006.1 coordinate 164,294,224, forward strand.
GCACGGCCCACTTTTACACTCTCTCGAACCCTAGCGCCGTCACACCTCCCAAGAGACTCAAAAACCATCTCTCTCCATGAAATTAAGTGCAAAATCAATCAATCCATTGAAGATCACATCTAGATCCTTGGAGAGACACTTGGCACACATCATTGAGCTCTTGGTTTGATTCTCTAACACACTCTTACGTTTCAATTTGTAATTTTCGAGTGTGTTATTGGTGTCATTGTGAGTTGTAATCAAGGGAGCTCTCGACGTGTGAGAACACCCCTTCAACTTGGTTATTTACCCTTTGTGATTAGTGGAAGAGGATTGGCCTTCGTGGCGATCCGACGAGGAAAGGGTTGGAGAAGACCCGGTCCTTTTGTGGGCTCCTCAACGTGGATGTAGGTTGCCTTCGTGGTAGCCGAACCACAGGATAAATCGTGTGTCTTGTCCTTTTGTGTTCTTCATCTAATTTGATCAACTTAATCTAGGGTTTGATTCACTTTATTCAATCTAAGTCTAATTGTTGATCAAGAGCTTTAACTACAATAGAATCTGACATACAACTATTAAATTGAGATTCAAGTTTATATTTCCGCTGCAAACATTAACGAATAAATCAAATTGTCTGAACTTGATCAACCTAGCCCGTGAAAACCGGACTAGTCCGCACATTACCGGACTAGTCCGATATCTCTGGTATTAACCTTGTTGTTGAGTGTTACAGGAACCGAGAAAAATCAAAAAGGCCTATTCAACCCCCCCCCCCTCTAGGCCTACATTCAATTGGTATCAGAGCCGGTTCTTCAAGAAAGAGTGCAACCACTCGAAGAGATCATGTCGGACATGAAAGATGTTCAGAAAATCAACAACCAGGAAGAAGTAAACAAAGACAAGAACCAAAAGCTGGAAAAGTATCTCGAAGCAATTCAAGACTTCGATGATGATGACGAGGAGACGCTGGAGCTGAAAGCACTACTCAGAAAGAAAGCACTTTCCAAAGGGAAAGCTAAAGTTGAAGAAAAGAAGAAGGGGAGTAGTCACACCGACTACTCCCGATATCCTTTCAACTATGATCGTTTAAAATCAAACAACAGCCATTACCTATCTATTCCTCTTGGAAAAGCCCCACACTTCGATGGGACTGATTACTCCATGTGGAGGCAAAATATGAAGATGCACTTGATTTCCCTTAACCCAAGTTTATGGCATATTGTGTGCACAAGAATAGACATCCCAGATGACGACGAAGAGCTCACTCCAAGTCAAGAGCAAGCCATCCACAGAAACTCTCAAGCCGCAGCCGTGATCACCTCCTCTCTAAGTCGAGATGAATTCACAAAGGTGGACGGACTGGAGATTGCCAAGGAAATATGGGACACACTACAAACAACCCATGAAGGTGACCGGCATGTGCGGGAGGCCAAAATTGAAATGATTGAGGGCGAACTAGGAAGGTTTGCAATTGAGGAAGACGAGTCTCCCCAGGACATGTACAACCGATTGAAGACACTTGTAAACAAGGTTCGATCATATGGGAGCAAGAAGTGGAATGACCACGAGGTTGTAAAGCTCATCCTTAGAGCCTTTATGCCTCGCAATGTCACACTATGCTCTATGATCAGAGAAAGTCCCGGGTACAAGAGGATGACTCCAGATGAATTGCATGACAAAATCATCAATTTTGAAATGATGGAGAAACAAGCCAAGCACGTCAAAGAAATAGACGACCTCACATCGGCCAAGAAGAAGGGAGTTGCCTTAAAGTCCACACTCAAGCCTCTATCCAAAGAAGCAAGAGAAGCACAGTTTGAGGAGGATAGCGATGACGAAAGCAGTGAGCTGGACGAAGAGGATATGATTTTGTTCATGAAAAAGTTCAAAAGAATAATGAAGAAAAGACAAGGAATAAAATCAGGTGAAGGCAAGTACAAGGAAAGGACAAAGCCGAAGATGAGGCGGGCGTGCTATAATTGTGGTGAGTATAACCACTTTATAGTCGATTGCCCGTATGAGGACAACAAGAAGAAGAATAAAGAAACCAAGCCTCAACCGAAGAAATTCTTCAAAAAGAAGAAACAAGCTGAACAAGCACACATTGGAAAGGAGTGGGACTCAAACGATGAGTCCTCATCATCCGATGAAGAAGAGATGGCCAGCATAGCCATTGAAAGCTCGTCCAAGAAACCCACACTCTTCCCCACACTCGGTGCAAAGAAGGGACATGGCACTTGCCTCATGGCAAAGGAAGGTAAACGCAAGGAATCGCTAATTGATCGTCAAGAAGACATGACTATCTCCCAAAAGGAGAGGTATGTCGAACTTGACAATCTTCTAGTTCTTGAAAAGGAGAAAAACAACTCACTAGAGCTTGAGCTAGCTTCAAGCAAGAAAACCTGTTTGGAATTAACCAACTCAAACGTTGCACTCAAGGATCAACTTGATGACCTGGTCAAGGTCAACAAGATCCTTGAAGTGCAAGTTGAGTCACTCAAGCTAAGTGAACCTTCCTCCTCTTCAAGTCTACCTTCTCAACACACTTCAACTAATCTTGTTCATATGTGCAAATGTGGTAAAATCGACATCAGCTTGAAGGAAAAGTCTACCCTCCGCAAAGGATAAAAATCCTACCCAATGTGGAATATTTGACAAGGAGAGGATCAACTATGCACGTACTGCATACTTGGTCCAAAGACCTCCAAACGTCAAGTATGGCATTGGTTACTCTTACGATGGAAAGCAAAATGCTGGAAGTCATAAGAATAACAAGGGAAGGATTACCTTTGTGAAGGGAGGACCCTCACAACCTGGTAACTCAAAAGTTAAGAATCTGAACTCTCATAAACGCCGGACTAGTCCGGTGGAGGTCCGGACAAGTCCGGTCATTCGGACAAGTCCGGTTACCCAGACTAGTCCGATCCATAAACAACAACAACTCCTGTTCAAAACCTTTGATGCCTCTTATGTATTAATGAGAAACAATATTGGTAAAGTTTATGCTTATTATGCTGGGCCACGCCATGGGAACACAAAATCCCATGTGTGGGTGCCCAAATGTATTGTAACTAACCTCCAAGGACCCAAGCAAGCTTGGGTACCTAAAACCAAGGCATAATTTATTTCTGCAGGCCTATTCCTCCGGTGGATCCAAATGGGTGCTAGATAGTGGATGCACCAACCACATGACAGGAGAAAAGAGGATGTTCATGGAATATGAAGAAAACGAGGACCCAAACGAAGGCATCTACTTCGGAGATAATAGTCAAGGAAGGGTGCTCGGTACCGGTAAAATAGCAATATCCTCTGAACACACTCTTTCTCTTGTTCTACATGTTGAATCTTTAGATTATAACCTGTTGTCCATATCTCAATTATGTGACAAAGGTTATAATTGCTTGTTTACTAACGAGGGTGTGACCGTCTCAAGGAGGAGTGATGGTTCCGTTGCATTCAAGGGTATGTTAAAGGGAAAGCTTTACCTTGTTGACTTCAACAAGGATAAAGCCGAACTCGACACATGCTTGATTGCAAAAACCAACATGGGTTGGCTGTGGCATAGACGGCTAGCACATGTTGGTATGAGGAATCTTCAAAAACTCCCCAAGGGCGATCACATCCGAGGCTTGAAAGATGTTGTTTTTGAGAAAGACAGGCCTTGTAGCGCGTGCCAAGCCGGGAAGCAAGTAGGAGCACATCATCCTGCAAAGAACATTATGACTACGACAAGACCGCTCGAACTACTTCATATGGACTTGTTTGGTCCAATAGCTTACATGAGCATCGGCGGTAATAAATACGGTTTAGTCATTATTGATGATTTTCCCGCTTCACTTGGGTGTTCTTTTTGCATGACAAGTCAGAAACACAAGGAACGCTCAAGAAATTCTTCAAGCGAGCTCAAAACGAGTTCTCACTATCGATCAAGAGTATTCGGAGCGACAACGGCACGGAGTTCAAGAACATACAAGTGGAGGAGTACCTTGATGAGGAGGGAATCAAGCACGAATTTTCAGCACCATACTCTCCACAACAAAATGTAGTCGCCGAAAGGAAGAACCGAACGCTCATGGAGATGGCAAGAACAATGCTCGATGAATACAAGACTTCGGATCGATTTTGGGCAGAAGCGATTAACACCGCTTGCCACGCCGCAAATCGACTCTACCTTCATCGACTACTCAAGAAGACTCCTTATGAGCTACTCACCGGTAACAAACCCAACATTTCATATTTTCGAGTTTTCAGCTCTCCATGTTATATCTTGAACAAGAAGTCCAGGACTTCAAAGTTCGCTTCGAAGTCCGATGAAGGTTTCCTTCTTGGCTATGATTCGAACACTTACGCCTATCGTGTTTTCAACAAGGCCTCCGGACTTATTGAAGTGGCACATGACGTAGTGTTCGATGAAACTAATGGCTCCCAAAAGGAGCAAGTTGATCAATGTGAATTAGGTAAAGAAGAAGCTCCTTACCAAGCATTGAAGAGAATGGCTCTAGGCGAAGTTCGTCCACAAGAGTCATCGTCACAAATACAAGAGGAAAGTGAACCACAAGAGGAGATCAACAGTCAAGGGGGAGTCTCGATACAAGATCAATCACAAGAATATGAAGATGATCAACAAATCAACGAGGGCAACCACTCAGGGGGGGAAGAAAATGATCACCAACACTCAACTACCCAAGTGCCACACCCAAGAGTACACCAACGCACTCAAAGGGATCACCCAATCGACAACATCATCGGTGATATCCAAAAGGGAGTAACCACTAGATCTCGTATAGCTAATTTTTGTGAGAATTACTCGTTTGTCTCCTTTTTGGAACCACGCAGGACTGAGGATGCATTGAAGGATCCGAACTGGGTGGTGGCAATGCAAGAAGAGTTGAACAACTTCAAGAGAAACGAGGTTTGGGAACTTGTGGCAAGACCCAATGCAAACATAGTGGGCACCAAGTGGGTCTTCCGCAACAAGCAAGACGAACACGGGGTGGTGACAAGAAACAAGGCACGACTTGTGGCCAAAGGTTACTCACAAGTCGAAGGTTTGGATTTCGATGAGACTTTTGCTCCAGTAGCTAGGCTTGAATCAATTAGAATATTACTTGCATATGCTACTCACCATGATTTCAAGCTGTACCAAATGGACGTGAAAAGCGCCTTCCTCAATGGACCGATCAAGGAGGAGGTGTACGTGGAGCAACCACCCGGATTTGAAGACGAAGAGTTCCCCGACCACGTGTATAAACTGTGTAAGGCTCTCTATGGCCTCAAACAAGCTCCTAGAGCTTGGTATGAGTGTCTTAGAGATTTTTTAATTGATAATGGCTTTCAGATTGGCAAAGTAGATTATACATTATTCACGAAAAATCTAGATAATGATCTTTTTATTTGCCAAATCTATGTTGATGACATAATTTTTGGGTCAACTGACCAATCTTTCTGTGAAGAATTTAGTAGAATTATGACAGACAGGTTTGAAATGTCAATGATGGGAGAATTGAAGTACTTCTTGGGATTCCAAGTGCGGCAACAAAAGGAAGGAACATTCATAAGACAAACCAAGTACACGCAGGACATACTAAAGAAGTTTGGCATGGACAAGGCAAAGCCCATAAAGACTCCCATGGCTACGAATGGCCACTTGGATCTCAATGAAGATGGACCGAGCGTCGACCAAAAGGTATATCGCTCCATGATTGGATCTTTACTTTACTTATGTGCATCTAGGCCAGATATTATGTTGAGTGTATGTTTGTGTGCAAGATTTCAAGCCAACCCGAAGGAATGTCACTTGACAGCCGTAAAAAGAATCTTGAGATATTTAGTTCATACACCCAACCTTGGTCTTTGGTACCCAAAAGGCTCCAAATTCAATCTCATTGGTTACTCCAATGCAGATTATGCCGGGTGCAAAGTTGATAGAAAAAGCACCTCTGGCACATGCCAATTCCTAGGAAGATCTTTGGTTTCTTGGTCATCTAAGAAACAAAATTCCATTGCTTTATCCACGGCCGAAGCGGAGTATGTTGCAGCCGGGAATTGTTGTGCACAACTTCTTTGGATGCGACAAACTCTAAGGGATTACGGTTACAATATGAACCATATTCCTCTCCTTTGTGACAATGAGAGTGCCATTAAAATAGCCCACAATCCAGTTGAGCACTCTAGGACTAAACACATAGACATAAGACATCATTTCTTGAGAGACCATTCCATGAAAGGAGACATAACCATCTCACATGTCAACACACAAAAACAATTGGCCGACATATTCACCAAGCCACTTGATGAAAACGTTTTTGCAAACTCCGAAATGAGCTAAATATTCTTGATTCTCGGATTGTGGCTTGAAAAGTTGCATACCTGTATGATTACTTCAAAAATGTTGATTGATTTGTGAAAATTACCCCTCCCTACTTTTCTCTCGAAAAACTATGTCAATTATTAGATCTTGATGAATTTTGATCATTGTATGATTGTTGTATGCTTACTGGTCAAATTCATCAATATTGCTTGAATTGTTTTGCCTCTCTATTCTCTATTATTGAACCTTCAAATATATATGAATTGGCTATGCAATTCTTTCCTGGTAACCACGGACTAGTCCGTGGTTATCCGGACTAGTCCACCCATGCAGACTAGTCCGCAGAGTGCCAGTTAGGCCGGACTAGTCCGACGGACCAGGGACTAGTCCGATATAGGTCTCTGGATGACTTCGGACTAGTCCGGTCAAGTCCGGACTTGTCCGATTTCTCGTGTCCATAACCCTAGCCGCCACCAAACCCTAATCTACTCATCCCCACATTTGCTCACGCCTTTCTCTCTCTTGCGCTCGAGCTCCCAAAGCAATCTCTTGTGTCCTCCGTCGAAAAGCCACAAGGTTGGGCGGAGATCAAGCTTGAAGACTTGGGGATTGATTCCACCGGACTAGTCCGGCCTCAAACCCCCAAAACTTCAAGTCTCCAATGATTTCTTCGGTAAAAACCTTCAAAACCCTAGAAATCGTATTTTTCTCAATCATTGATCGTTTGGCCTAGCACCCTGCACTAGTTACATGTTTAGCTGATGTACTACGTGTATGCTAGACTAGAATTGCATTAGGGATTGTGTCCAGTTCAATCTGTTAGGTTTTTGAGGATGAACACCGGACTAGTCCGTGCCTAGGCACCGGACAAGTCTGATGTTTCTGAACCTGAACCTAATTCCTTAATTCCCTAATGCCATCCATTACTATCGTGTCTTACATATGCCTTGCATAACTTGTCATTTTTCTTGCTCATTCATTCTCAGATCATGTCGAGCTCCGACAACGAAATCTCCGACTTTGAGGCCGAGTTGGACCACGAGGTGGCATCTCGGTCCTCGGCGGGTCTTGGCAAACGCCAAGAAAGACCTTCCGGGCCTGCTACATCTCCTCCCCAAGTTCGGAGGAAGGTCTGTGCCAAGAAGCCCGCCTCGAAGGCTGCTACATCTTCAAGCGGCCTTCAGCAAGCAAAGGGAAAGGGCAAGGGAGTTGCAACGGGGCCAATTGGGCCCTTGAGGCTCCATGCTCCCAGGGAAGGGGTCCGGGACCCCACTGAGGAGAAGTTCAACGGAAAAGGCATTGATTCTGCAGCAAAATACAGGAGCATTGACTGGTATGGCAGGCCAAAGCAAGCTGTCGATAGAAGGTTTTGGTGCAACTTCCATGCAGACTTCTACAAATCAGTGTACCTCCCGATGAAGACACCGGTGGTGCGCAGTCAGTGGATTGACTGGGCCCACCTAGAGAAGAAGAAGTGCTCAACCTTTGATGAGGTCATTGCTGCAGCTGAGAGGCATGGCCTGAAGGATCTCTTTGCCTTCAGGCATAACTGGAATGATGAAGTGATTGCACAGTTCTTTGCAACGTGCCACTTCTCAACTGAGGATGAAGAGAGTGTTACTTGGATGACACACGGATCTAAGTATAGTATCACTCAAGAGGAGTTCAATAATCTGCTCCATCTGGACACCTCTGGACCTGACAGGCTCATCATCCACAACATTGGTGTCATGGAGAAGGATAGGATGAAATTCCTATATGAGCCTAACTCAAAGTATGTTCCTCCCTCTACAAATCACATGAAACCATTCTTTGTGGTCCTCAACAGAGTGCTGAGGAAGACTATTGCTCCTAAAGATGGAGATGCTGGGAGCGTGCAGGGTTACCTCAGAACCCTAATGAGAGTCATAAGCAGGGACCGCCCATTTGATGTAGCGGAGTACATTTGGAATGATATGGTCAACATATCGTGTACGCCTAACAGGTCATGTGGCTATGCTCCCTACCTCATGTATGTGATTGAGAAAGTCACAGGTATTGAGTTCATGAAGGATGTGGAGCACACCCCCTTGAGGCCTCAGAAGCCTCAACCAGTGAGCATCCAGGCTGCCCCCTCACCGGTCTCCAGTCCCGAGGCACCGACAAGAGCAAGAAGCAGTGCTAGGGAGGTCCCTACCTCTAGGGGAGCCCCTCAGAGAGGATCCGCCAGTGGGATCCTCAAATACTTGTCAGCAATCTTCTCCTCCTGCAAAAAGACCGAAGTGAAGGTCCACAAACTCAACAAGAAAAGAAAGGAGGACATGAAGTATTTAAAGGCTAATGTGGAGCAAATCTGTCGGAAGCTGGAGATCGACCCCATTGGATCTCCAGTGATATCTGAGGAGTCTGACCCAGATTTCACCGAGCTCGGGCCCTTGTCCCCTTCCGAGCTTGCCTATTTTGGCATTGGGGGCTCGAGCAGCTCCGCTCCTCCTCCTCCCTCTCCTCCTCGTCAAGCAAAAAGCGAAGAAGATGAAGACGATGACGAGAGGACCGACAGTGAAGAGTGAAGACCCTAGGACCCTCGTCTCCTTCTTTTTGGTGTCTTGATGCCAAAGGGGGATAGATTGAGGGGGAGTCTTAGCTTTAGCTGTGATAGGGTGCGAGGAGAGAGTTCTCTTTATCTTTTATTTGTGGTTGTAATAGTTTAACTCTAGCGTTATATTATGTTTGGTCCTGTGATGAATTGCTTAATTTATTTGGAGTGTGTGATGAAAACTGTGTTTTTGCCCCTGGAATGTCATATGCATTTGATATCGGTTGATTTATGTAAATCCTGTCATATTCAATGTATTCATGCACTTAGTATGCATCCCACTATAAAGAATGCACATATGGATAATTTTCTTGTTGCTTGATATATTTTTAAGTCATATGTGCATCCTTTGTGAAAAATCTCATTTTTGCCTCATTTTGTGAAATCTCAATTGGTTGTTATCAATCACCAAAAAGGGGGAGATTGAAAGTGCATCTAGGACTCCCTTGTGGGTTTTGGATGATTTATGACAAGCAATTGGGATCCTAATCCTTCTGTTGAGATGAATGCAGGCAAATAATGAAAAATAAGCAAAATGCCAAAAAGAAAGGAAATGAGAAGCAAAATGAACTTGAGCTCAGGAAGAAGAAAATAGTAGATTATTATGTATAGAGTGTGTTAAGGAAACACACCCAAGAGCTCAATCACTTTCAAGCACACACATACAATGCACAAAGTTATACAGGACCGGACTAGTCCGATATCAGTCCACCGGACTAGTCCGATATCTTTCTGATCCACTTCGGACTAGTCCTCCCCAATGCGGACTAGTCCTCAACACAATGCACAAGTCACACAAAATCGGACAAGTCCGTTGTGATCCGGACTAGTCCGATATTCATTCTGATCCACTTCAGACAAGTCCGGTGTCCACACGGACTAGTCCAATATACACACTAATCTAAATCGGACAAGTCCTCCAAGTGCGGACTTGTCATCCCAAACACTTAGGGTTTCATATGTCTGGACAAGTCCGATGGCAATCGGACCAGTCCGAAGATTTCCAGTACCAAAATCGGACAAGTCCGTTTTCAACCGGACTAGTCCGATATTCCTAGACACTTAGGGTTTGCTACACACAGCACACCGGACTAGTCCGGTGACCACCACGGACTAGTCCGATCTTTCTGAACCCTAACGGTCACTTTTAGAAACCCCATATAAATAGAGGTGCACGGCCCACTTTTACACTCTCTCGAACCCTAGCGCCGTCACACCTCCCAAGAGACTCAAAACCATCTCTCTCCACGAAATTAAGTGCAAAATCAATCAATCCATTGAAGATCACTTCTAGATCATTGGAGAGACACTTGGCACACATCATTGAGCTCTTGGTTTGATTCTCTAACACACTCTTACGTTTCAATTTGTAATTTTTGAGTGTGTTATTGGTGTCATTGTGAGTTGTAATCAAGGGAGCTCTCAACGTGTGAGAACGCCCCTTCAACTTGGTTATTTACCCTTTGTGATTAGTGGAAGAGGATTGGCCTTCGTGGCGATCCGACGAGGAAAGGGTTGGAGAAGACCCGGTCCTTTTGTGGGCTCCTCAACGTGGATGTAGGTTGCCTTCGTGGTAGCCGAACCACGGGATAAATCGTGTGTCTTGTCCTTTTGTGTTCTTCATCTAATTTGATCAACTTAATCTAGGGTTTGATTCACTTTATTCAATCTAAGTCTAATTGTTGATCAAGAGCTTTACCTACAATAGAATCTGACATACAACTATTAAATCGAGATTCAAGTTTATATTTCCGCTGCAAACATTAACGAATCAATCAAATTGTCTGAACTTGATCAACCTAGCCCGTGAAAACTGGACTAGTCCGCACATTACCGGACTAGTCCGATATCTCTGGTATTAACCTTGTTGTTGAGTGTTACAGGAACCGAGAAAAATCAAGAAGGCCTATTCACCCCCCCCTCTAGGCCTACATTCAGATCCAGAACATAGTTGACTACAAGGAATATCATTCTATTAAACGTTTATTTCAACTTGCTATGTTAGTAAAAAAGAAGTGCAGGGTCGCCAACAGCAGTGGCAGAACAACACCTTCATGCCACGACAGCTTCCAGTGCCATACAAAGCAGCGCCCTCCTCGAGCGTACGTGTTTCTACACCACCCTCCACCAGTGTTGTACGCAGCATGACACCTTCTACATCACAGGGACAAGATAACAGCATGTCTCAGACGCCTCCAGGTGTTGCAGCAAAGGCGGCTGAACCCAATACTTCGACAAGTCGCACCTCCCACATCAAGTGCCACCGCTGCCAGAGACTTGGCCATGTGAAACGAGATTGCCCCAGCAAACGGGCAATCATTGCCATTGCTGATGGTGGGTATGTTAGTGCTTCTGATATTGAAGATGAAAATATTATGGCAAGTAACATTTCAGTTTCTGATGATGGTTCTGAGGAGGTTCTTGGTACATCTGTGACCAACAACTATAGGACTTTGTTTGTGCAGCGAGCTTCAAGTGCCACGGTTCGAGGGGATGACAACCGCCAACGTCATAACCTTTTCAACATGTTTCTTGTCGTCAAGGACTACTGTGCACATAACATCATTGATGGTGGTGGCCGCAACAATTTGGCGAATGTTGAGGTGGTCAAGAAGCTTGGGTTGACCACACGTGAGCATCCCCACCCTTATAACATTCAATGGTTTAACAACAATGGTAAGGTAAAGGTAACACAAACAGCAAGGATAAATTTTTCTATAGGTTCTTACCATGAGTTTGCTGATTTTGATGTGTTACCTATGGATGCTTGCTCTCTTTTGTTGGGACATCCTTGGCACATTGATACTAATGCTATTCACCATGGTCAATCTAATAAGTATACTCTCATGCATAAGGGCAAGAAAATTGTGTTGCTTCCTATGAGTCCCACTGAAATTTTGCAATTTGAGCATGAGAAAAAGAATAATGCTAAGCAAAAGGGTGTTTTCAATTCTGAAATTCAGCAACCTATTAAGTTGAAAAATCCTATTTTGCTTGCAACTAATTCTGATCTTGATGATTTATATGCCTCTAATGCATCTTTCTATGCCTTAGTGTGCAAACATGCTTTATATTACATTGAGATACATCAATTGCTTTGCCACCCGCTGTTGCTAACCTATTGCAGGAATATATGCATATTTTTCCATCAGAGATACCCCTGGATTACCACCTGTGCGAGGCATTGAGCACAAGATTGATTTGATTACATGGGCGAGCTTGCCAAACGTGCCGCCTACAGGACCAACCCCGATGAGACTAAGGAAATTCAGCGACAAGTCCATGATCTTCTGGACTGCAGGTACATTTGTGAGCGCCTTAGTCCTTGTTCTGTTCCTGTTCTTTTGGTTCCTAAGAAAGATGGAACTTGGCGCATGTATGTGCATTGTAGAGCCATCAATAACATTACCATTCGTTATTGCTATCCTATTCCTAGATTGGATGACATGCTTGATGAGTTGAGTGATTCTTTTTCTCCAAGATTGATTTGCGTAGTGGGTATCATCAGATTCGTATGGATTTAGGTGATGAATGGAAAAATGCCTTTAAAACTAAATTCGGACATTATTAATGGTTAGTCATGCCATTTGGTTTAACCAATGCGCCTGCACATTCACAAGGTTGATGAATGAGGTTTTACATACTTTCATTGGTAAATTTGTTGTGGTTTACTTTGATGATATCCATATTTACAGCAAGTCATATGATGAGCATCTTGAACATTAGCGTGTTGTTTTTAATGTCTTGTGCGATTCACATTTATTTGGTAACCTTGAGAAGTGCACCTTTTGCACCAATCCTGTGTATTTTCTTGGTTATGTTGTTACTTCACAGGGCATTGAGGTGGACGAGGCAAAGATTGTTGGCATCATGAGCTGGCCACTTCCAACTACGGTAGCAGAGGTTCGGAGTTTTCTTGGTCTCACAGGTTTCTACCAGGGTTTTGTGTGGGATTTCAGCACCATTGCAGCACCTCTCCACGAGTTGACAAAGCATGGAGTGTCGTTTCAATGGGGACCAGCACAACAACAAGCTTTTGATGCTATCAAGTCGAAGCTCACACAATCACCATTGCTGCAGCTTCCTAATTCTGAGAAGATCTTCGAGCTTGAATGTGATGTGAGCGGGATTGGCAATGGAGGAGTGCTCATTGAAGGAGGAAATCCTGTTGATTTCTTTAGTGAAAAATTGCATTTCCTTCGCTGAATTATTCAACATATGATAAAGAACTTTATGCTTTACACTACAGGAAACTCAGTCATTTGCGACGGCCAGCCGTATTTGCGACGGTCCGCCGTCCCAAAAAAAACCAATTTGCGACGGCCCGCAGATGGCCGTCGTAAATTAGATAAACCGTCGCAAATATAAACTTATTTGTGACGACAGTCTAAAATGGCCGTCGCAAATAAGTAGGTCGTCGCAAATTAAGCTTATTTGCGACGGCCTTTTTCCGTTAGCCGTCACCAATAGTGTTAATTGCGATGGCTAACCCTAGGGCCGTTGCAATTATACTGGCCGTCGCAAGTTAAAGTCCTATACCGTCGGGCCGAGCTCATTCTCTCCGTCCTATCCTTTCGCCCCCCCCCCCCCCCCCCCCCCCCGCTCCGCTCCGCCCACGGCCCCACCGCCCCCACTCCCGCTCTCGCCGCCAGCCCGCCGCGCCCACGCCGCCCCCGGCCTCACCGCCCCCGGTCCGCCGCACCCCCGGCCTCGCCGCCCCTGGTCTGCCGCGCCCCCGACCTTGCCGCCCCTGGCCTCGGCACGTTGCGCCCCCGCCGCCCCCGGCCCCGGACGCCTCCGGCACCGAGGTGAGCTCGTTTTTTTTTTTTGCTTTCATTTTAAAATCCATATGCACAATAGGGAATTATTCCTACAAGTTATATAGATACACAATAGGAAATCATGCATGGTAGTTAGGGTTATTGGGGGCTTTAACCATGCCATCTGATAGTCCTTGGGTATTGAGTCGGATGGTTGGGAAAGAGTGAAGGCTTGAAATGTTGGAGCAGGAACAACATTCCCAGTAGGATTTGGTGCCAAGAAGACCCCCAGGTCGTGAAGCTTATCCAAGGGATGTTTTTTATTTGCATTCATGCCTTTTAGAAAGAGCTGCTGTAAAGTTTCTTTAATTCTTTGCGCAGTTTCATAATTGTCCTTGCAACGGCTATAATGCATCATGTAGAGTTGTATTTCAAGATGACGTGGTATGAATTGATATAGTGAAATTGATTGACCATGATAATTGTAGCGATTATTTTTCTACATTAGTAATTCAGTCTTAGGTTTGTTACTAGGACTACAGGTTCATTATTCACCAAATATAGAGCAATATTCTATTTCCCCGCCGCCCCTGCGCTGCCGGCCCGCCCCCGGCCCCGCCGCCCCTGCGATTATCTAGCTTAATTTTCTTTAGCCCATTTCAACCCTCTCTCTGCCTTAACTCTAGCTCCACCCAAAGGCACAACCCAACCCAGCCCACCCAATAGCCCAGGACAACCGACCCCCCTTCCTCCCTTCCACGAACGTTTGTGCTCCCCATCTGCTCGCCCGCCTCCAGAACCACGAACGCCCGTGTACCTCCCCCTAACCGGTGGCGGATTTCCCTATCCTCCTTCATCCCTTCGCAGCTCCGCTCCTCTCTAACCGGTGGCAGATTTGGCACCTCCATCGCCAGCGGCGGATCTGGCATCTCCTCCTCTCCACTGTGCCGGAATCTAGCACCCCGCCGACGGCAGATCTGGCACCTCCGCCTCCGGATCTTTGGCGCCGGAATCTGCCCCCCTCCACCCGACGCGGAATGGCCGCCTATACCCCGATGCGAGGTGGAAGGCATGCGCCTTGCGCCCAGGCGCGCCCAGGCGAACGCCTAATGGCGCCTTCCTGAACACTAATTATTAGATAAAAGGGAAACGCAATTACTACAATTTTTTTTGTTTAGCACTAGAGTAACCTCTTAAAGCTGAAAATTAGGTTATTAACCATTGTGTTTTAGCGAGTGAGGGACTTGCATCTGGATCAACCAAAAGCATCATAATATGGTGATTTAGCTGGCCCAATTATATTTAGTTCTTTGAGTGTTCTAGCTATTTTTATCAAATCGGTCTTGACATAATGCATTTTCATTACATTGCTCAGGTCCCCTCCCCACCGTGCACACTCATATCCACTTCTCTGCTCAGGTATGGCACCATCATTCTTCTCATATTGTATTTGACAGAGTAGAGTGCTTTGAGCTGTATATGACGACTTGTTGCTCTTGGAGTAGCTGCCCTGATATGTATAATGTTCAAACTGTTTTTTATCAAACATTTAATGATGTAACACATTTTCTTTCGATTTTCATCACCAAGTTACTAGTTCGTCCTATGTCAAGTGTGTGATCTAGATGTTGCTAGATGATTATGTTTTTTTAGGTTTAGATAATTTTTTGTCATGCTTTGGTAAATATGTTTATTATGCAGGTTACTAGAATTAATAATTTTTTTCTCTTGTTCTTTTGATTGTGTGAGTGTTTAGGATTAATAATTTTTTTCTATTCTGTTTAGTGTATGTTTGGACTTTAGTGCATTCATATAATGTTTTTGAGTGACTACTTAATATATATAAATAAAGGAGTTTTGGGCCGGCTGGGACCAACCCGGAAGGGCACGACACGTAATAAGTGTGATCGTGTCGTGTAGACCATTCTAGTGGTACCGTGTGCGTGAACTCGACAAGGAAGCGAATGGGTTGGTAAGGACGTCAATGACCCGCGATTGCGTGGACGGTGGAAATGGATGTGGAATTGTCATCTAAGACCAACTTTCCTCTCACTCTTTATCTAGTTCTTTCCTCTCTCTTAAATGACCTCAAAATGAAAATGAGCAACGTAACCTATAGCAATGTATTACCCGTTTCGGATCGGCACGTCTCACGTGCCATTGGCATGTGAGACGTGTAGGTTCGGAATTGTCCCTTTTTGGACAGCCTCGGAGTGACCGAGGGGACGTGGCTTGTGACGAGACGCGGGTCCGGATTTGGACGAGATTTCGGTGGCGTAACCCTGTTGTTCTCTGCTGCACCATTTTTGGGCGTGCAGTGGAGAACAACGGGGTTATGCTACCAAAATTTCGTTCGAATCCGGATCACGCGTCTCGTCATGAGCACGCTCCGCTCGGTCACTCTCGGGTGGGTTTAGGATCTATGTTCCTAGGTTGTAGGGTTGTGACATAACATAACAATGCATTAACGACAATTTTTTTTGCGTTAAACTACAGAGCCAAACATGGGTGAAGACCGCAGTTGGATGTATACTGGCTAGAAGAGCAGAACTGGTGGTCACTCGGATGAGTGGTTTATCAAGTTAGATAAATTTTTGGATCGAGCATTTTTGTTGTCAACGAAAGATATGGTGCGGTGCTGAAAGTGCATCTAGGACTCTCTTTTGGGTTTTGGATGATTTATGACAAGCAATTGGGATCCTAACCTACTTGTTGAGATGAGTGCAGGCCTATGATAGGAAAATGAGAAAAATACCAAAAAGAAGGAAGCATGAGGAGCAAAATGGAGATGAGCTCAAGGAAGAAGAGTAATAGATTATTGTGTATGGAGTGTGTTAAGGGAACTCACCCCAAGAGCTCAATCACAATTAAACACACACATTGCACAAAGTTACATAGGACCGGACTAGTCCCATCACAACGAGACTAGTCCGATAACCTTTCTGCACCAGATCGGACAAGTACGATATCTGTCGGGCTAGTCCGATATTCTTCTGACTAGAATCGAACTAGTCCTCCCCAGTACGGACTAGTCCTCAAAATACTTCACAAGTCACACAAAATCGGACAAGTCCGATCACAACCGTACTAGTCCGATATTCTTTCTGATCCAAATCAGACAAGTCCGATATTTGCACGGACTAGTCCGAAAAACCCTCTGTTCTACATCGGACAAGTCCTCCAAGTGCGGACTTGTCATCTAACTCACTTAGGGTTTCACGTGTCCGGACAGGTCCGATGGATATCGGACTAGTCCAAAGATTTCCAGTAGCGAAATCGGACAAGTCCGTTTTCAGCCGGACTAGTTCGATGTTTCGGGGTCTTAGGGTTTGCTACACACAGCACACCGGACTAGTCCGGTGACCGCCACGGACTAGTCCGAACTTTTTTAATCCTAACGGTCACTTTTAGAAACCCCATATAAATAGAGGTACCCGGCCTTCTTTTGAACTCTCTCAAACCCTAGCGCCGTCACACCTCCCAAGAGCCTCAAAAGCTACCTCTCTCCACGAAATTAAGTGCAACAACGATCAATCCTTTGAGGATTCACTCTATATCATTGGAGAGACACTTGGAACATTACATTGAGCTCTTGGTTTGATTCTCTAACACACTCCTGCATTTTAATTGTAATCTTTTGAGTGTGTTTTCGGTGGAAATTTGTGTTGTAATCTAAGGGAGCTCTCAACGTGTGAGAAGATCCCTTGAATTCGGTTATTCACCCCTTTGTGATTAGTGAAAGAGGATTGGCCTTCGTGGCGATCCGACGAGGGTAGGGTTGGAGAAGACCCGGTCCTTTGTGGACTCCTCAATGTGGATGTAGGTTGCCTTTTGTGGTAGCCGAACCACGGGATAAATCCTTGTGTTTTGCTTTTGGTGTTCATCATTCTCATTCATCAATATAATCTAGGGTTTCAACAATCATTGCTCATCTTACGTTGAATTGTCAAACATAAGAATTAACTGTGATATAATCTAATATATAACTGTGAAACCTTTATTTGGTTCTATTTTTCCGCTGCACACATAAATGAATCAACCTAATCGATCTTGCTTAATCAACTTAGTCCGTGAACACTGGACTAGTCCGCACTTTACCAAACTAGTCCGATATCTCTGGTATTGAGCTTGTTGTTGAGTGTTGCAGGATCCGACAATTTTTAAAAAGGCCTATTCACCCCCCCTCTAGGCCCACATTCAGGTGCCCATGTACAAAATGCCGGAATACCGAGTTTTTGAGAAGATTGGAGCTTTCGTTTCACTTATGTCGAAATGGTTTCACTCAACATTATGAAGTGTGGACCTTTCACGACGAGACTAATTCTTGAGTCATAGCCGATGTGGATGAGGATGATGATATAACAGAGGTTGATAGGATGGATGAGATGCTTGAAGCTCTGGAAGCGGAGGATCCTCTTACAAATGAGGTAGAGAAGTTCATCAAGGAGCTGAAGAAATCACAAGAGCCATTGCATGAACACACGGTTGTGACCGTACTTGCTTTCTTGACCAGATTGATGGCAATTAAGTCCATGTACTTTTTCCCATCAACTGCTACAATCATCTCATGAAATTGATCTGCGATATCATTCCACAACCTCACAATGCGCCGGCCGATATATATCATTCAAAGATCAAGATATCTGGTCTCGGTATGAAGTATGAGAAAAACGATGTGTGCCCAGACAACTGCATGCTATTCTGGAAAGAGCAAGCCAATGAAAAGATGTGCTTGAAATGTGGTAAATCGAGGTATGTCGAATATGTTAATGATGATGGCGATAATGTGATGACAAATGTTGCACATAAGTAGCTTCGTTACTTGCCACTGACACATCGGTTGAAGCGGTTGTTTATTTAAAAAAGAACCGCAAGACACATGAGATGGCACAAAGAAGGTAAACATGAGAACAAAGAATTCTTGACGCATCCGTCCGACGGTGATGCATGGAAGGCGCTAGACCGTTTCGATCCAGACGTTTTTCATGATGCGAGAAATGTTCACATTGGATTAGTGACAGACGGATTCTCACTATTCAGTACAAACGCCACGCCATACTCATGTTGGCCCGTCTTTGTCATTCCGTACAACCTGCCACCTGCTTTT
This sequence comes from Tuctoria greenei, assembly GCA_036927565.1. Classification (NCBI taxonomy): domain Eukaryota; kingdom Viridiplantae; phylum Streptophyta; class Magnoliopsida; order Poales; family Poaceae; genus Tuctoria; species Tuctoria greenei. The sequence goes on from JAYESD010000006.1 coordinate 164,312,955, forward strand.
TGTATGAATAACGTGTTCATGTTTCTTAGCCTCATTGTACCGGGACCTGATCATCCCGGGTCACATCTCAACGTGATGTTAAAACCACTGATCGAAGAATTGAAAGTCTTGTAGACAGGAGTCGAAACGTACGACAGTTACAAGAAGCAGAAATTCAACCTTCGAGCTGCTTATTTGTGGTCCGTCCATGATTTGTCGGCATACGACATGTTTTCTGGATGGAGCACTCATGGTCGTCTGACGTGTGCGATATGTGCTTAAGACACGGATTGCTTTCGACTAACTCATGGAGACAAAATATCTTACTTCGATTGTCACAGACGTTGGCTGCCCTCGAATCATATATTTAGGCAGCAGAGGCATGTCTTTTGAAAGAACACTATTGTCACTAAAGGATCACCGAAGCGTCTCAACCGGTCAAAAATTTTTGATATGTTGGACAAACAGGTGCCTGATGATGGTCGTCCTGGATATTTCGTAGGTTATGGAGAGGAACGAAATTGGACTCACATATGTGGACTTTGGTAGCTACCGTATGTGAAGTAGTTGATTCTAATGCACAACATTGATGTCATGCATCAAGAGCGTAACATGAGCGAAAGTATATAAGCACTTGCATGGATATGCCTAGCAAAACGAAAGACAATTATAAAGCTAGACTAGATTTGGCTGACATTTGTCATCATCCAACTCTTGAAATCTCTAAAAGTGGTGGAAAGCCACGTGCTTCTTTCTGTCTTTGATCGAGATAAAAGAAAGAAGTTATGAAATTGATGAAAACTTTGAAATTCTCAGATGGTTACGTAGCTAGCTTGAAACGAGCCGTAAATTTTAACGCAGGAAACCTCACTGGGTTGAAGAGTCATGATTATCACATTATAATGGAAAGAATCTTACCTGTTATGTTTCGATGCTATCTAGATGATGTGTTGATGAAGGTTTTAGCTGAGCTCAGCTATTTCTATAGACAGCTTTGTGCTAAAGAAATCAAGATCGGGATGATGGATATGTTAGAGGAGATACGCATACTTTTATGTATGATGGAAAATTTTTTTCCGCTGGGTTTCTTCAATCCAATTCAACATCTGCTTATCCATCTTCCATTCGAAGCTAAAATTCGCGGTCTTGTGCAATATAGGTGGACGTATCACATTGAAAGAGCGCTATGATATCTGAAACCAATGGTTGGCAATAGGGCAAGGGTGGAAGGGTGCATCGCTGAAGCATATGCTCTTGAGGAAGTAGGATACTTTTCAAGTATCTACTTTGCGGAAGAAAACAATATCAATACTTCGGCGATGCGGTACAATGTGGACGAAACACCCCGCGACCTTTCCATTTTTGAAACGAGAGGCACCACCGTTGGTAGCTACACGACCTACGTGCTATCCGAACATGAAAGGATTGTTGCTTTACTCTACATGTACGCAAATATAGAAGGCATGTAGGAATACTTGGAGTAAGTGTTTGTCCTACATTTATGCTAATTGACATATTTTGCTACACATGTACTCTAAAAGATGTTTTTTCATATTCAGCGAGTTCAATAGACAATGTTGGCCGCATAGGCATCAACCTACGGCCAAACAAGTAGAAGCGATGCGAAAAGAAGGAATAAATGGGGGCAGAGTATCCTATCCTGGTTTTGAGATTATGTAATATTCTCTCGTCTTATATGTATTATAAGTTACTATTATTAAAGAAGTATTACTTTAACTTATGATCATTTATGAAAGTGTCGGACTCACAATGTCCATGAAGATTTGCGGCAGCTATCTTATGGATTGGAGAATGTTAGAAGCTATGGTCAATATGACGTAAAAGGCTTTCGATTCCGTACAAATCATTTTGAAGCTCTTCGTCTTCTTGCAACAACATCTAATTCCGGTGTTGTGACGAGAGCAATGGACACTCAAGGGAATTTAACCGATTATTATGGGATCATTAACAAAATTCTTGAATTTACTTTTACCGAAAATAAGACCCTTCGAGTTGTCGTCTTTGATTGTGACTGGTTTGATCACACTTATGGAACTCGAGAAAACCAATTTGGAATGGTGGAAGTGAAACATAAGGACCGACTACGAGGTTACGATACATCTGTTCTTGCACATCAAGTGGAACAAGTGTATTATCTACCTTATCCATGCACGAGGATCAATGCTTGGTGGGTGGTATATAAGGGGAATCCTCGTGAGCGGTTATATACTCTTGGGGATGATGGTTACCATGATTGCGAAGACGTTGAAGAAGTATACCAAGAAAAAGAGTTGCCTGACAGTTTTATCGTCGAGCTTGGTGGAGGACTCGATCAATCAGTTGGAGATGTTGGAGACGTTGAAAATGTAGAGGCAGATGATATGCGAAAACAGAAATTAGAACAGGCCACGATGGAAGATCGTTGGGCTGGTTTAAGGAGTAGGGCACAGGCACATGATAATGATGTTGATGAATTTTGAAAGTGATTACAAGTAATGTTTTCTTGAAGATAGTAATATGAATTTTGTATATTTTATTTGCATATTTACTGATTATCTAATTAAAACAGGATGGCGTCAAAGAAGGGTAAGAAGGTGCCGCCGACGAGGGGGTTCTACCCCTCTACACCTGAGGACGCTTTTGCTGGTGCCTTGTCGACTGGGAGCAGACGCTCTCAGCTGCTGGGGTACGTTCTGAGCATCTCTAGAACTTCATCACAGATAAATTTCACTCGTTTTTAACAAATTCTTTAAGTTCAATTTCACATTAATCTTGCTTATGAATCATTTGAATGTTGTAGTCCTCACCAGCTGATTCAGAGGCTACGGCGCCAATTGACCTTGGAACCTTGGCTGTGAGCCAGCCCTCGGCCAGCCAGCCCTCGACGAGCCAGCCCTCGGCGAGCCAGCGCTCGGTTTGCGATCCTTCTATTCCTGAGGCCTTTGGCTCAGCTGGTGAGGAGCCGTCTGGGTCACCTGACGTGGCGCCCCAGTAGATGCAGAGGACGAGGAGGACTCACTTTGTCAGTCCTCCTGCAGTCCCCTCACAGAGGATCGTGATTCGTCCAGTCGGAGACAGGTAATAAAAACTATAGTGTTCAATTTTAGTTTCTTTTGGTTACTTAAGTGATGAATCAATAAATATCTTGCAGGGTTTGGTACGACACGTCTTTCGCCGGTGAGAGACACCATAGACCGTTAAACGGTGTCCTCGGGTCCTTAGTGCGTTTGCACTATCCCGGGGTCATCGACGGGGTGCCTGCTCTTTCGTGGGAGGACTACACACGCGTCCATCACCAGGAGCACAACAACCTTCAGGAGGCCGTATGGGCCAATTTTATGGTAAGTATGTTAAAAAAAAGTTTCTAAGTTTTAACTCTTAAACTCTTTTAATGAACATCTCTTCAATATATTGTTTATCGCAGGCAAGATATACTTTAGAGGACTCGAACGACCCTTGCCTGTTTGAAGATGTGAGGCGAGTGTTTCACTACAACGCTGCCAAGGCGCTTCGACAAGCTTTGTCGAATGCCCGTGTTCAAATTATTAATGAGAACTTGAAGGCGAACCAGCAGCAAGTGCTACATTTCCAGCAAGAGAGCGAGATGCACCTGACGCAGGAGGAGTACGCGCAGGTACGCGGGGTGTATTAAGTATTTTTTTCTGATAATTTTCTCGATGGTATGATTAACGACTTCCAACTATCTGCAGGTCCACGTGAGCTGGTTACAGGGTTGGACCGATGCATTTTGGGCCCTTTGTCGCTACTAGGCTAGCGATAAGTCTAAAGCTAAGTCCGAGAAGGCTTGAGAGTGCAGAGCGGTCGAGGGGAAGAGCAAGCATGGGAAAGATAACCACTTGCGTTTAGCTAAACACATGATAAGTGTATGTAACTTATGTTTATATATTTATAATATAGTGTTCGTACTAACACGTATTGACAGGAGCGCGAGACGGGGGTGCCGCCGACCCCTGCTGAGATTTGGAAGAGATGTCTCAGGGACCCTTCTCAGCCTCAGGTGTGCAGTCAGGCTACAGCCGAGCGATTGGTAAGTTTAGAAATCATTCATATTAAATATAACTATATGTATTGTTCAACATACACAGTTTCCTTGTTTTGCAGGCTAAGTACAGGGAGGAAGCTAGGAAGATACACGACGAAGAATTTGATTGGGAATGTGAACCAATCAATTCTCAAGCCACGTATGGAAGCAGAGGTGGAAAAGCACACGGAAGGTGAGTTTATAAGTCATTTTATCATTTTCAATTCAAAGTATTCAAGATATGTGAATTTGATATTACTGACTCTCTTTTTTATAGGCTCGCCATATTCGACGGAGTTGTCGACTCGAGGGCAGAGAGACCTGCGAAAGGCAGCTCCACGCAGGCTTCTTCGGTGGGCATGGCAGGTCATCGCGCCTCACAGACTGACATTGAGGTGCAGTCCGTCTGACAAACTGTAGAAGACAACTTTAGGCGACAGGAGGAGGAAAGGAGGGAGGCAAAATGCCAAAGGATCGCGATGGAGGCCACGATCCAAACCCCGGCAGCAGCGTTGGCGCAGATGCGAGAAGCAATGGAGGTAAGAAAATAAAAACTAAAGTTCTCATTAATTCAGCGTAAATGACTTACTATAGGTAACATTTAATGCTTGCAATGACAGGTCATGGATCGGGCGCAAGGTCTGGGTATCCAGCTACCGGTACTACCACGGGTCCTTCCAGGCGATCCTTCTTTTGCGGATCAGGTAATTTTCTATGTAATCCTTCTTCTCCAGCGTCAAAACATTGAGATAAAAGAAAGAGGGAGATAGTTAGATAGAAGAAAATGATTGAGATAGAAGAAAGAGAGTGATAGAAGAAATAGAGAGACAGAAGAAAGAGTGAAAGATAGTTAGATAGAGTAGTAGAGGAATGAAAAGAGAGAGGAAGATGTAGATGGTGATAGAGGGAGGAAAAGATAGAAGGAGGGAGATGTAGATGGAGATAGAGGGAGGAATATAGAGGGAAAAGGATAGAAATAGAGAGATAGAGTGAGAGAGAAAAATAGAGTGAGAGAGAAAGAGAGAAATTAAAAGATGGAGGAAGAGAGGGGGATCTAGATGAAGATAGAGGGAGCGGAAGGGAGGGAGAGATATGTTGATACATTTATATTCTAACTCTATGTTTCATTAATTGCAGGGATCCGCGATGACGACTTCAACTTCGGAGGTGGCTACACAGGTGGCTACGGAGGTCAGACGGGCGAGTGAGCCCATGTTTAGTTTGTTGATGTCGGTGCCATGTTTCGACGATGTGGTGTGATGTGTTTTGATACTGTTGTGATGTGTTTTGATGTTTATATTGCCTGTTCTGTGATTCTAGTCATCGAGCCGAGTAGTATTTTCTGTTTTTTTAATAAAAAACCTTATTTGTGACGGCTTTTTATATAGTACCGTCGCAAATAAGGATCCTGGTCGTCGCAATTAAGCCACTGCTATTTGCGACGGCCAGGCCGTCACAAATAAGCATTAATTGTGACGGCTAGGCCGTGGCAAATAGGGGCGTGGGTCTCGGGGGATGACACGTGGATCCTGCCGGCTGAACTTATTTGCGACGGCCTGGCCTTCGCAAATAGAGCTTTAATTGCGATGGCCGGGTTGTCGCAAATACTGTTGTGGGGTTCACCAGCCCCCTGGCGATAACTTGCGACGGCCACTTTGAGCTGTCGCAATTAAGCTTATTTGCGATGGTGACTGTCGCAAATAAGCTTAATTGCGACGACTAATTTGCGACGGCTAAAAGCCGTAGCAAATAAGAAAAGCCGTCGCAAATCGTCGGGATTCCTGTAGTGTTAGTGCGTGTCTTGCAAACTTGACAACATTACCTATGGTCTAAAGATTTGTCGTACATTCAGATCATGAGTCTTTGAAGTATCTTAAAGGTCAAGCTAATCTGAACAAACATCATGCTAAATGGATTGAGTTCATAAAGTCATTTCCTTACATCATAAAACATAAGAAAGGGAAAGATAATGTGATTGCCGATGCGTTATCTAGACGTTATACCTTGATGTCCCAACTTTCTCATAAAATCTTTGGTTTTGAAACCATAAAGAGGTTATATGCTACTGATTTAGACTTCAAAGATGCCTTTGCCAATTGTGGAGACGGAAGAATGTGGCGACAATTCCTGCTGCGTGAAGGCCTTCTCTACCGTGCTAACAAGTTGTGTGTTCCAGCTAGCTCCGTTCGTCTTCTGTTGTTGTAGGAAGCGCATAGAGGTGGTTTGTTGGTACATTTTGGTGTTAAAAAGACAGAGGATGTGCTGGCCGCTCACTTCTTTTGTCCACGAATGAGGTGTGATGTGGAGCGCTACATTTCATGTTGCACGACATGCAACAAAGCCAAGTCTCGACTTAACCCACATGCTCTTTATATGCCTCTTCCTGTTCCTAGTGCACCTTAGGAGGATATTTCTATGGACTTTGTTTCAGGAGTGCCTAGAACAAAGAGGGGGAGGGATAGTGTCTTCGTGGTTGTTGATCATTTCTCTAAAATGGCACATTTTATACCCTGTCACAAGAGCGATATTGCTTCACATGTTCTGGTTTGTTCTTCAATGAGGTTGTGCGTTTGCATGGTGTTCCCAATACTATTGTTTCTAATAGGGATGCTAAGTTTTTGAGTCACTTTTGGAGAACTTTATTGTATAAATTGGGAACAATGTTGCTGTTTCTACTACTTGTCATCCACAAACTGATGGGCCACGGAGGTACTTAATCGTACCTTATCTACTATGTTGCGGGCTGTTTTGAAAGATAATTTGAGGTTGTGGGAGGAGTGTTTGCCACATATTGAGTTTGCTTATAACAGGTGTATTCACTCCACAACAAAGTTAAGTCCATTTATGGTAGTCTATGGTTTTAATCCTCGTGCTCCAATTGATTTGCTACTATTACCACATACTGAAATTGTGAACTTAGATGCTACACAATGGTATGAATTTATTCCTATGTTGCAGGAATCTACTAAGTTACAAATTGAAAAAATGAATGAAAAGTATCGCATAGCTGCTAGAAAAGGTAGGAAGGAGGTAAAATTGGAACCCGGTGATTTGGTGTGGGTTCATTTGAGAAAAGAAAGGTTCCTGGATTTGAGAAAGTCCAAACTTATACCACATGCTGCAGGACCTTTTAAGGTTCTTTACAAGATAAATGACAATGCATATAAACTTGAGTTGCCTCCCGAGTTTGGGGTTAGTCTCACATTTAACATTTCAGATTTGAAGTCATACATGGGTGAGAAAGATGAGCTTGAGTCGAGGACGAATCCAGTTCAAGAGGGGGAGGATGATGAGGACATCTCTCTTTTGCATACATACAAGGACTGATCACTAGAGCATGTGCACGACAATTGGATCTCCAGGTACGTTCTAACCTTGTCAATTGTTTTTCAGAACTTACGCTTGTTTCGATGCATGTTTTATTGATTAGGAACAATAGAGAGGACCAGCAAGGGCTTGGATGAGTCCAAGGAGTCAAGGAGGAGGAGATAGGACGTCGACCCCAAGGAGTAGTCCAAGCCCAACTCGGCTTTGACTCCACCAAAATTGACGTCCCGAACACACACGGAGTCGGATTTGGACGTTCTATATATAGTTGGAACCATGATTGCATAAATCTTCCAATAGAATCAGCCCCACCACAAATTTCTTTTTGAGTTGATGGGAATCAGCAAAAGGAGTGGGCGTCCAGAATCTGTCTGGTGCCGCGCCACCGTCCTTTGGGCTGCTGGCCCGTGTATCGTGTGGAAGCCCATTAGGGTAGCGTTCAGGGGTCTTGCACGCCTCTAACTCCTATTTATACATCAGAAGTCACAACATTAGGGTTGGGTTTTTCTTAGAAACAATTTGTCATTGAACAATGTCACCGTTCATCAGTTGTGAGACCTCACTTTGTGATCAATTCAGTTTTGATTGCAAATTCTCTTTTCTTGCTTGTGTTCTTGATTGCGCTTGCGGGGATAAGCCTTCGTGGCAAGGTCATTCGTGTGACATGGGTGATAACCAACAGAGCAGTGGTGTAGTGATTGCGGGGTTTCGTTCGTTCGGAGCCTTGGATCATCAACGTCAAGATCTCCACCCAATCAAGTTTACCATACCTCTCGGAAGATCGGGACTCATCCTCCTATCGGGAAACAACTCTTCTCCACCTATAGATAGCACCCCACACCTCACTTCACACACACACACACACACCAAAAGTTGACAATAGAATACCACTCCTAAGGTTTATAGTTATTCTAGAAGCTGCCATGTAGAAGGAGAGTGTGGTGAAGAGTCTAGGAGGAGGAGGCTTGGGCTTGTCATGTTCCTTTTCTACACTTGTACACCTACAAAGGTTTGATTCAAAATCAAATGAGCATTTGTGAATTCACCTCAAGTTTGATTTCCAATTCAAAGTAGTTTGCACAAGTAGTTACTTGTGGGTTCATTGCTTTAATTTATTAGAGGCTCTAGTTGTAGCTTTGTGTTCGAAACAACTAGAGTAGTGATTTAGAATGTAAGTGTGGTGCTTAGGTTAGAAATCACCAGTGAATATCTCGTAAACCCATGGATTGAAGAGGTAGGAAGTAGGTGAGATAGCCCTATCTGTCTTGTAATCTTCCATGTTCGGCTATGCCATAGGCTCTTGGCGAGAGTCATCCTAGTGTAGCTAGGGATAAACCCGTAACCAAAGCAAGAAGCTACCGCAAATCATTGAATTATAATCAATACTTTGAATTCCTCTCTGTTCCTGGTCTGCAAAACAACTTTGTGTCCTTGGGTAAAGTAGTTCGTAAGATTAGCACACACATTCCTTGGATACAATACCCTTGGGAATACTCCTTAAGGGGAAGTTCTACTTGATAGTTTCCGTGCGATTTTGGATGTTTATTTGTGATGTAAGGAACGTCAAGAAAAGCACTTCTTGCGCTGTTGCCTGGGAACAGTTGCTGTTCATTTTCAAACCCTGACCACACTCGTATCTATCCTCGTACCTTTCCTTTCCTTTCCTTTCCTTACCACCACCACATATATGGAGTAGCCCACCATTATTTCTTATTCTGCCCCAATGGGCAAGTTCTATGAGCCACCGCCTTCGGCGGAACCCATTTGTTCTACTAGCTATGAACTTCACCCTGGCTTCATAGCCATGGTTCGAGAACAATCCTTCTTAGGAACGGATTCTGAATACCCTTACCACCATCTACGAGAGTTTGAACAATTGTGTTCATATCTTCTAATCATAGGTTTAACACAGGAAACTCTCAAATGAATATTTTTCCTTTTTCCCTCAAGAAAAAAGCCAAACAATGGTATGACCACAACGCTGGGAAGACAAACGGAAATTGGAATGAATTACAAGCATATTTTGTCTTGCTTTCTTTCCGATTGCTTGAATTGTTTCCTTACGGAAGGAAGTGCTATGCTCCCTACAGATGGAGAAGGAATCCATAAGTGCAGCTTGGTATAGATTTTCTCTATCGAGAATTTTTGATCCATATTTGTCCATCCATGATCCATTGCTTTTACAACACTTCTGCTTGGGATTGAACAAAGAGTCTGCCCTACATCTTGACATTACAGCTGGGGGATCTTTCCTCCATAAGACACCAGAAGAAGGCAAGGATCTTCTAGATAGATTTCTAGAAAATTCTTCCATCATTATGGGTCTTAATGATCCTCCTTAAGAGGAAGTCGTGTCAAATCCGAGGATAAATCCATGGACAAGGATGAACCTATTTCTTGCTTATCAACAAACCTTGTTGGAAGAATCTTGTCCGAAACCTGAAACTACGAAGGAAGAAGAAATTCAAACTTCGGAGTTTCTCATTTTTCTTCGTGGAAGATGTATTCGAAGATATTGGTAACACCCCGAAGTATTGTTGCCATAGAAAACCATCATTGCCACTAACTCCACCTGACCCACCTGATGGAGTGTTCGTCCAACATATGGTCAAGGAGTTAACCTCTATTCTAAGGATAGAATGGACCGCGGAAGTTTAGAAGTCGCCCGAAATCCTTTGTACCTCACCTTTGGCAACCCTTCTATGTTTCATTAGAGATACACCAATGAAGGTCCCATAAAACCCCACTGTTGGAGCAAATCTCATTTGCAATTCTTGTGCTCTCACCATTCCGGGTGATGTGCCATTGGCACCAACATGTAACTTGCGAGATTCATTCAGAAACATCCTTGAAAGATGTGTGGTTTTGCAACAGGTGTCTATAAGACACAAAGATATCGAGGCTATTCTAGACTTCCATGTGTTCGAAATCCAAGATTTCAACATAATTATTGGGATTCCAATTAAGAAATTTCTCATGGAAATTCCCTTGGAAGGAAGCCTCAATGTCAAACTTGGAGGGAGAAAGTTATATATTCCTATTCTGCGTTCAAAGAACAAATCCGTAGAATCTCCCTTCCAAGATAAACCAAAAGAGGACGTTAGAACTCTTCAATTCTTACCCTGAAATTGAAGGAGAAGAAGATTTCATCCAAGAGGAGGATAAATTTTAGGAGGCAACTGAATTGCCAAAAGAAGAGTTCTCTCAAAAACCTCTTGTCGAACTCAAAATCCTACCTCCAGGCCTACATTATGCCTTTCTAAATGGCGATTTGGAAGCCCCTATCATTATAAGTGACAAGCTTTCAGATGACGAGACACTCAAAATCATAGCCATGCTAGAAAAGCATAGAGCTATTTTTGGCTATTCACTAGAGGATCTTAAGGGGATTAGTCCAGCGTTATGCACCCATCTCATTCCTATTGACCCTAAGATTGTCCCCTCAAGGGAACCTCAAAGGCGATTGAATAATGCAATGTGGGAAGTTGTCAAGAAGGAAGTCTTAAAACTTCTGCATGCCGAGATTATCTACCCTATTCCTCATAGTGAATGGGTCAACCCAGTTCAAGTAGTGCCTAATAAAGGAAGTACGACGGTTGTTCAAAATTAGAAGAACAATCTAATTACTCAACGTACCATCATGGGTTGGAGGATGTGCATTGATTACTGAAAAATTAACAAGTCTACAAGGAAGGATCATTTTCCACTGCCCTTCATCGATGAGATGTTAGGGCGGTTGTAAAAACCCTCCTACTTTTGTTTCCGTGATGGTATCCGGGTTATCATAACATCCTTATCCATCCCGACAATCAAAGTAAGACCGCATTCACATGTCCTTACGAAACTTATGCCTACTGGCGTATGTCTTTTGGACTGTGTAATGCTCCTGCCTCTTTTTAGAGGTTTATGATGTCTATCTTTTCTAGCATGATTGAGGAGATCATGGAAGTTTTCATGGATGATTTCTCCATCTATGGAAAAACTTTTGATCATTGTCTGGAAAACTTAGATAAGGTCTTACAAAGATGCCAAGAGAAGGACCTAGTGTTTAATTGGGAAAAATGTCACTTCATGGTCTCCGAAGGCATCGTTCTTGGACACTTAGTGTACGAGAGAGGGATAGAGGTAGACAAAGCAAAGATTGCTGTTATTGAAAAACTTCCATCTCCTATAAAGTTAAGGGAACCTGTAGCTTTTTAGGGCATGTGGGGTTCTATCAGCGATTCATCAAAGATTTCTCAAAAGTCGCTAGACCCCTCACAACCCTACTAGCTAAGGAAGGTCCCTTTGATTTCAATAATGAATGCCTTACATCATTTGATACACTCAAAAAGTCACTCATGTCAGCTCCAATTATCCAACCTCCTGATTGGACGCTGCCATTCAAAATCATGTGTGACACTAGTGATTTTGCTAGTGGTGCAGCCCTAGGCCAAAACAAAGATAAAAAGCATCAGGAAATAGCCTACGCTAGCAAAACTCTAACAGGAGCTCAACTTAACTATACCACAACTGAGAAAGAGCTCTTAGTGGTAGTTTTTGCTATCAATAAGTTTAGATCCTATGTTGGAGCCAAGGTCATAGTCTACATAGACCATGCTGCCTTGAAATACTTGCCCACCAAAAAGGATGCTAAACCTAGGCTAATTTGGTGGATTCTTCTACTCCAAGAATTTTACTTGGAAATCAAGGATAAGAAGGGAGTAGAGAATTCCGTTACATATCATCTCTCATGTATAGAAGTCACTCAAACCATGGACATTCATATCAATGACTTCCTACGAGATGATATGCTTCTCAAGGTGACTGACTCTCACCCTTGGTATGCGGATATCATGAACTTCCTGGTCATGGGATACGTACCACGAGGAAAAAAAAAGAAACTCATCTATGAGAGTTGTAGACACCGTTGGGATGACCCGTACCTCTATTGAGTCTGTGCCGATGGACTTCTTAGAAGGTGTGTCCCATCAATCAAAGTCACCAAGATTATTGAGAGATGTCATGCTAGCCACTATGGTGGTCAATACGGTGTTTACCGTACCCACGCAAAGATCTGGCAGAGTGGATTCTATTGGCCTTTATGTATTAAGACACAAAGGAGTTCAATCGCAGATGTTAGAAATGTTGGAAACATGGAGGAATCTCTGTTCACAATGTGATGCCCCTAACATATAATCTTCACATGGAAATATTTGATGTATGGGGATCGATTTCATGGGACCTTTCCCAAGGTCCTATGACTGCGATTAATTATATCCTAGTGGTTGTGGATTATCAAAATTGATAGAGTCCTTGCCATGCAAAAATGCTAACACCAAGCAAGCTAACAAAATATTCCATGAGATCATTTCCCACAATCTGGCACTCCCCGTATGGTCATAAGTGATGGAGGGTCTCATTTCATAGATAAGACCTTTCGAAACTTTTGAGGGAGCTTGGTGTCTATCATAATATTGCTACCCCTACCACCCACAAATAAGTGGTCGAGCAGAAACATCTAATAAGCAAATTAAGAATATTCTGCAAAAGACCGTCTTCGAAATGGGAACGGGATGGAAGCATAAGCTACCCGACGCATTGTGGGCATACCATAATGCCTACAAAACATCCATCGGCATGTCTCAATTCCAACTTGTCTATGAGAAGACTTTCCATCTTCCTATAGAGTTGGAACATAGAGCCTATTGGGCCATCAAGCGATGGAACATGGATCTCCACGAAGCCAGAAAACACCGATGGAAGCAAATTTCCGAGTTGGAAGAGTGGAGAGATAAGGCGTATCATAGTGCCAAAATCTACAAGTAAAGAACCAAAAGATGGCACAATAAGAGGATCATGCCAAAAGAGTTCAAACCTGGAGATAAAGTCTTGCTCTTTAACTCTAGCGTTAAACTCTTAGGACATGGGAATCTTATAGTAAATGGGAAGGACCATTCACTGTAATAGAAACCTCATCCCATGGAGCAATCACACTCCAAGGTGATGATGGTCAACTATTACAGGTGAATGAGCACAGAATCAAATTATTTCTTGAATCCCAAGAGGAGGAGGCATAAAAAGAAATCGACATGACAAATCTTATTGATTTTCATGCTGTTTCTTTAAATTTTGTCTAAAATCATCATGTCCAACCGATGGGCCCATCCAATTAATCATCTATGGGGCCCATTTAGTCTACCCACAGAAACATGGCCCAAGCAAAGCCAGAAAGGGTTCCGCTGAACCCTAGGTTCGACCGAAGTCCCCTTCGGGCCGCCGACATTCTGTTTTCTCGTGCGGACTCTCCTAATTTACCCCAACAATATTCTCGGTGCTAGCGTATCTTTCCTCGCCTATTTAATGACAGGAACAGAAAAGGGAACCTTGCGCCTCCTAGAAAAATATTCATCTCTTGTTCCTTCCATTCAAGTCATGGTCGACAACAAAATTGTACCTCATGCTCCTCTAGCTCAACCTTCAATCTGAGCAGAGACATCGTGCCGACCAATGACAACACCACTCTTGCTTTGGAGTTAGTCATGGCAATAGATGCTACACCTCTCGCCATGATCCCGCCACCGACGAAGACGCCACATGGGCGTAGCACCACACCTCGTGGTGTTGCACGATCACTGTCCCCTCAAAGGATGACCATGAAGTCGACGACACCTACACGTCGTCCGACTGTGGCTGGCCTCAAGCTAGTCAAGACTCGTCTTTTTCCTGGAAAAGACGAGTCTCTCCCAAAGCTGTAGAACAGTGAGGAGTTTATGTACACTCTAAAGACCAAGGGCGGTGATGTAGTGAGCCACCACTACAAGTCACCTACGCGCGCCTTGCTAGAGGGTATGGGACCGCCTCATTATCCATGATGTGCGCAATCCTGGAGGAGGTTATGCAAAAGGCTTTTTCAAGCGCATGGATAATTTGGCGATGGAGGAGTCCACGGGCTCGTCACCCTCCAAGATTAGGCGTCACCTTGGCACCTGCCATCAAAGGGCCACCTGGCCAATTTGAGGACAACAACGGGAAATCTCCTCGTGCCCCTAAAGTGGCACAGCTTTCTAAGGAGTTAGCTTCTCTCCATTTGGAGAACAACAAGCTATCTGACTTAGTGGCTGAAGGGTGCATCAAGAGGGCAGAGCTGAAGGATGAACTAATCTCCCTCAAGGAGGAGATTGATGGTGTTCGCCGTGCCATGAGCGCCAAGCTATAGCGTTTATGCAATGTCGTTGGGGAGACCGACATCTACAATGCACCATAGTTTAGATGTCCCGACAGCATAGGATGCTTACTAGTTTAAGTTTAGTTTATTTCAAAAAAATTATTCTTCCAGTTTAGATCGAATAATGTAAGCATCCCCAAATTTTGAATTTGATAAAGTGAACTTACCGGTTCATCTAACACTGACAAAGTTTCTCATTTAGTTTAATTTTGTTGAATAAAGAATTCAGGGAACAAGTGTGGGGAAGAGACCCTAAATCGTGAATTCTCGACGTGCAAAAATTAGTGTTGCATCGCAAAACACGTCGCAACTGAAGATATGGTTTGACATGTCCAAACGGAACACCAAAGAGGCTAGAGGGGGTTCAGTCGAACCCCATGTTCGGCCGCACAGGTGTGGGCCCCACTCGATCCCATTTTTCTCTGCAAGTTCAGTTTGGATCTCTTATCTCCGAATATATGTGCTAGGTTGTTGTTTAAGTTGATTTCCTATTTAAAACTGAATATTTAAAACAGATCAACTCAATATTCAATATTAAAACTTAGTAGTCAAAATTTACTTGAGCTGAAAATTTGAATACTTTATATTTCAATTTATTGCCTTGTTTGTTATTCCCACAACTAAAGTAGGAAAAAAACATGTCATCTAAGTATTTGACAAGTGTGATATGGTAAATGAGTTATTTGAGGAGATATCTCTTTGCTTGAAAAAATTTTTGTTGTTTGCAAAAGGTTTGGAGTCTTAAACATTTCCTGATTCTCTCATTGGGCATTTAAATATCCACCAAGTCCATATGATACACTTATTAAAAAGCACATGCATATGCCACCTTGCTTTTCATTGAACTTTGTCAAACTGGTGACCCAATTGAGTGACATGCTTGGACTTTTGACTTAGATATTCTTGTGCACCTCATTTATGCAAAAATTTCTCACATTGAGAATTTGCATCCACCATTCATCCATCCAATAAAGAAACTCTATACATTATAGTTATCAAAATCTCTCCAGGAAAATATAATGGAGTAGAATACATGGCTATAAAAAAGATAGAGAGAAGCATCTACTCTTCAAAAGAGGAAGTATGCCAAAAAAAGAGAGAGAGAGAGAAATGTAGCCATGTTTCATCCTTAATGAGAGCAAACCATGGAGTCTACATTTATCCATTCCATTCATGTGCACAAATATTTTCTTTGTGAAATTGTTTGCTGCATAAGTCTCTCATAGGATCAAGTTTTTGACTTAGTAATATATGAATTGCAATGTGTGCCACATTTATCCCTAACAAGCTCCAGATAGCCATATGGGGACAAAATTGGCAAAACATGCCAAGGAGAGGATCAAAACACTTTGAGAGATTTGTGAGATTCCAAATGAGAGATAAAAGCAATTGTTTCTTTGACTTTCTGAATATACAAATTGTCAAATCATTCCGAAAGGAGAAGATTCAAGGGAACTACATTCTAACCATTCCACTCTTCAAACACCCAAGATTGATGAGACAGCCACATTCCAAAGTGGAAATCATGAATTGTGGTATGAGTTGAATTATCTACTACTCTCATTTTCTATCTTATAGCAAAATTATGACAAGACCTTAGTTCTTCTTCTTGCCTTCACTCGAGGAAGAGCAAAGGACTAAGTGTGGGGGAGTTTGTTGACGGTCCTGAAGTGCCATATTTAGATCGTCAATTCACCTCATAATGTGCCCAAAAGAGAAACACAACATAGTGGTTGCGGTAAAAACCAACCAATTCCACAAGTGTTGGTGTTTATTTGTATGTAGGTGAATCTATACACAAAAATAACAAGACATGTAGGGAGTAATCCATTAAATTAGATTTGGACAAATCAGGTGGTGCCACGTGGCACCACATGGATCAAATGACCCACAAACAGTAGTATCTGATGCCATTCAACGGTATATCACTCATATCAGTCAATGCGACCCACCTGGATGTCATCCCGAACAAGCATAGTGGAATTGGTCCACTTTTATATTCAGCCAAAGTGGGGGTTTGGCTGCACTAAAATGTGCGCAAAACATGGTCAGCTTCCATGTGTGGACTCCCTATGGTACCTTGGTCACGATGAAGATTGATTCACGTGCAATTGGTGGCGGGAAACCACCCTTTTGCACCTATAAATTACACCCCACACCTTACTTCACACACACACACACACACCAAAAGTTGAGAATAGAATACCACTCTTAAGGTGTGGAGTAGTCCTAGAGGCTACAAAGTAGAAGGAGAGTGTGGTGATGTGACACCCGGTTCCGAAAAATGAACCAAGCGTGACGCATATGTGTGCCCAGGATTTTCAACAAACATACACGAGTGCATTCACAAAGGATATATAGAAAATTACCACATAACAAGATTAATTAAGCACTTTTATTACAGATTTCAGAATATCCTCAAATTAGAGATCTAATTATTATTAATGACAAATATGAGACTAATGCAGCGGAAATGAACTAAATATGAGCTAAACGAAATAAGCAAGCTAAGCAAAGGGTAGCACAACTCCAAGTAACACCACAGGCAAAGCTGACGGCAACACACAATCTAGAACTCCTCATTAACGTCATTATACTCCCAAAGCTGACCTGCAACTGTTGTTGGGAGAATTGCAAGGGTTAGTACATGTCGTACTTAGCAAGTGCGGGAAAGTATGACATGTAGCTAATACAAATGACAAATATAATAAAGAGTAGGTGCTAAAAAGTACATTAAAACATTTGAAAAGCATCTTATTGTACGTATGTGAAGTAAACACATCATAAACCATGTAGTTATCATAATACCAGTCGATATTTCATTACCATCATCCATATACCAGATTTCTCATTACCATTAACCATATCCATTTCTATAAACCATAATACCATCCCATAACCCGTACCAAACCATCACAATCCAAAACCCCTCTAATCATGTAGCTCATCCAGGTGCTCTTAACCGGGAGCACGACTATCATGATAGTTTTTTAACACTCCGCAGAGGTTGTACCACTTTACCCACAAGTTCGTGATTTCATCACCTGTCGGCGTCTAAAGGAAACCTCTATTATTCAAATTACACTTCCTTAGGTGTATGGCCAAGAGATCATAAAATAGCCTTTACAAAGGGACTACTAGCATGTACGGACCCACAGAGGTTTCACCGGTAGTGATGCCTCCAACTAATCACATCTTCAACCATGGGACCCCTATTGTGCAATTCTGATCCCAGGGAGTCATGTCACAAATCCAAACCCAATCCAACTCCCCTTCCCCGGTGCGCCAAATGATCCGCGCAGTACTAGCAATTTGCTAATTAATCAGCTATGCCGCACCCATACTTGGCCTCGTGGTGCCATAGTTGTCCTGGCATATTCTCGCATGAACCGGTCCTTAGATCTAAATAAAGCAACCACCATGACTTCCAACCCATCCACATACCAGGCTTGCTTAGATCACCCATTACCATATCATATTAACCAGTCCATATCAACCATAATCTAATTAATGCATAATTAAATGGTATAGTTGTCTTTGCATCCGAATTAATTAAGAGAAGCAAAGTTAAAAAGCAGTTCTCGACTCTCTACCATTTATTCCAGGTGACAAGGGTGGTTATACAAAGCTAGTAAACTTCCTCTTATAAGAAATCCATCAAATAGACACAAGCATGCATTTTTGAAAACAAAACATTTATTTTAAAAACAAGATCAATATGTTCAAGGGCACTTTCCTTGCTCCTGGGCTTGGTTTGGGTCAAAGTCTTCAAATTCCTGGTGTTGGAGGTCCTTTACGGCACTCTCTAGCGCAAATCCGTATAAACTACGCAATAAACATGCAAAACATGCAATTCAATCAAATGATGCTCATATAGTACTCAATACGCCATGATATGCATGATTAATGCAATTGTGAGGTAAAACATGTTAATGGATTGCTAATAATGTTTGCTAACTAGTTACATTAGTTTCTAGCAAGTTTGGACAAGTTTGGAATTGATTTGAGTTGAATTGGAATTAATTCAACACAGCTCAGATTCAAAGGCCGGACAAGTCCAGTACCAGGGCCAGACTATTCCACCCTGCGCAGAACCAACAAGTTAAGGTTTTCTTGATCTACGAGAATTCGGATAATTGGGGCTAAATTCACATGGGGAAGAGAAAGTAGAAGGTATACCACATGTCTAGAACTCCAAGGATCAAGAATTGAATATGAAACTTGAATCTTGACGATCTAGGTTTGATGATGAATAGTTGATGGATAGTTGGTGATGAAGAATGAAAACTCGATGAAGTTCTTGATTGCTTGATACTTCTTCGTGATCTCCTTCTCCTCCTTGCTGCTGGATCTCTCCTTGGTGGCAGCTCCCACAAACTAGGGTTGGGGGGCTTTCAATTGTGGCAAAGAGGTGGAAAGGTGGAGTGTTGGTTGTTTATATGGAGGTGGAGGTGTGGGGTTGGATGGGTTTCGTGTTCAAGGTGGTGGAGGCCATGTAGGGGTCCCACATGGGCTCCAAAGAGGTTAGACATGACGTCCTTGGGCCCAATTAAGGTAAATAACCAATAACACATCATGGAGGAAAAGATTGAATTCAAGTCGGGCACACCGGACAAGACCGCTAGGGGGGTCCAGACTAGTCTGATGTTGGATAGAGACGAAAATGGATAAGTCCAGTAGAAGGTTCGGGCAAGTCCGGTCTTGTCCAGAGAGGAAAACGGACAGGTCCGACATAGATTGAACAAGTCTGAGGATTTGACAACTTATTCGACAATCGGACTAAATATCGGACTAGTCCGCACTCAATCACGGACAAGTCCGGAATGGATCAGAGACTTGATCGGACTAGTCCACAGCAAAATCGAACGAATTCAGAGGGGCTTCAGAGGGGAAAACCGGACTACTCCGGGGTACCAACATGACAAGTCCATACTTCTACAGACTTTTAAGTGTTGTTTTGCTTCTAATTCATTTTAAACTTATTCCATTTTGTGTTGCTTAATATTAAACATGTTTAAGAATGTATGCAATGCATGATGGATGAAAATGAGGGTGTTACAAACCTACCATCCTTAAAATGAATCTCGCCCTCGAGATTCGATGTAGAAGGAAAGAGATAGGGAAAATCTACCTTGAGATCAGCTTCCAATTCCCAAGTTGCTTCTGACTTTCTATGATGCTTCCATTGTACTTTGCACCATCTAATCACCTTTTTCCTTGTGATTCTCCCCTTGGTTTCCATGATTTTGACCAGTTGCTCAGCATAAGTGAAATCAGCCTCTAATTCCAATTCTTCCATTGGCACTTTTTCTTCCGGTACCCTCAAGCACTTCTTGAGCTGTGAAACATGAAACACATAATGGACATCTGAAAGGTGTGTTGGCATCTCCAGTTTATAAGCTACCACTGCAAGGATTTCGGTTTATCGCAACGAAAAAATTCATCGCAATAGGTTGTTTTTCATCGCAATAGGTCGCTGTTGCAACGAAAAAGAGCATGGCGATAATTTTTACGAATCGTCGTAATAATTCCCGAAGCGATAGGTTATTTGCGATGCCCTGGCATTCGTGGCGATAGATATGGTATTGCAACGATTCTACATCGGTGCAAATAGGACACTATTGCAACATTTTCATGTGTTGCGACGATTTAACGTATCGCAACGAATTGTACGGTATTGCAATGGGTTCACCATCGTGGCAAGTAGTATGGTATTGCAAGGATTTCATATTCGTGGCAAATAGTATGTTGTTACAACGATTTAGCGTATTGCAACGATTTAACGTATTGAAACAAACAACATGGTATTGCAACGATTTCAGACTCGTGGTAATTGTATGTGGTGGCAATGATTTCACAGGCGTGGCAATAGTATGGTATTGTAACGATTTGACATTCGTGGCAAATAGTATGGTATTTCAACGGTTTAGCGTATTGCAACGATTTAACGTATTGCAACGATTTCGCAAGCGTGGCAATTGTACGGTATTGTAACGATTTCACATTCGTAGCAAATAGTATGGTATTGCAACGGTTTGCCGTATTGTGATGATTTAACATATTGCAAAAATAGCATTGTATTACAACGATTTTGCTTTCGTGGTAATAGTATATGATTGCAACGATTTTGCGTTTGTGGCAAATAGTACAGTATGGCAATGATTTTCACAGCCGTGGCAAATAGTAACATATTGCAACGAGTTATAGTCTAGCGATGATATACCATATTGCAACGAATATCACGGTATTGCAACGATTTCACATTCGTGGCAAGTAGTATGGTACTGCAACGATGTCACAGTCGTGGCAAATAGTATCATACTGCAACGAGTCAACAAACGTGGCGAATAGTACCATATTGCAACGATTACAGATCTGTGGGAACTACTCTGGTACTGCAATGATTTCGTATCTGTGGCCAATAGTTGGGTATTGCAACGAGTCCACAAACGTGGCAAATAGTACCGTATTGCAACGATTTCAGATCCGTTGGAACTAGTATGGTACCGCAATGATTTCACATCCGTGACGAATAGTTTGGTATTGCAACGATTTCTTATCTGTGGCAATAGTGTTTTAATGCAACATTTTCTGAGTCGTTGCCAAATTTTTATACTGCATCGTTTTGTCATTCTATTGCGATGTTTTGTCATTCGTATTGGCAATAGCTTCCTATTGCAACAATTTATCATTCGTGACAAGAAATTCGTAATGCCACGTTTTATAATTAGCGGCAGTAGAACCCGAATGCACCAGGTTTGAAAATTAGTGGCAACAGAATCACGAGTTTAACAATAAAAATCCATCAATTGATATTACAACACGCATAACAACACTCAAGGATTACTTAAGCGACGTGTTTGCATGCTAAGAGTTTTCCTAAGCTGACCGGGACTAATTGTTGGAGCAGGTGGCTTTTGGCGGTTCCTAATTTGTTGGACCTTCTATGGAGTGGTCGCCATCATTTTGTGCATTTAAGCCATCATCGAGGCACACATGTCCTGCATTTCCTTAGCTGTCTGTTCACGATCAGCTGCTATCTGACCTTGTAAGTTTTGGACTTGAATGATTAACTCTTCATTCTTCTGGTTTATGCAGTCCATCTGGATGGTTAAGCTATCATTTCTTCCTTTCAACTCCTGCACTGTTTCATTAAGGCCTGCATTTCTATCTTCTAAGTTTCGAACTTGGTCGCTGAGGTGTTCAGACATCTGGATACGCATACATTCATGTTCGGGACCAGTTGGGTTAGCCATATAACCACGCCCCCGAACCTGTGATCCTGCACAACCGATTGAGGATCTATAACAACGCTGGAAGATATGGTTTCTCTCCTCATTTGGAATTGGGCCTCCCTGCTCAGCTTCCATGTCGTCCACTTGGGCACGTGCCTGGATCTGTATACGAAAAGAAAAGTCATAGGTAATTTGCAAATATTTATTTAATTGGGGATTGTTTGAAGTGTTACTCACATGTACAGCCAGCTTGTTTGTCCAGTTACCGTTCTCCAACAAATGGCTTGCCTCCCACAGTTGTATGTCATCGGGTTCTTCTCCGGTCTCTGGGTCTCGCTACATAAAATACAAGTAAACTTCAACATGTCGGTATACATATTATTTGCAGCGCAAAGTAAAATTGTGATTTATTTTTCATACCTTCTCATAACTAAGTTGGGCGTAGGATTTGGAGCCAAGCAAGTGACACGCCTTTTGTCTTCTTCGATTTTAAGAATTGGTCCTGCTTATTGACTACAATAATTTTAAGAATTAATTCCACGAATGAAAGTAAATGAAATATTAATTGTATGATGCGAAGCTATTAAAAAGTTAGCTGACCTTGAATCGCTCAGACCCAAAATATTCCATTAGGTGCAACCACTCGGGCATTGTTACGTCAGCGGGCTGGTTTCGTATACGTTCTTCATCGGTAGAATAACTCTTATAGGTGGCATGCAAAGTTGAGCGCCACCCCTTGAAGCGCTCACCAGCAATTTTCATAATTTTTCTTGCGCTCTCCGGTGTGTCCTCCATGTCCCAGAAATGATGTACATTGTATAACAAGTTGCTGTAAACGTACAGGATGGAGATTGCAAGAAAAAAATACTTGTGTGGTGGTGTGACAACACTAACCTGAATGCCTCGTACTATATCTCTCTTGTTACTATGGCCATCCTCTACCCACTTCCTTGCACCGGTGAGGGATGCATGTCTTTTTGTAAGCATAACCACATTATCGACAAAGTGTCGCTGATTAGTACCAATTGCAACACCCAACCTAGCGGGGAATTGAATTGGTAGCTTCACATGCTGCGTTCTACTAACTTGGGATGCATAGCATATTCTGGCAACATTAAGTCCTTTAGCCACACTTCTTACTAGCTTCCTTCCTTCTGTTACATTGATTCAAACGGTAAATGATTAAAGCAAATTACCGCCTGAACAAGTTTAGTATCATGTTCAAATAGTGTGAAAAGAAGAAAAGTTTGATGTTCATACCATATTCAGGACGAGTGCTGCAAATACGAGCGTGGGAGGACCGCGTCGTGCCAACCCTCCTGTTTTATATTAACTGTCGCCCACAAATGAATTAAAAATGAACTACTACAGTAGTTAGGACTGTCCTAACGACACCTATTTTGATGGGGGGGGGTTACATTATTGACTTCTTTGTTGCTGTTCATACCCTAAAATGAGCCATCAGGTACACATGTCAGTGGCGGTATGCACTCGTAGTACAGCAGAGGATTTTCAGTCCATGAGCGAAGCAGGCAAGACTGTGAGGGGCATGCAGCTGGCAACGCTAGACTAGACAAAGATAAGGTTTGTCGGTTCAGTCTGACTGACATCAGCCGGAGCGCTTCTCGAAGAGAATTATTAGTTGCAGGGCAAGTAATGAATGCTAGCGGTAGTAGGTGGCGAATGCAAGACAGATAAGGCAGGCAGCTTGCGGGATTGAAATCCTCCACAGTACTGCACCTGCATTAGCTGCCACTAACATGTGGGCCCATGAGACATCAGGTCTACTTGTTAGTGACGGCTACTGCAGGTGCAGTACTGCATAGTGCCAGCTTGCGACACTCAGCAAAGCGAGGGTTCGGTCTCGCCGAAACTCTTGAGGAGGATTGGTGGAACGGCGAGTAATGGCCAGGGATTTGCGCGCAGCGGGGTAATCATGGCACGCGAAGGATGGGACGTGGCGATAGGCAAGGGAGACGCGTCGGGGAGAACACTGAAGTGACCAGCAGCACGGCATGGGTGTGGGCGCTGGTGCTGGCCGGAGTGGCCGGCGGCGAGAGAGCACAGCGTGGAGGCATAAAAAAATCACGCCATCATCACACAGGCGGAGGAACTGTTAACTATAAAGACTAAGTACTAATAAGAAAGTAGAATTGCAAGGCATGCTAAAACAACTAGTAGAGCCTAGGAAAGAATGCAAATGACCATGATACACCCATCATCAATATATCTAAACGACAGAATGTAGTCTCTCAAAATGCTCCAAATTCAATGCCAAAGGAGTAGAGTAAAACACTAACACGCTCTGCCAAAACAAATGGCAAGGTAGAGAGGCAGGTAGTAATGTGATGTGATATGGGTAGTTGGAAGCTACTACCAAGGATATAGTTGGAGTGGGACATTTTTTAAGCTCCAAAAGTAAAATTACGCTGGGGCGGAAAGAGTATTTCTGGTTTGTATATCTATACCTGCTGTTGGTTCATGCATCGCAATAGTACCAGGGAGTGAGGAACCTTGGGGTTCCTAAACATCATGTGCTGCAATATTCTCTGCGTACCATGCAAACGATTTAATGTTGTCTAAATTTGTTTAATTTTGATAGTAAACACATTTATAGTTATACCAGGTGCTTGTTGGCTACCATGAATGCTTGTAGACGACATCACGGTTTGATGTCTTGTTCCTAATGTAAAGAGCATTGTAAGCAGTCATTCCAAATAACAGTGATAACATCAGATTACATGACCGACGTAGATTTTGGATCGGATGGTGTGCTTTCTATAAACTGAAGTGTTTTTTACTAATGGAGGAATTAGAAAAGAAAGAACAGAAAAAAAACGTACGATCCGAGAAAGCCACAAGAAAGAAAAAAGTGAAAACCATGGGAACTAAAAATCTTAGGAATACAAATTTGTAAAACAGGAATAAGAGTACAACATTTGGAGTGGTTGATCAGATAACCCGTGCGTCATTTACTTCTAAATCCAGAAATGATATACTAGTACCTCTGATTTTTAGTATTTGTCGTTCTCGACAAGGAATTGAACTAGAAATACACTACCGTAATAAGCTGTCGGAGCAACATTTATTTAGGGACAGATGTAGTGTATATATATATACATAACTAAATTCATGAAACAAAAGACCACATTTCTTCTTTGTTAATTTATTTAATCTTCGTATATATGGATGGATCACGTATAACTTAACTAGGCCAAAACCGCATGGATCGTGTACAACCAAGCCAATATAGCTCTATAAAAAGATGGCATGGATCCTTTAGTTTACCAAGCACAAAACTGGAGTCCGGGATGCGATGTCGCAGGGATGTGTTGGCGACGAACAAGGTTCGATAGAGCCCTTCAAACATGGCCACCCGGCGTTGTACCCAGGAGTTAACACCACCAAGAGCTTTGATGCGTCACTGCGAGATCCATGGGGGAAAAATTGTAAAAACCGTGGGAATGAAAACACGGGAATTTCTTAGGAATACAAGTACGGAACACAGGGCAGAGAGACAACACATTTTGGAGTACTGCGAGATCACCGGAAGAGCGGGGCAGCGGTGTGTCGGGAACTGAGGCCAGTGTTTCCATTTATACTCATCGTGGATAAAATAGGGTTACAATAATAGGTGGGACTGAAATTGGAGGCGCATGTAGTGAAAATTGAATTGTCAAAATCTCAAATGTGGCGCGCCAAGTAGAACGAAAAATTATTGCGGGAGTGGAGAATTTGATGCAAGCCGTGACCTTGTGCACGCATCCAATCGTGATTAATTACATCTCATATCGCGTTGATTCCTGCACATGGCTGGTGCGTGTAGCTAGAGGGGTAGACTTCGTCTTTGGACAACTTGCTCGCTTCTTAATTCATCTTTGTTGCCATGCATGGAGATCAAAATCTAAAAGCAGTCATCTGCTAGCTAGTGGGACATTCCAAAAAAAATACGTAAAAAGTATGAATCGCCAAAAGTATATGTACGTGCTAATGCAAACGATATGGAAATGCAGCCAAGTGCAAGAAATGATGGTAAACAATCAGCATTTTGTAACATTAATCACAATGAAATGATAATATGTAGTATATACGACTACATACTAAAAATACATTTTCCCATGCGCCGACTACAAATGATTGAGTGAAAGAACAAAAAAGAGGAGAAACGCAGCCTTAACCACGATCTCAATGGAGTTTCAACCAATAGTCGTTAATTGTCACAACACAACAAATTCTTTGCTAGACATTGAACAACAGTTATCTCGCCCCTTTTCAGAAAGGAGATGTTTTTCGATACTGCATAGGACGCATTGTTCATGAACAGAAAAGATATTTATTATTAAAATAGAAACAAAACATATTACACACAAGAACTACAAAAGCACATAGAAGACAAGAAAAATAAAAACTACAAATACTACTCTACTCGGAGTCGTCAGAGATCTCCTCCACCTCCGCCTCCGCCCTGCTGCCGCCGCCGCCTCCTCCACCGCTGCCGCAACCGCCTCCTCCGCTGCCGCCGTTGCTGCTGCCTCCTCCGGCAATTGAGTCCGAAGCTTCCGGGCGACGGTCCGCAGAAGATGCTGGCGGCCCTCCACCCCAGCCACCTCCTCAATCGTCTCGTAGAGGACGTTGAGAAGACCGGCCACAAACCCTAACTTGAAGCAGTAGTGGCTGGCGGTGTCCATGCTGGTGCAGACAGGAAGTTTCCCAAGACCCAGACGCTCACACGAGCAAGATGTATCAGAAAATACATCTCGCGCCAATATGTCAAGCTTTTTTTCTCGCTTGGCAGTGGTGGAAAGGTGCTCGGTGGCCTCCTTCAGGCATCGATCGAGTTCATCGAAGCGGTGGTCGATGAGGCGGACAGTCTCTTGAACCCAAACGGGATGAGGAGGTGCGGGCGCCGCGACCGGAGAAGGGGACGGAGAAGGTGCGGGCTCCACCTCTAGTTCTACCGGCATTGGCTGCGACGGAAACGTAGAAGAAGGAGGTTCGGAGGACGTTGACGGCCTGGAGCGCTTCAGTGCGGGGCTACGCATTTGTGCGGCGACGGAGTTGCGGAGAAACAGCGAGAGGTGGTCGGCAATGGTGCGGCGGTGAAGGAAGAGAAGTTTGGAGGATACGATCGATGGAGATGGAGTGGTGCGGCGGAGACGCAAGAGGACGGGTGTGCCTTTATAGCGGGTCCTCGTCCCGTGCGACTGGAGATGATCAGACGCTTCGAAAACTGCACTTTCGAATTAATCCAAACCGCGGTTGGCTTCCATCTCCGCTTCACACGTAGTTTTTTAATTTGACATGCAAAGGGTCCAGGGTATGCAGTGGCCCACCTGGCATACTTTGTAGGTCCGTCCAACGGTGTTTCAGTTTTTCAGTTCTAGTTTTTAATTTTGACACGCAAAGGGCCCACCGGCCCAAGGTATATGCAATGTTCCAGTTTTTTTTTCAGTTTGTTATGCAAAATACCTCGATCATGTTTCATGACGTTATATATATATATATATATATATATATATATATATATATATATATATATATATATATATATATAGTTGAAAGATCATCAGAAAACACAAGAAAAAAGTACAAGATGATGAACACACCACACATTCATGCATTCATTAACACACACACACACACACACACACACACACACACACACACATATATCACAAACCCTCATTCATGTTTTCTATTTGACATGCAGAAGACCTCGATCATGCATGTTTGATGATGTAAGTGTTTTCTAATTTTGTTGAAAGATCGTCATATTGGAGACTCGTTGATCATGTTTGGGGTGTAGCAAGCATGCATGGACAAGTAACATATGCACTTGAAAACCACGCGACGACCATGTTTGATGACAGCATTATTACGTGTTTTCTCTGTTTTTCATTGAAACATCATCATATATAGTTTGAGGCTCGTTGATCATGTTGGGCGTGACAACTAACATGTTTTATATATAATATATATATATATGTATATATATATATATATATATATATATATTGTTTGGCTCGTTGATCAATCATCCTATGTTTGGGCCGTAGGGTAGCATGCATGGACAACTATAATTAACATGCCTGTGAGAGAGACGTCGATGATCATATGTACTCCCCCCGTCTCCATGAACTTGTCGCTTTGTCGTAGTTCATTTTTTAACTACAAAAGCCGCATCAGAAGAGCTTGTTTATTGGCTCATGGACAAGGAAAATTATTTGTACCTAGTACAAAAAGTATAAGTTGGTCGGCGTTGCCGTTCGTACGTGAAGGATGCGGCCAGATGGTTGCTCTTGCAGGTGTATGGTAATTACGTGAGTGTTTGGTCGGGTCATGTTGTTAGTCCACGATGCACCCTAAACCCGGTGTTGAGGCCGTGTATTTGTCATTTGTGCGTACACTCTAGTGACATGTGACAAAGTGCTCAGTCATCAATTGCGTTTGGTTTGACATCGAACTTCGATTGGAGATAGATCATCCATTTCTTTATGTCTTGGATCATCCAAATTAACGTTTGGTTGGATGGACTGGACAATCCAATTTTTTACAGGTAGGTTGGATGAAACTTGATTGGGATTATTGAATCATCAAAGTTGATAATTTCATAATATTATTCATGCGCATGATGATGGATCGTGCACGCCGAGCGCCGAGTTATTCGGATCGCTGAGCAAAGTTCGAACGTGGAGTTCGTGTGTGCCCATGCGCCCTGCAAGATTCGGAGCGCTCGCGTACATGGCAATCATCAGGGCAGGGTGGTACAGTCACGGGAACCGTGCAGGGCGCCCTTGGTTGTAAGATTTGGAGCGTGAACGTACGTGGCAACCATCTGGGCAGGGTCACACAGAGACGGCTGTGTGCGGAAGGGCCGCAGAGAATTCGATTTTGGAGTTTGGGAACACGGTATTTTTGGAGTTTTAGAGCAATTAGCAATACCGTGGTATTTGAGATTACTATGGTAATTTTTACAGAATGGTGTTTGTCAACCAAACAGTCCTATGTATTTCAAAATCGTGGTATTACAAAACTGTTTTACTATAATACGTACTTTGGTATTGCCATGTCATTTTAAAAACTGTGGTTTCCAAAACTTTAGTATTGAAAAACTGTGCTCCCAAACACAGCCTAAAGCTCCGGGCCTAGGCGGGCAGAAATAAAATTTTTGCAGCCCTGCCGCATAACGTCGCGCGTGCGCCCCTGCCCCGCACGCCGTCCCATGGAAATCCTGCTGAGATCCTTCGCTTCGCACTGGGTTTGTTGACACTGAAGGATCGAAATCCCGCGTGTCCTGCTCCCACGATTATGCGTGATGTTGTGCGGCAGGGTCGCAAAAAATTTGTGGGCTACTGCCTAGGGCCAGGACGGTGGGTGGGGGTGGTCAAGTCCTACTAATGTTAGTTCAATGCTTTATCCAAAATGTCAAATAAAAGAATAAGGAGGGAGTATTTATTAGATACAATATAATATTACTAATGTGTTAATTTTCCATATGCGATGCTTTTCGATAAAGGGAGGAGTTTTTCGTTAGTGCATGTACTGGAGTAGGACACATTGTTCATGAACATAAAATAAAAGACATTTTTCATTAACATAAAAACAACACATATATTACAAAAAAGAAAAAACAAATAGAAAACAAAAGAAAAAACTACTACTCATCCTACTCTACTCGGAGGAGGACTTGTCCACCTCCGCCGCCGCCCCCGCCTCCGCCTCCGCCGCAACCGCCGGGGGAGCATCCTCCAACACCAGATTGAACTTCTTCCGACTGATGGCCTCCACGAGTTGCTCGCGAAACCCCTCCCCGGCCTCCTCATCGATCGTCTCGTAGAGGCAGTCGAGACGAGCGGCAACAAAGCCTAACCCGAAGATGTAGTAGCCTGCGGAGTCCATGCTGGCGTGGTGGGGAAGGACACCAAGTCCCAATCGGCGACTGGAGTGAGATGTATTGTGAAATACATCCCGCGCCATTTTGTCGAGCGCTTTTGCTTGCACGTCAGCAGCGAACAGGCTTCCGGTGACCTCCTTAAGCTTGTCGTCGAGTTTGTCGATGCTTTCCTCCATGAGGTGGACAATCTCCTCATAGTCGGACGGAAGAGGTGCGGGCGCCGCGGGCGGAGACAGAAGTGGAGGAGGTGTGGGCGCAGCCTCCAGTTCCACCAGCCTTGGCGGCGACAGAAATAGAGAAGGAGGTTCGGAGGACGTCGATGACCTAGAGCGCCTCGGTGCGAGGCTACCCATTTGTGCGGCAACGGAGGTGCAAACAAAGAGAGAGAGGTGGTCGACGGTGGTGCGGCGGAGAAGCAAGAGGAGAAGTTTGGAGGCTAAAATCGATCGAGAGTTGCGGCGAAGAAGAAGAGGAAGGTGTGCCTTTATAGCGGGTTGTCGTCTAAGCGCGTGAGTCGAGAGATGATCAGACGCTTCAAAAATTGTGCTTTTGAATCATTGGTCAGAGTTACTTCAAACTGCGGTTTGCCTCCTCTCAGTTATTGCAAGTGTTTTCACATGTGTGTT
The DNA here is from genome assembly GCA_036927565.1 of Tuctoria greenei. Classification (NCBI taxonomy): domain Eukaryota; kingdom Viridiplantae; phylum Streptophyta; class Magnoliopsida; order Poales; family Poaceae; genus Tuctoria; species Tuctoria greenei. Next base: position 164,343,265 of record JAYESD010000006.1, read on the forward strand.
CATTTGTTCGTAAAATCAGAACACGTAGCGGCTTGCGCCTACGCCCGTTGTTTCTTCAAAAGACGAGTACAGCGGTACATAATGGCAGCATGCGATCTTTTAATTTGATGAACCACATACGTACGTAGTGAGAGCCGTGTGCTTATTAGACGATGGTAGTCCACATTCTATCCTCGTACCGTCAAGGGAACATCCTTGTGTCAAATTTGTTATCTCTATTGATTACAGGATAATATTCTTCATTAGTGTGGTAGTTAAACTGTCATATACTGATACTATAGGTTGAGAGCATACACACATGCATGGTAGAGAATATGATAAATATAGAAATATATATACATGGTAGGAAATATTATTCTATTCTTGGAATACATGTTTGGGACATAGCATATGTACGTCAAACATACATGTGAAAGACCTCGATCATGTTTGCTGACGTTACATGTTCTCTTTTTTGTTAAGAGGTCGTCATGTTTGAGGCTCGTTGATCATGTTTGGGGCGTAGGATGCATGGAAAACTAACATGCGTGTGAAAGACCTCGATGCATGTGAAATAACATGCATGTTTTTAAAATCAACATATAGTGTTTCATCAAGAAAAAATAATTTTATGAGAGATTGATCGCACAAGCACAAAAGCTAGAACTTGAGCGATGCACCTACGAATTCCATATGCCGGGATGATCAACGGCAGCCGATCCGCAAACTCGGTGGTAACATTAGTAGTCACCGGAGAGCAGCTTGCGGCCGACCTCGAAGGAGACGAAAGCGTTGATGCATGCATAGCTGATCTGCTCGCCGGAGAGATTGTACGCGTCCCAGTTGCTCGTCCTCGCCCCGTAAGGCTTCTCCATATCGGCGCCCATCACGGCGCTCGCGATGTCCTTCGGCCCCGCGCGGCGGAGGCTCGGGCGATCCATCTCCTCCGCCACGAGATCGGCCATGTCCACCGTTTTGGCCACATTTAGCTGCTAGTCCTTCCAAAGTCTGTCGGTGTCACCCTCCACGCCGATGCCGACGAAGCGGTATTCGGAATCGTCGAGGAAATCTTCCAGCTCCTCGAGGAAGTAGTCATCGTGGATGACCTGGAAGATGAGGCAGCGGCGGCCGACTCAGAGCTACAGAATGGTGACGGGGTTCTGGTCGGCAGAGTAGCTGGGGCGCCACTCTACGTCGAGCCCGACGACGAGCTTGTGAAGGCACCGACGGTGGACGGAGAGGACCTCGTCGAGCCATTCCTCCACGGCCTTGCCGGAGGACGTCACAAAGGTGGTGATGACGTCTTCCTCGAACGTCACATTGTACACTTGAGTCCTCGCCATTGGGTCTCTCTCCTTGTCATTCCTACGGTTGCCGTCCGCGGCTGCGCAGCGCAACTCTCTCTCTTGTGCAAAACCTTCGTCTACACTTTTAGTTTGGATTTTAATTGGAAACGGCCTGGATATATAACTGATGCAGTTACGATATGAGCAGAGTAGTTTCCAAATTTGATGGGCCCGAGCCCGGAGTAAAGAGAGTAATGAAGATTTTTGAATCTTATATACTCTTTCTAATTTTTAATTCTTATCGTTATGACCACAAGTTGCATGGTCTCAACCTAACACCACGTACAACAACAACAACATTTCTCAGGAGCCCAACCACTGGATATGCCGGGTGGGCCACGGGATACCCTGGGTCCCAGTCTCCAAAGAGTAGCTAGTGCGAAAACATGCTGGAGAGATCAGCATAATCGGGAACTAGCCAATGAATATGGATGTCAGCTGTGTCATGGTTCATGTATCGAAACGTGTGCCATCCCTTTTCTTCTTCTGCTTTTTCTTATAAGTTCCTATTATTTTCCACCAATCTTCTAAGAGCATCTCCAACCCGTTTGCTATTTTTTGTTTGCTATTCTTTCAAATAGCAAATATGCTATCCACATTTAGCATCTCATTCTATGAACATCTCCAACCCGTTTGCTATATGATGTGCTATATTCAAAAAATTCATATTTTATTAATATGTAGTAGTTATTTTAAAATTCAAATAACATTGTTGCAATGGCTATATTGTGACGTTTGTATTTCTAACGGCTATTTTTCAATGGTTATATTTCTAACTACTATTTTTCAACGGTTCTATTTCCAACAGTTATTTTTCAACAAATATTTTGCAACAGAAACGACAATAATGTAGCAAAATTTGGGGATAGCAAACCGGATAGCATTTGCTACTAGTAGCACACCGAGAGCTCCATATAGCAAATGGCTAAAAGTAGCAATCTTAATAGCAAATGGGTTGGAGATGATTTTTGCTCTAAATTTGCTAAATAATAGGATATCACACCATATAGGTAATGGCTAAAAGAGCATCTCCAACCCATTAGCTATATGATGTCCTCCCTCTCTTTTGTGTCATGTGTAGAGAATGTTACTTTTGCTGATAATTCTTCAACTCCTATAATTGCTAAGGGTTCGGTTAGAGTAAATGATCACTACACTTTGAAGGATATGGCACTTGTCAAAAATTTGAAATACAACTTGCTTTCTGTTTCACAATTGCTAGATGAAAATCTGGAAATTATTTTCAATAAAAACTGCTGCAAAGTTGTAAGTTCAAATAGTGAGCTTATTTTTAACATGTCTCGGTTAGCTGATTTTGATATATCTTCCTCTAAGCATAGGTGTCTAGTTGCTAATGATTCAAAGGACCTATATTTTTGGCATCGTAGACTTGGTCACGTAGGCTTTGATCACCTAACGCGTATTAGTGCTCTTGATCGCATACGTGGGCTGCCTATGCTTAGAGGGGACAAAGAAATTGTGTGCTCTTCGTGTAGACATGCTAAGATGGTTGCAGGTTCACATACTCCTCTCACAATGATCATGACAACTGAAGCATGTCAACTTTTGCATCTCGACACCGTAGGACCTTCACGTGTTCAATCCTTCGGAGGTAAATGGTATGTACTTGTGATTGTTGATGATTATTCGAGGTACATTTGGGTTTACTTTATGGCATCTAAGAATGAAGATTTTAGTCACATTAGAACTTTATTTCTTAGATTATCAATTGATTACCCAGGACCTTTAAAAGCAATTAGAAGTGATAATGGAACTGAATTTAAAAATCAATCTTTTGATCACTTTTGTGCTGAAAATAGAATTGATCATCAATTTTCTTCACCATATGTACCTCAACAAAATGGTGTTGTAGAAAAAAAGAACAGAACCTTAGTTGAGATGGCTAGGACTATGCTTGATGAATATCAAACTCCTAGGAAAATTTTGGGCTGATGCATTAGCAACCGCTTGTTATGTCTCAAATCGTGTTTTCTTACGTGCTAAGCTAGGTAAAACACCATATGAGCTCCGGTTTGGACATAGGCCTAGTGTTACACACTTTCGGGTCTTTGGTTGCAAATGCTTTGTTAAGAAACATGGTAATCTTGATAAATTTGAACCTAGATCCATTGATGGCATGTTTCTTGATTATCCATCTCATACTAGAGGCTATCGTGTGCTTTTACTTGACACTAACAAAATTGTGGAGACTTGTGAAGTGTCTTTTGATGAAGCTAGCCCAGGTACTAGCTCAAACATTGCAAGTCCAGATCCATATCCGCAGGGGGGGGCATTTTCGTTGAAGATGAGGAAGAATTGGAGCTGCTGCCTGAAAATTCAGCAGCTAAAGACTTTGGTTCAGCTCCGGATGTTAATTCTCAACCAGCACCGACAACCATCAATGCTGATTCAAATCATCCTCAAGTCACAAGATCATCGATTTGTGATGAACATGAAGAAGAAGAAGCTTGTGAGACATCTGTTCCCCTACGGTTTTACAAAGATCATCCCCCACAACAGATGATTGGAAGCTTGCACGAACAAGTCACACGGTCCAGGTTTTGCGATCCAAACTCTTATGCTCATTCTGGTTTTCTTGCTTCTTTTGAACCCAAAGATATATCACACGCACTCACTAATGAATCTTGGATTATTGCCATGCAAGAAGAGTTAGAAAATTTTGAAAGAAATGATGTTTGGAAACTTGTACCTCCACCTCAAGGTCACACTTTAATTGGAACTAAATGGGTATTTAAAAATAAAAATAAACAAAGTGATGATGGGGTTGTGGTTAAGAATGAGGCTAGGTTGGTTTCTCAAGGTTTCACTCAAGTTGAAGGTCTAGATTTTGATGAAACTTTTGCTCCCAGAAGCCATAAGAATTTTGTTAGCTTTTGCTGCATCTAAAGGTTTTAAGCTATATCAAATGGATGTTAAAAGTGCTTTTCTTAATGGCTACATAGATAAGGAGGTTTATGTGAAACAACCACCGGGTTTTGAAAATCCAGATTTTCCTAATCATGTTTACAAACTGTCCAATGTCTTGTACGGTCTCAAACAAGCCCCTAGAGCATGGTATGATAGGTTAAAAACATTCTTACTTGAAAAGGGGTTTACCATGGGCAAGGTTGATAAAACTATTTTTGTGCTTAAGCATGGCAATGACTCATTATTCGTTCAAGTGTTTGTGGATGATATTATCTTTGGTTGTGCTTCTCATGATCTTGTGTCCAAGTTTTCAGCAATGATGAGTTCCTAATTTGAAATGAGTATGATGGGTGAACTCACTTACTTTTTGGGGCTGCAAATCAAGCAAACCAAGGAGGGTACCTTTGTGCATCAAATGAAGTATACAAAAGACCTTCTAAGGCGCTTCAACATGGACAAAAGCAAGCCTCTTCGGACACCAATGGGAAGAGCAACAACACTTGAACTTGATGAAGATGGTGAACCCGTGGATCAAAAAGAACATAGAAGCATGATCGGATCACTTTTGTACCTCACGGCATCAAGACCGGACATACAATTCAGCATATGTCTTTGTGCACGGTTTCAAGCCTCCCCACGTGCTTCACATCGTCAAGCCGTCAATAGGATTCTCATGGAACTCAAGAATTTGGCATTTTTCTTCCTTCTTCCTCAACTGTTACTTTGAAAGCTTTTTCGGATGCTGATTTTGGGGGTTGTAGGATTGATAGGAAAAGTACTTTCGGTGCATGTCATTTTCATGATAATTCACTTGTTGCTTGGTCCTCTAGAAAACAAAACTCAAGTTGCACAATCCACAGCCGAATCTGAATATGTAGCTGCTGCTAGAGTTGTTCACAAATTCTTTGGATTGTTCAAACAGTTAAGGACTATGGGGTTGATCTACATAGTGTTCCACTGTTTTGTGATAACACTAGTGCCATTTGCATTGCTAAAAACCTCGTGCAACATTCTAGAACTAAGCACATTGACATTAGGTATCACTTTCTCTGAGATAATGTTGAAAAAGGAAAAATTGTGCTTCACCATGTAGATACCGAACAACAATTGGCTGACATTTTTACAAAACCTTTGGATTTCACTCGTTTCTGTTTCATTCATAGTGAATAGGGGTTATGCATCCTCATGGCTTAAATTGAGGGGGATTTTTGAAACATGGGGAGTCTATGTGTGAATCTGAAATTAAAATAATATGAGCATAGTATTTCATACATATATGACTTTGTGATTCCTTTTACATGCTGAAAGTTCTTACTACATTACTCGTGTTATACATTTTGTAGTTTTTGCCATTTCTAGTAATTGGAATAATTACTTACACTAAAACTGGCCATGGTCGAACTTTCTTGCTGTTTTGAACTTGTTACATGTTCACAAGTGCTTTTAATCATTAAGAATTAATCAAGTAATCAACTCACATGTTGAGTTTTTATGAACAAATATAAATTGAGAAAAGATCAAGAGAATATGCATGCATCGCACTTCTTTTTTTGAGATGGCTTATCATTGCACTTAGATATGAACTTGGAAGAAGTTGTGTATGACTAAAACCATGTCCTTAAGCTTCTGATTGTCAAATGACATAGGCTTGGCTTGGTTGGTTAGAATAAGGAAAATGCGCATATAATCTCTTGCAAATATCATATGATCTAAATTTATGCTTTGGAAAATAATAAAATACAGCAACTAGTATCATGCTTTCAGGTTTTGAAATAGTTAAGTTTGTCAGATCATGACTTGCTTAAATTGAAAATTACATTTGATCTCTAGCATTGCTTACACTACTTTATGTATTTCATTGATGTGATAATGTAAAGTAATTGATAGTATGACTTGGATGAGCTTTTTTTATATGTATATGTTATAATATGCTCATAACAACTAAAGGGGGAGAGATAATTTGTTTATATGCTCATGACTTGCTGAATACATTGTCAAAGGGGGAGAGATAAGCATGAAGAGAAAGATAATGTGCACGGGGAGAGATGTTAAAGGGGGAGAGATATGTGAATTTTGAATTTTGAATTTTTACTTTTCTTCTCATTTTATTTCTGATTTACAAAAAGGAGAGAAATTGTCTTCAGAACTTTTAATGAGAATAAGCCAATGTTCGGATTTTACGTGATGTTGCCAATGCATTCATCTAGGGGGATATTGTAAGACCTATGTGTGCTGAATACATTGGATTGTAGTGAATACACTTGGCTTTGATGATAAAAGTTTTGAATATCACCAAAACACCTTTTTATCAAGGTCCGACTCTAGCTCCGAGCTACAGTAAGGTCCGACTAGCTTTGGTCAGCTGCGGTCAAGTTTTGTCTTTAGCTCCGGCATATTTTTGATAAGCTCCGACTAGTTTTGCAAGCTCCGGTGGGTGCTTGGTTGTGCTAGTTTTGGTAAGCTCCGGCGCTAGGTTCTACTAGCTTTTGTTAGCTCTGGCTCAAGGCCCGGGTTGCTCTGGCAAGGTTAGGAACTTGACCGCAATGGTTCTGTTTTTCATTTGCAATGTTTCATACTTGCTTTACATTTCTGGAAAGATTGCTTAGTATTCATTTGCTAAGTCTTTGGTGCGTTTTTGGTTGACATAGATGATATCGTGTTACTGTGGTTTTGCAGCATGCTTATGTGAGGTTCTCACGTAAGATGTTGTGTTCAGAACTAACTTGAGTCAAGTCGAGGACTTGGGCTCCTATGGATTGGTTGTTTATTCATGTGCAGGTGTTGCTTGAGTTCAAGACATGGCTGGTGATGGGATCCATTGGACTAGTCTCAGGGAGGAGATGAGGTTCCAACAACCAAATTCAGGAGGAATTGTGGTTGAGCTGATCAGGAGGTTGAGCAGCATGATTGAATCAAGAACAATGCATGTGAAGGTATCGTGGATGTCATTGGAAGATGTTTGCACGTGTGCAAGGAGTGCATTGACTTGGCTACATGGTTCCGAGACGTGATGAAGAGATGTGGACGTAAAGAGTAGGTCGGAAAGATCCAACCGACTAGGTTATGGACTCAGGCTGCGACTGAGTCGGGTTTGACTCAAATATGGAAAGATTTGAGTTGGTTATCATAGGATTTCGTGTGGGTCACGAATTTGAGTTGTTTAGGAATGTGGGATACGTTCCTAAGGTATTTGGAAGTCTAAGATTGCTTCTATCTGCGTATAGAAGAATCCTAAGCAGTTATGGAAAGTTACGATTCGTGAACAGAGTAGGATTAGGTTCATGATTTGAGTTGAGTTGGCTTTCGATCTGGTTATATAAGCATGAGAGCCCAGATCTCGTGGTGCACGACTTTGGTGCTGTTCCTCTTGTGTTCTATTGAATAAAATTTGTAGTTTGAAGGAAGTTTTGTGCCTTGTTCATCCTACTTGTTCCAAACAACTTTTACTCGTCGAGTTTCTGGACAGCACTACCTTTCGTCGGTGGTTTTATCATAACTCAAGTTTTACAGATCCGATTGACGTGATTATTTTTGAGTTGTCTTCACAACTTGATTATCTATCATCTATCAAAATTTCGGGGTCATTGGATTTGTGGTCTATGATCTACACGAGTTTCTTTGCAGCATTGCAGAACTGTTTTTTCTCGAGTAGGGCAGTTTGACCTTTGTTTGATCTTTCGATCATAACTTGAGTTTTTCTTGATGGATTTGAGTGATTATTGTTGTGTTGTCTATGTGACTTGATTCTCTCTTATATCTATCACTTTTGTCATGGTGAAACATGTTTAGATTAGTCTCACACACGATTTATTTAACAGATCGTTTTTCTGCCGAAAGGGTTGGGGTTTAATTGTTTCGGCTGCGTAAGATTTTTAAATCTACCATTCACCCCCCCCCCCTCTGGTAGCTTTTCATGTGCTCTTCGATCCTACAAACGAGTTGAGGAAAAAATTACTGAGCAATCAGCAGATAATGAGGAGATAATTTCTGATGATACTGCTATGGAAAATATGTTGTCCAGCCTTCTTAGAGGCACTGGTGATCATGGTGATACTTCAGCGGGTGTTGATGATCCAGAAAATGATATAAACCAGCAGGAGCCAACTGGGTGATAAGGCATACTATGACTTATTAAATGATGCCAAAAAGGAGTTGTATCCAGGTTGTGAGAAGGTGACCCAATTATCCTTCATTGTCAGGTTGTACCAGATAAAGTGTTTAACTGGTTTGAGCAAAAAAGCGTGTGAGTTCATCCTTGAACTATTCTCATATGTGCTTCAAGAGGGCCATTACATTCCTAATACACTTGATAAAGTTTAGAAGGTTGTTCGTGACTTTGGGCTGAGCTACGAAAAGATCGATGCATGTGTCAATGACTGTGTGTTATTCCGGAAGGACTATTCTCTGTTGGATTGATGCCCAAATTGTGGTGAATTAAGATGGAAAAATAGTACTGGGGGGATGCAATAGAGGCTTTACCTTGTGGAAAAGCCAAGAAGCTTGTAGCACGCAAGATTCTATGATACTTCCCTCTTATTCCCCGTCTTCAAAGGTTTTATATGGCGGAATAAAGGGCATCAAACATGCGTTGGCACAAAGAAGAACGTATTGATGATGGAATATTACGCCATCCTGCATATACGAAAGCATGGAAGCATTTCGATAGCATTCACCCAAATTTCTCATCTGATCCTCGCAACATAAGACTTGGGCTAGCATCTGATGGTTTCAATCCTTTTGGAGTAATGAATGTTTCTTACAGTACATGGCCCGTGATTTTAATCCCTTATAATCTACAACCTTGGTTGTGTATGAAGCAGCCTTATTGGTTGATGTCAGTGATAATTCCTGGGCCAAAGTCACCTGGAAACAACATTGATGTGTATCTGCAGCCTTTGATTGATGAGCTACTGAAATTATGGTCTGATGGTGTTGAAACCTACGACAGTTCAAAGAAAGAGACATTTCTCATGCAAGCTTCTATATTGTGGACAATAAATGATTTTCGAGCATATGCAATGCTATGTGGATGGAGCACAAAAGGTAGGCTAGCATGTCCATACTTCCATGTAAACACTGACGCCTTGTGGTTGAAACATGGACGAAAGTATTGCTACATGGGTCATTGTGGTTTCCTACCTCAGGATCACCGGCGGCGTCGGTACAAAGCTTCTTTCAACAACAAAATAGAGAATAGAGAGGCTCCAACATCACTTTCTGGTCACGAAGTACTCGAACAATACGAGACTTTTGATCAAGTGAGTTTTGGAAAGACTAATAATAAGAGAAAGCGCATTATGGAAGACAGGTGGCATAGTCGGAAGAAGAAAAGTATAATTTTTCAGCTCCCGTATTGGAAGACATTGCTAATAAGGCATAACTTGGATGTCATGCACATTGAGAAAAACATTTGTGATAGCATATTGGGTACATTGCTTAATATGGATGGTAAAATAAAAGATATTTTACAAGCTTGTTTTGATATGCAGGAAATGGGTATACGGCCAAAGCAACATCCGGTGGGTATGAAAGGGAAGTATGATTGTCCATCAGCATCATATACTTTGGAAAAAGATCATAAGACCACCTTGTGCATGTTTTTGGCGGATGTGAAGATGCCCGATGGTTATGCCTCAAACATCAAGAGAAGTGTGGACATAACAGCACATAAGGTATCAGGTCTAAAAACTCAAGACTGCCATATTATATTTCAAAAGCTCCTTCCTATTGCAATATGTGACATATTGCCTGAAAAGGTTGTTGAACCTTTAATTGAGTTTAGCAGATTCTTTTCTGGAATTTGTTCTAAAGAATTGGCAGGACCAAATTTGGATAAGATGATTGAAAAATTTCCTGAAACAATTTGTAAGCTTGAGATGTTGCTTCCTCCCGCTTTCTTTGATATCATGGTACATCTTCCAATCCATCTTGGCGAAGAAGCTCGCTTGGATGGACCTGTTTCTTACAGATGGATGTATCCAATTAAGAGGTACCTTGGTACATTGAAGAGGTATGTACGTAACAGAGCTCACCCGGAGGGTTCTATAGTTGAGGGATATATTATAGAAGAGTGAATGACTTTTTGTAGCCAGTTTTTGGATAACATCAGCACCAAGCTTAATAGGCCAGAACGTCACGAAGCTGCAGCTAGGAATGAACCTTCTCTCGAGTCTAATATATTTACAGAAGTTGATAATTCTAAAAAAGGATTTAAATGGGGGCGAACTTACTATGGTGGAACTACATAACATCAGGCATTATATTATTTCTAATGTTGAAGAGGCCGCTCCATGGATCAAGTATGTATAACACTCAGAGATGTTCTATACTATATTAATGGATCCTGCTTGTTGTAGATGGCTAATTTAATTTTGTACCCTTTTCAGTGAGCATTTTGAAGAGCTGAAAAAGATTCATTCTCGTGATGTTGAAAGACGCCATAGAAATGAGTTTGTTTATTAGTTTCAGGAACGAGTAAGTACATGCAAGTTTTTACTTTGATGAAATATTGAAGAAATATATGTTTTGAAGTTGGTTTATCGATGACCCCTTTTATACTAATTACTGTGTACAGATTACGACATTACACAAAGAAGGCAAAGTAACCGATTATTTATATGCATTATCTAGAGGACCTGATTGTCGGGCACGTTTTTTTAGACGATCATTCGTAAATGGCTTCTTGTTTCGAACAACAGAGGTGGAAAAAGATTTACGAACGCAAAACAGTGGTGTTGTTGTTCGGGATGATGATCATGAGTGGTATGGAGTAATCAAGAAAATGATTTCTGTTGATTTCGAAAAAAATCAAGAGGTTATGTTATTTGAATGTGAATGGTTTGATCGGCCTCGTTCCAGTCAGAGCCAAAGCAGAGGCTACAAAATGGATGATACGGAATGATAGATGTAGACACTACTATTTCTTAATTTAAGTATGAGCCTTACATTCTAGCCACCCAAGCAGAACAATTTTTTTACGTTAGAAGTGTGAAGCAACCTAAATGGGCTACGGTTGTTAAAACGATGCCAAGAAACCTTTTTGCCATGACCCCTGGAGACAGTGAAAATAATGTCACTGAGACGATGGAGGCTGAGACATTATTTGATGATCAACGACTTACTGATATAAATGAGGATATGACCACATGGGATAGGAATGACATAAACGGAGCAACCAGTGATGCTTCCGCTCTTTCAAATGACGATGACGACGATGATGATGATGATACATATATCAATGATGGTATTGTACCTCCAATATTGAGGGAGGACAACAAAGATGATGATTTTTTCATATAGGTACTGTGTGAGCTAGCTGTACTTGAACTATGTAATGCAGTTTGTGTAACGTGGCGATAGATCTTAACGCCACCAACCAGTATTTCACGGCAACGGATCCTAATACAATGATTGTGTTTCGTGGCGATAGATCCAATCGCCACGAACTTCTGAATCGTGGCATAAGTTCCTAATGCAACGTTTGTTTTTTGTGGCGATAGATGCTAACGCCACGAACTATTGAATCGTGGCAACAGATCCTAATGCAACGATTGGGTTCCGTGGTGATAGATGCTAATACCACGAACTAGTGATTCGTGGCAACAAATTCTAATGCAACGATCGCGTTCCGTGTCGATAGATGCTAATGCCACGAACTAGAAATCGTGGTAACAGATTCTAATGCAACGATCGGGTTCCGTGGCGATAGATGCTAACGCCATGAACTATTGAAACGTAGCAACATATCCTAATGCAACGATCGGGTTCTGCGGCGATAGATGCTAACGCCATGAACTATTGAATCGTAGCAACAGATCCTAATGCAACGATCAGGTTCTATGGTGATAGATGCTAACGCCACGAACTATTGAATCATAGCAACTGATCTTAATGCGACGATCGGGTTCCGTGGCGATAGATGCTAACGCCACGAATTAGTGAATCGTGGCAACAGATTCTAAATCAACGATTGGGTTCCGTGGCGATAGATGCTAATGCCACGAACTATTAAATCGTAGTAACAGATCCTAATGCAATGATCGGGTTCTATGGCGATAGATGCTAACTCCACGAACTAGTGAATCGTGGCAACAGATTTGTGGTGATAGATCCTAATGCCACGAACTAGTGAATCGTGGGAATAGATCCTAATGCAACAATCGTGTTCCGTCGCGATAGATGCTAATGCCACAAACTCGTGAATCATGGCAAAAGATTCATGGCGATAGATCCTAATGCCACGAACTAGTGAATCATGGCAACAGATCCTAGTGCAACGATCGTGTTCCATGGCGATAGATGCTAATGCCACGAACTAGTGAATCATGGCAACAAATTTGTGGCGATAGATCCTAATGCCACGAACTAGTGAATCGTGGCAACAGATCCTAATGCAACGATCGTGTTTCGTGGCCATAGATGCTAATGCCACGAACTTGTGAATCGTGGCAACAAATTCGTGGTGATAGATTCTAATGCCACGAACTAGTGAATCATTGCAATAGATCCTAATGCAACAATCGTGTGGCATGGCGATAGATGCTAATGCCATGAACTTGTGAATCGTGGAAACAGATTCTTGGCGATAGATTCTAATGCCACGAACTTGTGAATCGTGGCAACAGATCCTAATGAAACAATCATGTGCCATGGAGATAGATGCTAATGCCACGAACTCGTGAATCGTGGCAACAGATTCGTGGCGATAGATTCTAATGCCACGAACTAGTGAATCGTGGCAACAGATCCTAATGCAACGATCATGTTCCGTGACGATAGATGCTAATGCCATGAACTAGTGGATTTAGGAAACAGACCAAGCTTACTGCAACGATTAATGTTCGTTGCAGTACAATCATTGCAACAGAGTGGAATCCTTGTAGTGTACTTCTCCTCGTTTTTCCAAAGTCTTAAATGGTCCAATATAGTGAGGTGCTAATTTACATCTGACATTAGAACTCTTATGACATCGCATTTGCAACACTTTGAGGTAAACGAAGTCTCCCACTTCAAAGGCTAGGTCTCTCCTTCTATTATCCGCATATCCTTTTTGTCTTGATTGGGCAGCCCTCAAATTTTAGCAGATTATTTGGTCTTGCTTTTCAGCCTCTTGCAACACATCCAGTCCAAACACTTGATTCTCTCCTGTCTCATTCCAAAACAAAGGAGTTCTACACTTCTTTCCATATAGTGCTTCATAGGGTGACATTTTTAAGCTTGTTTGGTAACTATTGTTATATGAGAATTCCGCATACGGCAAGCTCTTGTCCCAACTTCTTCCATGCTTCAAGGCACAAGCTCTTAACATATCCTCTAAAATCTTATTGGTCCTCTCAGTTTGTTTATCGGTTTGAGGGTGATATGCTGAGCTAAAATTCAACCTTGTTCCCAATGATTCATGCAATTTCTTCCAAAACCTGGACGTAAATTCAGAACCTCTATCTGAGACTATTTTCTTCAGGACTCCATGTCCACACACAATAAGCTCCATATATAGCTCTGCCAGCTTCACAGTGGTATAGGTGGTCTTCAAAGGAATAAAATGAGCTGATTTGGTCAACCAATCCACAATAACCCATATGGAGTCATAACTGGGCTGGGTTTGCGGTAACCCAACTATGAAGTCCATTCCGATTTCTTCCCATTTCTATTCCAGAATCTTCAATGGCTGCATTAATCCAGCTGGCCTTTGATGTTCTTTCTTGACTCATTGGCATATGTCACACAAGGCTACATATTCGGCTATGTCCTATTTCATGCTGGTCCACCAATAACATGTCTTCAAGTCGCTGTACATCTTTTACAGCCGGGATGGATTGAGTAAGGTGAGTCATGTGCCTCCTTCAATATTGTTTCTCAAATATGCTTATCATTAGATACAACGATCCTCTTTCCCGGCCATAAAGTACCATGTTCGTCTTCATCATATCTGAATTATCTTCCTTCCAGGGTCCTTTCTTTGATTTCTTGAATTTCCTCATCCTTGGTCTGACCTTCCTGAATATCTTGCTCCAAGGTCGAATTTAACTCCATCATCCCCATCTCATTCACAATTCCGAGATTCAACAGTTCAAACTCCCTACATAACTCGGATAGCAGCTCTCGAACTGTGAGTTGGTGGCTTACTCCATTACAACTCAAAGCATTTGCCACTACATTCGCCTTCCTCGGGTGATAGTTGATTCCCACATCTTAATCATTGATAAGCTCAAACCATCTGCGTTACCTCAACTTCAGATCAGTTTGAGTGAATATGTACTTGAGACTCTTGTGGTCTGTGTAAATCTCACACCTAAGACCAAGAATGTAATGCCTCCAAATCTTCAAGGCATGCACTAAGGCTGCAAGTTCGAGATCATGCATTGGATAATTCTGCTCATGTTTCTTCAATTGTCTCGATGCATAGGCTCCCACTTGACCTTCTTGCATGAGCACACATCCATGTTCTTGTCTTGATGCATCACAATAAATATCAAAGCTTTTGCTTACATCCAGCAAAACAAAAACTGGGGCCGTGCTTAACCTCTACTTTAGTTCCTCAAAGCTATCTTGACACGCTTGAGTCCATTTAGCAACACTGTCATTGGCTTGGCTATTTTGGAAAAGTCCTTGAGGAGCCGGTGGTAATATCCAGCCATTCCAAGAAAACTCTGGATCTCCTTTACATTCTGTGGAGATTCCCAATACAACACATCCCTCACTTTTCGGGGTCCACCGATACTCCTCCTCCTTAGATGATATGACCCAAAACTGACACCTATTCCAACAAAAACTAGCACTTGATGAACTCGGCATACAATTGATGCTCCCTCTATTTCTACAATGTAAGCCTGAAGTGTTCCTCATGCTCTGCCTCACTTCTTGAGTATATCATAATGTCATCAATGAACACCACAACAAATTTATCCAAGTACTCCATGAAGGCTTTATTCATGAGGTACATAAAGTACGCAGGTGCATTTGTCAAACCAAAGGACATCCCGGTGTACTCATAAGATCCATACCGTGTCCGAAAATCTGTTCTGGATATATTCGACGGTCTAATCTTCATTTGGAAGTAACCTCACCGCAAGTCAATCTTGGAGAAAACACAGGCAACCTTCATCTGGTCAAACAAGTCCTCTATGCAGGGCAAAGTATTCTTGTTCTTGATTGTCACCTCGTTGAGAGCTCAGTAGTCCACACACATCCTTTGGGATCCATCCTTCTTGTCTATGAAAAGCATTGGCAATCCCCAAGGTGAAGATCTTGGGCAAATAAAACCCTTCTCTAGTTGCTCTTGAGTCTGCTTCTCGAGCTCCGCTAACTCCCTAGGAGGCATCCTATATGGCCTCTTAGCTATAGGTGTAGTTCCGGGCATTAACACAATAACAAATTCTATGTCACAATCAGGTGGCATACCCGGCAACTCATCCGAAAACACATCCACGAATTCACACACCACTGGAATCTCCATAATTGCGGCACCGTCCATCTGATTCAGCTCCAATTGCTTTAGTGCATGTTGAGATGCTTCAAATTCTATGGTGATCCCTTCCTCATTGGTCAACTTCACCGTCTTTGTGGAACATTCAATAACTCCATTGTGCTTCCTCAACCAGTCCATACCAAGTATAATGTACAATCCTTGAGAATCCAAAACAATGAGGTTGGCAAAGAAGTCTACCCCCCTTATTCTAAGGCTTACTTTTGGACATACTATATTTGTTCTCATCTCCCCTCCAGGAGACTTGACCAATAGAGTATACATCATATGAGAGATAGGCAAACTATACTTGGCAACATACTTTGATGCAATGCATGAATGCGATGCTCCAGAATCAAATAACATAGTCGTCGGGTTGGAGTTTGCGAGAAACATACCAATAAACACGTCATCCACTTGTTGTGCTTCCTCCGTAGAGAAATGTTTCACGTGGCCACGTACCAGGTTTTGCTGTCCTAGGTTCCCTTGTTGCTGTCCTCCATTGGGTCTTGAGTTATGTCTTGGAGTATTGCTTCCTAGACCAAGGTTTGACTAAGGACATTGAGATGCAAAATGTCCTGCTTCTCCACATGTATAGCACTTCCTAGCTGCACCAAAATTTGGACGAACTTGATTCTGCACATTTGCACTAGAAAAATTGGCATGAGGTGCATAAGGCATTGGAGGCCTAGGTGCTTGCATGATGGGGCGTTGCTATACAAACTAAGGCTGAGCTGGACGAGGTTGATAAACAGGGCGTTCGGCAAGCGTAGGGGTGTTGTAATATAGCGCATTGGGTGGTGCAAAGTGAGGGCGCACATTGCTTCCTTGTTGTTGTCCTTGATATGGTGCTTTCCTCTTAGTTTCTTGCTCCATCTCATGAACTTTGTTCTCAACAACAATTGCTTTGTCCACAAGCTTCTGAAAGTTTGAATAATCACAGTTGAGCAATAGCACTTGGATCTCATTGTTCAAGCCTCTCATGAACAAGTATTGCTTTCGGCTGTCCCGGCTGACATCTTCCGGCGCATACCCTGAAAGTTGAGTGAATTTACCAAGATATTCACTCACGCTTGATCTTCGTTGCCTCAAGTTCTCAAATTCTTGCCTCTTTAGCATCATAACACCTTCCATCACATAATAAGAACGAAAGCTCTCCTTGAATTCATCCAATGTAATCCTCTCATGGTTCTCACGGGTGTTTCATAAAGAATCCCACCAATCCGCAACTGCTCCAACTAGTTGATGGGAAGCAAATAGAACCTTCTCCCGGTCACTGCATTGGACAATAGCTAGCTTCTTTTCCATAGAATTGAGCCAATCATCGGCGTCCATAGGATCGGTAGCCTGAGCAAAGGTGGGTGGCCTGACCCTCATAAACTCTACCAACCGGTTATGAGATGGTGGGGGTAGCGGCGGTGGAGGCATGTGGGGCTGGTTGTTGTTGCCAGCTTGCAGCTGTCACATAGTCTCATGGTCTGCATGAGATGGTTTTACATAGCCAATAGCTGCTCAAGATTGATAGCTCCCAAGGAAGGTCCTTGTCCACTGTTGTTCTGAGGTGCCCCATTGTTCTTCTCCTCATTATTGGCATCCCTCTAGTTGCGAGTCCCCACCATCTGAAGAAAAGCAAGAGAGAAGAACTTAGAAATCGTCCCAAATTATGTGCATCAAGGGATATGAAATTAAGCAACTACCTATACTAGCCTATGTAGACATGGCAATCCTAAAGCATCTCATAATTCTCTACTGAGCACACAAGGAGCAATACATAGAAATCAGCACACCAAACAACCCTATGTGCTCTAAAGTTTCCATTCTACCTAGGCTGCGTGCTACGGTCAACATGTGGCTCTGAAACCAATTTTTGACACCCGGTTCCAAAAAATGAACAAAGCGTGATGCATATGTGTGCCCAGGATGCTCAACACACATACACGAGTGCATTCACAAAGGATATACAGAAAATTACCACAAAACAAGATTAATTAAGCACTTTTATTACAGAATTCAGAATATCCTCAAATTATAGCTCTAATGATTATTAATGACAAATCTGAGAATAATGCAGCGGAAATAAACTAAATATGAGCTAAACAAAATAAGCAAGCTAAGCAAAGGGTAGTGCAACTCCAAGCAATACCATAGGCAATGCTGACGGCAGCACACACCCTTGAACTCGTCATTAATGTAATTATACTCCCAAAACTGACCTGCAACTATTGGTGGGGGAATTGCAAGGGTGAGTACATGTCGTACTCAGAAAGTGCGGGAAAGTATGACATGTAGGTGATACCAATGACGAATATAATAAAGGCTAGGTGCTGAAAAGTTCATTAAAACATTTGAAAAGCATCATATTGTACGTATGTGAAGTAAACCAATCATAAACCATGTAGTTATCATAATATCAGTCCATATTCCATTACCATCATCCATATACCAGATTTATCATTACCATTAACCATATCCATTGCCATAAATCATAATACCATCCCATAACCAGTGCCAAACCATCCCAATCAAAAACCCCTCTAATCATGTAGGTCGTTCAGGTGCTCTTAACCGGTAGCACGGCTATCATGATAGTTTTTTAACACTCTGCAAACGTTGTACCACATTACCCATAAGTTCGTGATTTCA
Organism: Tuctoria greenei; assembly: GCA_036927565.1. Taxonomy (NCBI): domain Eukaryota; kingdom Viridiplantae; phylum Streptophyta; class Magnoliopsida; order Poales; family Poaceae; genus Tuctoria; species Tuctoria greenei. Next base: position 164,361,625 of record JAYESD010000006.1, read on the forward strand.
TCACCCGTCAGCGACTAAAGGAAACCTCCATTATGCCAATTACACTTCCTTAGGTGTATGGCCAAGAGATCATAAAATAGCCTTTACAAAGGGACTACTAGCATGTATGGACCCACTAAGGTTTCACCGGTGGCGATGCATCCAACTGAGCACATCTTTAAGCAAGGGCCCCCTCTTATGCCATTAGGATCACAGGGAGTCCTGCCACAAATCCAAAACCAATCCGACACCCCTTTCCCGGTGCGCCAAATGATCCGCACAGTACTAGCAATACCCTAATTAATCAGCTGCGCTGCACCCATACTTGGCCTCGTGGTAGTACTGTTGTCCTAGCATATTCTCGCATGAACCGGTCCTTAGATCTAAAGCAAGCAACCACCATGTCTTTCAACCCATCCACATACTAGGCTTGCTTAGATCACCCATTACCATATCATATTAACCAGTTCATATTAACCATAATCTCATTAATGCATAATTAAACGGTATAGTTGTTTTCCCATCCAGATTAATTAAGCAAAGCAAAGGTAAAAAACTCTTCCCGACTCTCTACCATGTATTCCAGGTGACAAGGGTGGTTAAACAAAGCTAGTAAACTTCCTATCATATGAATTCCATCAAATTGACACAAGCATGCAGTTTTCAAAATAATACATTTATTGTAAAAACAGGATCAATACGTTTAAGGGCACTTGCCTTGCTCCTGGGCTTTGTTTGGCTCAAAGTCTTCAAATTCCCGGTGTTGGAGGTCCTTCGCAGCACTCTCTAACACAAATCAGTCTAAACCGCGCAATAAACATGCAAAACACACAATTCAACCAAATAATGCTCATATAGTACTCAATACGCCATGATATGCATGATTAATGCAACTGTGAGGTAAAACTTGTTAATGGATTGCTAATAATGTTTACTAAGTAGTTACAATAGTTTCTAGCAAGTTTGGACAAGTTTGGAATTGATTTGAGTTGAATTGGAATTCATTCAACACAGTTCTGATTGAGAGGCCGGACAAGTCTAGTACGAGGGCCGGATTAGTCTGCCCTACGCAGAACCAACGAGTTAAGGTTTTCTTGATCTACAAGAATTTGGAGAATTGGGAAGGTATACCACGTGTCTAGAACCCCAAGGATAAAGAATAGAAGATGAAAACGGACAAATCCGGGGGTGTAGGATCCAAGAGCATTTGAAAAGCTACCAAGGGGGGGGGGTGGTAGATTAAAAAATCTTACACAGCGGAAACATTTTAATCCCAACCCCTTCGGCAGAAATATGATCTGTAAAAGAAATTGTGTGTGAGACTAATCTAAATGTGTTTCACCATGACAATAGTGATAGATATCAGAGAGAATCAAGTCACGAAGACAACACAACAAGAGTCACCCAAATCCGTCGAGAGAAACTCAAGTCACGATTGAAAGATCGAACAAAGGTCAATCCGTCCTACCTGGGAAAAACAGTTCTGGAACGCTGCAAAGAAACTCGTGTAGATCAGAAACCACAAATCCAATGACCGTGAAATTTTGACAGATGATGGATAATCAAGTTGTGAAGACAAACCAAAAAGAATCTTGTCAATTGGATCTATAAAACTCGAGTTATGATAAACCCACCAAAAAAGGTAGTGCTGTGTAGAAAAATCAACGAGAAAAACTTGTCTAGAACAAGTCGGACGAACAAGGCACAAAAGTTCCTTTCAACTACGAATTTTCTTCAATGGAACACAAGAGGAACATCCCCAAAGTCGTCTCCCACGAGCTCTGACATTCCTTGCTTATATAACCAGGCCTTAGGCCAACCGAATCTCAACTAGGACTCTAATCCTACTCAAATCACATATCGAAACTTTTCATAACTGCTCAGGACTCTTCTATTCGCAGATAGAAGCAATCTTAAGACTTCCAAACACCTTAGGAACGTATCCGACATTCCTAAAACAACTCAAATTCGTTACCCACATGAAATCCTATCATAACCAACTCAAATCTTGCCATATTTGAGTCAAACCCGACTCAACCGCGGCCGAAGTCATCAACCGATACGATCTGATCCTTCCAACCATATCTTTCCTTCCTTAGTACAACTTTAGAACCATGTTGCCACGTCATGCACCGCATGCATACGTGCGAACACCTTCCTTTGACGTCCAGTAACTTTCATATGCACTGCCCTTGATTCAATGATCCTACGCGACCTCCTGACCCGTTCAACCACAATTCCTCCTGAACTTGATTGTTGAAACCCCATCTTCTCCCTGAGACTAGTCCAAAGGATCCTGTCACCAGCCATGACTTGAACTCAAGCAACACCTGCACATGAACAATCAACCAATACTTCCGAGCACAAGTCCTCAACCTGACTCTCGTTAGTTCCGAAACTACAACATCTTACGTGAGCACCTCACATAAGCATGTTGCAAAGCATAGCAAAATGATATCAGCCATATCAACCAAAACGCACAAAAAACATAGCAAATGAATACTAAGAAATATTTCCAAGAATATAAAGCAAATTTGAAACATTGCAAGATAAAAGCGGAAACAATGCGATCAAGCACCACACCTTGCCAAAGCTAACCGGAGCTTACCAAAGCTAGCAGGACCTAGCGCTGGAGCTAACCAAAGCTAGTCGGACCGAGAGTCGGACTTTGATGATAAAGGTGTTTTGGTAGTATTCAAAACTTTTATCGCCATAGCCAATGTATTCAGCACACATAGGTCTCACAATCTCCCCCTTGATTAATGCATTGGCAATACAACTTAATATCCGAACAATGGCTTATTCACATTAAAAGTTTTGAACACAATTCCCCCCCCCTTTTAAAACAGAAATAAAATGAGAAAAAGAAATTCTCCCCCTGAGAAGTATCGTGCCAAAAAATAATTGTGAATATGTGCAATGTGTAATCTATTTCTCTCCCTTGCATACTTATGTTTAAAAATTCACATATTAACTCTCTCCTTTGACAATGTATTCAGCAAGGTTTATCAGACAAGTTTTAATTGTTATGAGCATATTATAACATGTATGTATAAAACAAAGCTCATCCAAGTCATACTATCAAGTAACTTACACTATCACATCAATGAAATACATAAAGTAGTGTAAGCCATGCTAGAGATCAAATTTAATTTTCAATTTAGCAAGTCATGATCCCACAAACCTAACTATTTCAAAATCTGAAAGCATGAGACTTGTTGCTGCATTTTATTATTTAAACCACAAACTTTTAACATATGACATTTGCAAAAGATTATATGCCGCATCTGCCTTATTCTAACCAACCAAGTCAAGCCTATGTCATTTGACAATCAGAAGCTTAAGGACATGATTTTAGTCATACTCAACTTCATCCAAGTTCATATCTAAGTGCAATGATAAGCCATCTCAAAAGAAGAAGTGTGATGCATGCATATTCTGTTGATCTTTTCTCAATTTATATTTGTTCATAAAAACTCAGCATGTGAGTTGATTATTTGATTAATTCTTTATGATTAAAAGCACTTGTGAGCATCCAACAAGTTCAAAACAGCAAGAAAGTTCGACCATGATCAGATTTAGTGTAAGTAATTATTCCAGTTACTAGACATGGCAAAAACTACAAAATGTATAACACGAGTAATGTAGTAAGAACTTTCATCATGTAAAAGGAATCACAAAGTCATATATGTATGAAATACTATGCTCATATTATTTTAATTTCAGATTCACACATAGACTTCCCAAGTTTCAAAACTCCCCCTCAATGTAACCCATGAGGATGCATAACCCCTATTTCACTACAAATGAAACAAAAACGAGTGAAATCCAAAGATTTTGTAAAAATGCCAGTCAATTGTTGTTCGGTATCTACATAGTGAAGCACAATGTTTCTTTTTTCAACATTATGACAGAGAAAGTGATACCTAATGTCCATGTGCTTAGTTCTAGAATGTTGCACGGGAGTTTAGCAATGCAAATGGCACTAGAGTTATCACAAAATAGTGGAACACTATGTAGGTCAACCCCATAGTCCTTAAGTGTTTGAACAACCAAAAAAAAATTGGAGCAAGCACTAGCAGCAGCTACATATTCAGATTCAGCCGTGGATTGTGCAACTGAGTTTTGTTTTCTAGAGGACCAAGCAACAAGTGAATTACCAAGAAAATGACAAGCACCAGAAGTACTTTTCCAATAAATCCTACAACCCCCGAAATCAGCATCCGAAAAAGCTTTCAAAGTAATGGTTGAGGAAGAAGGAAGAAAAATACCAAATTCTTGAGTTCCATGTAAGTATCTGAGAATCCTTTTGAGGGCTTCATGATGCGAAGCATGGGGAGAGGCTTGAAACTGTGCACAAAGACATACGCTGAATTGTATGTCCGGTCTTGATACCGTGAGGTACAAAAGTGATCCGATCATGCTTCTATATTCTTTTTGATCCACGGGTTCACCATCTTCATCAAGTTCAAGTGTTGTTGCCGTTCCCATTGGTGTATGAAGAGTCTTGCTTTTGTCCATGTTGAAGCGCCTTAGGAGGTCTTCTGTATACTTCGTTTGATGCACAAAGGTACCCTCCTTGGTTTGCTTGATTTACAGCCCCAAAAAGTATGTGAGTTCTCCCATCATACTCATCTCAAATTCTGAACTCATCATAGCTGAAAACATGGACACAAGATCATGAGAAGCACAACCAAATATAATATCATCCACATACACTTGAACAAATAATGAGTCAATTCCATGCTTAAGCACAAAAAGAGTTTTATCAACCTTGCCCATGGTAATTCCCTTTTCAAGTAAGAATGTTTTTAACCTACATACCATGCTCTAGGGGATGGTTTGAGACCGTACAAGGCTTTGGACAGTTTGTAAACATGATTAGGAAAATCTGAATTTTCAAAACCTGGTGGTTCTTTGGCATAAACCTCCTCATCTATGTAGCCATTAAGAAAAGCACTTTTAACATCCATTTGATAAAGCTTAAAACCTTTAGATGCAGCAAAATATAACAAAATTCTTATGGCTTCTAATCTAGCAACAGGAGCAAAAGTTTCATCAAAATCTAGACCTTCAACTTGAGTGAAACCTTAAGCAAACAACCTAGCCTTATTCCAAACCACAAGCACATCCTCACTTTGTTTATTTTTAAACACCCATTTAGTTCCAATTAAAGTGTGATCTTGAGGTGGAGGTACAAGTTTCCAAACATCATTTCTTTCGAAATTTTCAAACTCTTCTTGCATGGCAATAATCGAAGATTCATTAGTGAGTGCGTGTGATATATCTTTGGGTTCAAAAGAAGCAACAAAAGCAGAATGAGCATGGCAGTTTGGATCGCAAAACCTGGACCGTGTGACTCGTTCGTGCATGCTTCCAATAATTTGTTGTGGAGCATGACTTTTGAGAACCCGGAGGGGAGTGGACACTTCACAAGCTTCTTCTTCATCATGTTCATCACAAATCGATGAGCTTGTGACTTGAGGAGGATCTGGACCAGCAATGGTGGTCGTCAGTGTTGGCTGTGAATCAAAATCATGAGTTGGAACAATGTCATTAGCTGCTGAATTTTCGGGCAGCAGCACCACTTCTTCCTCATCTTCAACGAAATTGCTCTCCCCCTGCAGATATGGATTCGGACCTGCAATGTTTGAGCTAGTACCTATGCTAGCTTCATCAAAAGAGAACTCACAAGTCTCCACAATTTTGTTAGAGTCAAGTAAAAGCACACGGTAGCCTGTAGTATGAGATGGATAACCAAGAAACATGTCATCAATTGATCTGGATTCAAATTTATCAAGATTACGATGTTTCTTAACAAAGCATTTGCAACCAAAGACCCGAACGTGTGTAACACTAGGCCTATGTCCAAATCCGAGCTCATATGGTGTTTTACCTAGCTTAGCGCGCAAGAAAACACGATTTGAGACATAAACGGCGGTTGCAATCGCATCAGCCCAAAATTTCCTAGGAGTTTGATATAAATCAAGCATAGTCCTAGCCATCTCAACTAAGGTTCTGTTCTTTCTACGACACCGTCTTGTTGAGGTACATATGGTGAAGAAAATTGATGATTTATTCCATTTTTCAGCACAAAATTGATCAAAAGATTGATTTGTAAATCCGGTCCCGTTATCACTTCTATTTGCTTTTAAAGATCCTGAGTGATCAATTGATAGTCTAAGAAATAAAGTTCCAAAGTGACTAAAAGCTTCATTCTTAGATGCTATAATGTAAACCCAAGAGTATCATGAATAATCATCAACAATCACAAGAACATACCATTTACTTCCGAAGGATTGAACGCGTGTCATGATCATTGTGAGAGGAGTATGTGAGCCTGCAACCATCTTAGCATGTCTACAGGAAGAGCACACCATTTCTTTGTCCCCTTTAAGCTGAGGCAGCTCACGTATGCAATCAAGAGCACTAACACGCGTTAGATGATCAAAGCCTACGTGACCAAGTCTACGATGCCAAGAATATATGTCATTTGAATCATTAGAATCTAGACACCTATGCTTAGAGGAAGACATATCAAAATCAGCTTTAAAAGCTCTTCCAAACCGGGACATGTTAAAAATAAGCTCACTATTTGAATTTACAACTTTTCATCAATTTTTAGTGAAAATTATTTCCGAATTTTCATCTAGCAGTTGTGAAACAGAAAGCAAGTTGTATTTCAAATTTTTAACAAGTGCCACATCTTTCAAAGTGTAGTGATTATTTACTCTAACCGAACCCTTAGCAATTATAGGAGTTGAAGAATTATCGGCAAAAGTAACATTCTCGACACGTGACACAAAAGAGAGGGAGGAGAACCATTCTTTGTTACTGGTCATGTGGTGTGAGCAACCTGAATCCACAATCCAAATGTTCTCCTTCCTCAAGCATGTAACCTACATAGAAGCACAATACGTCGATGACTCAATACTATGGTTAGTCAAAAGGCATTTAGGAATCCAGTACTAAGTCCAGCAGGAATAACACGCGAAAGCTCAGATAAAACAGCAGGTTTATGAGCCAAAGCTTCAGGATATTTGTACCCAACTACTGTCCTACGAAATGTTACATGTGTAGCACAAAAAAAAGTAGGTTTAGGAGCAACATTTGCATGTTTTTGACTCATTACTGCAGCTTGCATGTTCCTATCATTCGGTTTAGCAAGTGCAGCAAATTTTGCATGAAAGTTATGAGATCTAGCAATCATTCTTTCCTTTTTCTGTTGTTTAGCTATTCTATAACAAAAATCTATGACATGACCATCTCTACCACAGTAGGTATAATGAAATTTAACTTTGTGTTCATGTCTAGATAAGCAAGTAACATTTTTATTTGAAACGGAATGAGACAATACTCCTGCAAATTTGAAAACCATTTCTTTTTTTATAGGAACTGTTTGAGTCAAACCACTTCCTAATTACTTTTACAATTTTAGGTGAATGTGCCTTTGCATGAGCATGAGAATCAAAACCTAAACCAGATTTATCATTACATGATTTAGAGGAATTCAATAGCAAGTTCAGGTTTTTAATCCCATTATAAAACCGCTCTAGTGTCTTATTCATGTCGTCAAGTTTCTTAGACAAGTCTAGGCAGTTTTGACATGAAGTTTTTCCTTTTAGTTTACAATTGGAACAATATTTAACTTCATGAGAACGTAAAGCATTGTTCAAAACAGAAATTTCATCCATAACATCATGTAGTTTCTTATCAAGATCATCACAAGTAGAACAATGCAAATCAATTGTCGAACAAGAAGCATCTTTTAAGTTTCTATCATTAAGTGTAGCAAGATTTCTGTTCTTTTCAATCTCTAACTCATGTTTATCAAGAGTGGATGATTGTGCACTTCTTATGAAGGACAATTGTTCATAGATTAAGTCACGTGAGGGACATGCATCATCACTAGGAACCAAGAATTTCAATTGATTAATTTTAGATTCTAGTGATTCAATTTTAGCAGCATTATCCCTAAGCTTTTTGTCCTTTTTATTGATAATAATAGTTGCACGAGAAATTACATCACACATTTCATTACAGGTACAACATACCTCATCATCGTCACTGCTGTGTTCTGCATCCTCCTGACTTGATCTTGATCTTTTTTTTGCCCGCCATGAAGCATAAGTTGGCCAGATCATCATCATCTTCATCAGTTTCAAAGTTTACATCACTTGAACCGAGCTCTTGAAGTGCGGTGATGAAGCTGTTAATCATCTTGCGTCCTATGGTACCCTTCTTTTTTTTTATTGGGGTTTCCAGAGGTGGTCTTCGTCCTTGTTTGCATTTCATCCCGGGATGTAGGACGTGAAAGGTTATGGCAATCTGAACGAAAATGTCTTGTCTTACCACATCCGAAACGTCATTGAGGTCCGGAGCTTCCTCTCCTTCTAGTTCTCACATTTTGCAATGCTTTAGAGAACCTAGTAGAGAGAAGTACTAGCTCCTCCCCTGGAAATTCTTCAATCTGCTCAAGGGTTAGAGAGGACAACAAAGCAAGTGTACCACAAGATGAAGCTTGGCCAGAGCTAGGCATGTCACGTTGAGAAACAAATACAAGAGACTTGTTGGGGTTCTTTCGTGAGATTATGTCAATTTTATGAGTTTTTCATTTAGAACAAAGAACATATAATGTAAGTGTACTCATGACAGTAGATTCATGAATAGATGTGACTTTCATCTCCCAAATTGACATGTCTAATGCACTTTGTGATTGCCTAGCATTTTCAGCATCTGAAAAATTAACACTGACACTACGCAAGTTGCTGAGAATTTTATTAAAGCGAGCAAAAAGGTCATCAATAGACTCATCGGGCTGCATCTCGAAGCGCATGTATTCCTTTTTTAAACATATCTTATTTTACCTCCTTGATAGTGTTAGATCCTTTGTGGTAGTCGCAAAGTGCTTTCCACACATCGTATGCAGATCGGGGGTGTGCAACACGGTCGAAGTCGCTTTGAGTTAATCCTTGTATGATCAAGTTTCGAGCCTTGTTGTTGTTGTCGACATCTCTCAGATTTGTAGCTGTAGCTTGATCGTTTGACGGCAGTTCATAAGGCTTGTATACCTTATCCCATATTGCGAAGCCTTGAGCCTGGATGAAGGGTTCCATACGTGTACTCCAAACCTGAAAATCAATACCACTAAAGACACAAGGTTTTGTGGAGTATTTCTCCATGATGATTAGTCAAAAACACGTGCAAATCACAAATATTAGAGCACCGTGGCTCTTATACCAATTGTAGGATTGAAGAGCACGTGAAAAGCTACCAGAGGGGGGTGAATGGTAGATTAAAAACATCTTACGCAGCGGAAACAACTAAATCCCAACCCCTTCGGCAGAAAAACCATATGTTAAAGAAATCGTGTGTGACACTGATCTAAACTTGTTTCACCATGACAAAAGTGATAGATATCCGATAGAATCATGTCAAGAATACAACACAACAAGAATCACTCAAATCCGTAGAGAGAACCTCAAGTTACGACTAAAAGATCGAACAAAGGTCAATCTGTCCTACCCGAGAAAAACAGTTCTGGAACGCTGCAAAGAAACTCGTGTAGATAAGAAACCACAAATCCAATGACCGTGAAATTTTGACAGATGATAGATAATCAAGTTGTGAAGACAACACAAAAAGAATCTTGTTAATTGGATCTGTAAAACTCGAGTATGATAAAACCACCAAAGAAAGGTAATGCTGTGCAGAAAACTCGACGAGAAAAACTTGTCTGGAAAAAGTCGGACAAGCAAGGCACAAAAGTTCTTTTCAACTACGAATTTTATTCAATAGAACACAAGAGTAACTGCACCAAAGTCGCCTCCCATGATCTCTGGCCTCCCTTGCTTATATAACAGCCCTTAGGCTAACCCAATCTCAACTTGGACTCTAATCCTACTAAAATCACATATTCACAGAACTGCTTAGGACTCTTCTATTCACAGAAAGAAGCAATCTTAAGACTTCCAAAAACCTTAGGATTGTATCCCACATTCTTAAAAAAACTCAAATTTGTGACCCACACAAAATCCTATCATAACCAACTCAAATCTTTCTATATTTGAGTCAAACCCGACTCAGCTGCAGCCTAAGTCATCAACCGATACGATCCGATCCTTCCAACCAGATCTTTCCTTCCTTAGTACATCTTCGGAACCATGTTGCCACATCATGCACCGCATGCATACGTGCGAACACCTTCCTTCGATGTCCAGTAACCATCATATGCACTGCCCTTGATTCAATCATCATGCGCGACCTCCTGGCCCATTCAACCACAATTCCTTCTGAACTTGGTTGTTGGAACCTCATATCCTCCCTGAGACTAGTCCAAAGGATCCTGTCACCAACCATGACTTGAACTCAAGCAACATCTGCACATGAACAAACAACTAATACTTCCGAGAACAAGTCCTCGACTTGACTTTTGTTAGTTCCAAAACTACAACATCTTACGTGAGCACCTAACATAAGAATGTTGCAAAGCATAGCAAAACGATATTAGCCATATCAACCAAAATGCACCAAAAACATAGCAAATGAATACTAAGCAATCTTTCCAACAATATAAAACATGTTTGAAACATTGCAAGATAAAAGCAGAAACACTGCGATCAAGCACCAGACCTTGCCAAAGCTAACCCAACCTTGAACCAGAGCTTACCAAAGCTAGCAGGACCTAGCACTGGAGCTAACCAAAGCTAGTCAGACCCAGAGTCGGACCTTGATGATAAAAGTGTTTTGGTAGTATTCAAAACATTTATCGCGATAGCCAATGTATTCAGCATACATAGGTCTCACAAGAGGGGCTTCAAATGGGAAAATCGAACTAGTCCGGGGTACCAACCGGACAATTCCGTACTTCTACAGAATTTTAAGTGTTGTTTTGCTTCTAATTCATTTTAAACTTGTTCCTTTTTATGCTGCTTAATATTAAACATGTTTAAGAATGTGTGCAATGCATGATGGGTGAAAATGAGGGCGTTACAGGTGAAGAGTCTGGGAGGAGGAGGCTTGGGCTTGCCGAGTCCCTCTTCTACACTTGTACCCCTACAAAGGTTTGATTCAAAATCATGTAAGCCTTTGCAAAGTCATCTGAAGTTTGATTTGCAATTCAATGCAGTTTGCCCAAGTTGTTATACTGGGTTCATTGCTTTAATTTATTAGAGGATCTAGTTGTACATTTGTGTTCAAAACAAATAGAGTAGTGATTTAGAATGTAAGTGTGGTGGTTAGGTTAGAACTCACCAGCTAATATCTCGTAGACCCACGGATTGGAGAGGTAGCTAGTAGGTGGTGACGGCCCTATCTGTCCTTTCTAATCCCCCACGTTCGATTATGTGATAGGCTCTTGGTGGGAGTCATCATAGTGTTGCTAGGTGTAAACCCGTGTCTGAAGCAAGCAGCTACCGCAAATCTCTTTGAATTAGAATCAATACTTTGAATTCCTCCATGTTCTTTGCCTACAAAATAACTTTGTGTGCTTGGGTAAATTAGTTCGTAAGATTGGCACAGACGTTCCATGGTTTCGATACCCTTGTTAGTACTCTTTAAGGGGAAGTGCTACACGATAGTTTCCGTGCACTTTTGAATTTTTATCTATGACGTAAGGAACGTCAACAACGGCGTGATAGCCTGAGTCTTCCAAAGGTCAAGCTTCTGTAGTGAAGTCTTCAACATTCGAGCCTGAGGTCGAGAGGGAGCAGAGAGACAGGCTTTCAATACGAAGTGGGAACCGTCACAGTCACATCAGAGGCACTCGAGTGCTTTCTTGCACGGACTTCGCATCTCGTCATGTCTGATAGTGCATCATGCGTGGGCACAATACGATGGGTGTGCGTGCGCCCCATATAGATGGCCCAGTGACAAGACGAAAGGAAGTTGCACAATGACCCCCTCGAGGCGGCAGCTTCATCATGTGCTCTAGTTGACGTGGGTTGGGAAAGGCGCCCTTGTAACCACGCCCCCCCTTTATGAGCAGTAAAAAGGGTCCGGTAGACGGGAATATAAAAGGGAACCATATACTATCCTTAAAAAAGGGCAACTCGCTTGTAAGAGAACCACCCCATTTTCATCAAAGAGTGCCCAAACCAGTATAATTCATTGGTCTTCTTAGCTAGGGCACCTCAAGGACGAACACGTGACATATTCAATATTAGTCGCTGATATGACTGCTGAAAATTGTCCCCCCTGTGCCATTAAGCCTTCGAGAGGCTGTGGCCCATTTCAAACTTTCAGGTAACTCATCCCCTTCCTCTGCACCTCCGACCGAGATCTCCCTAGCTGAGCTGAGGACCCTAGTCGGTTGGGAGTGGACCGCTGGCTTACACGCTCTCATCATCGGGAGAGGACACCAAGCTATGAGGTGGGAGATTGGAGGCGGAGGAGTTTGTCCACCATCGACTGAAGAGAAGGATGTGGACGATGGAGGCGAGAATCCCCATAATGGAGCTATTTATAGTCCCACCAGGGGACTCGAAAGGATCAAGACGACAGTGGTAGCGCACCAAGCTGCTTCGTAACAGGCACCGCGAATAAAGTCCTGCAACAACCAAAGTCTCCCTCCATGCACAGCTTCGCCTCCTCAAAAGCAGCACAACAATAATGACTAGCAGAGACCACAGATGTCCATGACCCGCTTCGCCTCCCTCCTCCTCGAAGCTGGTGTCAGCCTAGAGGGACGCACCCCCTGCAACAACAATCCTATGGAAGGACGGTGGTCAAAGGTGAATCATCTCACCTTTGCAACTTCTACTTGCAAATCCAGAGCAGTAAACCAGGCGCCTGACTTATGCAGGAGGTTTAGTCGAGTTCCGCGTTAGAAGGTCGCCCCGCTGGGTTTCGAGACCACCCGGAAAGAACAAGAGCGAGGAGTAGGCGATCGGGAAATGGTCCCACCCGCGAATACCTTAGACATCTCCAACGCTTCGCATCCGAGTCCTAGGTCAGCAACTCAACGGTAACCCCACGAAGGGTCAGCACCAAGCCGTTCTGACCCCAAAAGGCCCATGAACTACATGAATGTACCCAACAGGATCTCATGAAATGTGGGCATCGAGCCTTGACTTTGATTACCTGTAGAAATCGGGTGTCAGGTTCCACTCGTCTTTATAGTTGAGGGCGATCGGGTTTCACTTAGATCACCCCGATAGGTAGTTCAAACGAGCTCGAGAAATAGGCCTTTGAGGTAGGCTTCCCATGCCCATCTCCTCTGAGCTATGAACGACTCGTGGACGAGGTACGACACGATTCTACCACCATCCATGATGCATGTCCTCTTCGAGCTATGAACGACTCGTCGATGGGGTGTGACACGACTATACTGTCATCCAAGACGCCCATAACGGGGCACAACAAGACTCTACTGTCATCCGAGATGTCCACACGCTCCAAGCCGCGAATGACTCTCGGACTGGGCAAGACACAATCTCATCATCCGCATGTCGATACCCTCCAAGCCGTGTACATCTCACAGACGGGGCACCACATGATTCTACCCCCGACCATGACACTATTCCATAATGCCAAGGTAAGTTCTTGAGTTACAACTTATGTGTAATTTGATTGAGTTACGGATTGAAAGGTCAGCCTGCTGGGTTTTGATACCGCCCGGAATGTACCACAATGAGGGATGAACGACTGGGAGACGGTCCCATGTGGGATGGTATCGAATGTAGCAGATACCTTTGACGTCTTCGACGCGCTATATTCGAGTCCAAGTTTGGCAATTTAGGGGTAACCCTACGAAGGGTTGGCACCAAGCCGCTCGGACCAAAGAAAGGTCTCAAATCTGTGCAAATCTACAGAACAGGATCACATGAAATGCAGGCACCGAGCCCCGACCTCGATTACCTATCAAAATCGGGTGTTGGGTTTAATTTGCCTTCAAAGTTGAAGGCAATCGAGTTTCACTCGGATCACCCAATAGGCAGCACAAATGAGCTCGAGAACTCAACCATCAAGGTAAAGTTGCTTGGGCTCATCCCCTCCAAGCCTCGAATATCTAACAGATGGATCCCGATAGACCCCCAACCGGACTTCCACAAAAAAGGCATGGGAAGTCCAATGCAGAAGCCGGAACAAGATCAGCTTGATGCTAAGCGAGTCCTGAGGTCAGCGAAAACTTTTGTCATTCTTGTAGAAATTCCCCGATCGCACGCAATCGCTCCACACTTGTGACGACAAGATCGTCACGTACCATCCTTCGATCGAGCGAGTCGCTTGGTTGGAGACTCGGTGTCTATCAACTGAGTCCTACAACCAGGGTGTTAGAGGACACGCTCAGGCTCGCTGATCCTAGGTCAGTGGGATCGGGCGAGCCCACGCCCCATAGGCGAGTCCAACCCCTAACCCCGACACGATGGCAATTGCCTCCATTCCGCCGAATCATTATCACGAGAGGAGGGATTGTGTCAAACGGGTCTCCATATGTGGAACTGCGTCAATTCTACTGCTAGCATCCCTGCACAACTAGTCAAGTCTTGCCGTGGACGACACAGTAGCCCGAGAATCGAGGCATTGACAGGGGACGTGAACTAACCCAACAAGGAAGTCATGGCACCTGTGGCTTTCATTGTTCGACCTTGCTCTAAGGAGCGGAGAGGATAGGCCCAAATTTGTAAATCCCGCTTTCCATATGAAGAAAGCAGGTAGTTAGGAAATAAATGGCCCACCTCCGCCTATAAAAGGAGTCCGAAGCCATCCTGCGAAGGACAACAAAGAAGACAACCACCAATAGAAAGGATTCGTCCCCTCTATGAGAGCACTACAACATCTTCTCATATATGTATTCCCCCACCATTGATAATAAGAAGGAGAGAACCCCAGACTAGACGTAGGGCACTTTGCCCGAACCAGTATACATCCTCCGTTATAGTTGTTAGGCCACCACAAGGCGAATGCGCGGTACAAACATTACTAGTCAGCAATAGATATGCTGACACAATGATTTCCATGCCCTGTCCCATGTGGCAAAACAGCAGGTGTGCACTGCAACACTATGCTGACAGGCGACATGACTGGGCACACAACACGGAAACATCTGCGACCCAACCTCACCCCAAGGCACGCCGGAAGATAAATAAAAGAGATAAGGAGCATTGTAACCCCGCCCCATTTATGAGGAGAACGATAGTAGACAAGAGATTAAACAAGGCACTCTTGAGCTGCCTATAAAAGTGTCCCGAAGGACACCTTCGCTAGAGAGAGGCATCTGGCGAACGAACTCAAACGACAAACACTTACACACAAATGACTTAACATGCACACATCGATCGTATGCGACGCCTGTAACACCATTTCTCTCTTTCGATCAAGATGTAACACTAGATGTAGGCCACTTGTCCGAATCTGTATAAATCTTTGTGTCTGTGTAGCTAGGCCACCTCGAGGACTAACACCGGATGAAATGGATACTCGTTGATAGTACGAACACCGATAGTTGGCGCGCCACCTATGCCCAACATGAAGCTCCATCTTCCCCTAGCACTAGGCTCTCTGTTTTGGAAGTCTGGACTTCTTCACCGACAATGTTAGCACCCTTTGACTCCTTGATGAGATATCCATTGTTCAACCTTCAACGGGCAAGATGGTTGATGATGATGATACGTTCGCTGCAAATAGCGTATCGGTAGCATCCTTCGTGGGGATGGTCAACTGTGTATCATGTCCCTTCACCACATCCTAGTGAGCGATGCTAACTTCCACTTTGGCTCTGACGATGACACTGATGGGTGCGAGCATCACTCTCCTGAGTACCGCACCTTTGAAGCTGGTGACGTCTCCGACAACAGCATACCAACAAACACCCCACCACAACTCAGCCCCAGGTGGTAGGAGGGGCCATACTACAAGCTAGCCAACCAGCTCGAGGCACGACACATCACTCTTGATGATGTGCAAGCTCGGCTAGACGCCGACGTGGCTACACTCACGTCGAAATCTGGCCTTTGCCCCATAATGTGCAGAATGCGCCTCCACACACGCCAAGTCTAGAGCAACATCACTAATGATGTCAATGCCCCCCTGCACTTCGAGCGGGTAGGCCACAAGGTCGTGGCAACGGCAGTGAAGCTGCACCTCGTGCTTGAACCCGCTTATCTCAAAGCCCAACACATGTATCAAAATCTCTGAACCCTGCTAGCTAATTACATCCCGCACAATCTCCACAAATTCTGCAATGCAGAGGTCAAGTCGTGTGGTGCCTCCTCGTCGCCCACAATAGAGGCCCACCAAGCCGAGGTAAGGTGTTGACGGCTGTTATATACCAATTTCACCCTTCAATATAACTCAATTATGTGAAGGAAATATCATTTCTTGCACATATCACCTTCCTATTTAACCTATTTCCACTTGTCTTTGGAGAAAGTAGTGCATGCAAGCATTCTATGCAGAATTGAAGTGAAACAAGGGGATGGATCCTATAAAATATCATTCCAGCCAATCAGGCGATGCCACGTGGCACCACATGGACCAAATGGCCCACAAACAAAAGTATCTGAGGCCGTCCAATGGTGTAGCACCCATATCAATCAATGGGACCCACCTGGAAGTCACCCCGAGGAAGCACACCTAAAATAGTCAACATTTCTGTTCAACTTCCTCGTGGCGACTCCCTGTGGTGCCCTGGTCACGATGAAGACTGATTCGCGCAGTTTTGGTGACGGGAACCGACCCTTCTCCAAGTTATAAATAGGACCCCTCACCCCTCACTTCAACACACACCACTTGAGTATTCATCCAATGTATCGACTACTCTCCAAAGGTTTAGAGGAGTATAGGCTCTAGAGAGGAGAGTCTCTAGTCCATAGTCCAAGTAGGAGAGGAGTAGAAGGAGTTTCTTCCTAATTTTCAATTGGGAAAGGTATGGATCTTATATTTCTATTTGTATTTGTGACTTTGTTCTTAATAAAGATGTTATATTTAGTCTTCCATTGTTCATATACTTGGATGAAGGATTTCTTGTTTGATTGTGGATTCCATGTATGTGGTAGAAGTAGTATTTATGATTATAATATACCATTCTCAATATATCATCGTAAACACTATAAACCTCCACTATAGTCTAATTAGCTATGACATGATTATGTTAACATGAATCACTTATGCTATGAATTAACATTGGTTCAACAATGATTTAGTTCATTGCATTAGGATGGCTTGTGCCTAGGCTCTTAAGGTCATTACTTAATATGCTAGCATGGTGCTAGGATCGAGAGTAGCATTTAATGTCTCGTAGACCCACGGATTGAAGAGGTGGGCAGTAGGTGGTCACAGCCCTATCTGTCCTTTGTAATCCTCCATGTTCGGCTATGCCACAGGCTCTTGGTGGGAGTCATCCTAGTATTGCTAGGGGTAAACCCATTCCCGATGTGTTAATCCACTTAGCATGAGAATTTTGAATTTACATGATCATTAGTAACTAACCTAGGCTATGTATCTGTACATTAGAAGCATAGCAAGATTCTCTACCTGACCCTTGGTCTAGCCCTCTTTACACCATTTATCCCTTTAGGATAGAATTCTCTTCTGTGTGTCACACTACTCAAATTATCATTTATCCATCCTTGCTAGAACCCTACCTAGGCCAACCTACCTCTCCACCTGATGATTGTTTTACCTCCATATAGTCTTCCTTCGGGAGAATATAAATGACACCCTTTGGAAATACTTGTGAGACCTATGTGTGATGAATACATTGGTTGTGCAATAAAAGTTTTGAATACTGCCAAAATGTAAGACCTATATGTGCTGAATACATTGGCTTGTTGTGAATACACTTGGCTTTGATGATAAAAGCTTTGAATATCACCAAAACACCTTTTTATCAAGGTCCGACTCTAGCTCTGAGCTACAGCAAGGTCCGACGGTAGGTTCGGCTTGGTTTGTGTAGCTCCGACTACGTTAGATGCTAGGTCCGACTTCTTGGTAAGCTCTGACTAGCTTTGATCAGCTCCGGTGAGCTTTGTCTTTAGCTCCGGCATGTCTTTGATAGCTCCGACATGTTTTTGCTAAGCTCCGAGTTGATTTTTCTAACTCCGGCTTTTGGGTTTACTAGTCCAGACTAGTTCTGGTTAGCTCCAGTGCTAGGTCCTGCTAGTTTTGTAAGCTCCGGTGCTAGGATCTACTAGTTTTGGTAAGCTCCGGCAGGTGCTTCATTGTACTAGCTTTTGTTAGCTCCGGCAAGGTCCGAAACTTGACCGCAGTGCTTCTGCTTTTCATTTGCAACGTTTTGTACTTGCTTTACATTGTTGGAAAGTTTGCTTAGTATTCTTTTACTAAGTTTTTGGTGCGTTTTGGATGATATGGCTGATATCGTTTTTGCTATGCTTTGCGACATGCTTATGTGAGGTTCTCACGTAAGGTGTTGTGTTCGAAACTAACTTGAGTCAAGTCGAGGACTTGGGCTCGTATGGATTGGTTGTTTATTCATGTGCAGGTGTTGCTTGAGTTCAAGTCATGGCTGGTGACAGGATCCATTGGACTAGTCTCAGGGAGGAGATGAGGTTCCAACAACCAAATTCAGGAGGAATTGTGTTTGAGCTGATCAGGAGGTTGCGCAGCATGATTGAATCAAGAACAATGCATATGAAGGTATCATGGACGTCATTGGAAGATGTTTGCACGTGTGCAAGGAGTGCATGGTTGTGGCTACATGGTTCCGAGACGTGATGAAGAGATGTGGACGTAAAGAATTGGTCGGAAAGGTCCAACCGACTAGGTTATGGACTCAGGCTGCGGCTGAGTCGGGTTTGACTCAAATATGGAAAGATTTGAGTTGGTTATGATAGGATTTCGTGTGGGTCACGAATTTGAGTTGTTTAGGAATGTGGGATACGTTCCTAAGGTGTTTGGAAGTCTTAAGATTGCTTCTATCTGCGTATAGAAGAATCTTGAGCAGTTATGGAAAGTTACGATTCGTGATCTGAGTAGGATTAGGTTCCTGATCTGAGTTGAGTTGGCTTTCGAGCTGGTTATATAAGCAAGGGAGCCCAGAGCTCGTGGTAGACGACTTTGGGGCTGTTCCTCTTGTGTTATATTGAATAAAATTCGTAGTTTGAGGGAACTTTTGTGCCTTGTTCGTCGGACTTGTTTCAGACAAGTTTTACTCGTCGAGTTTCTGGACAGCACTACCTTTCGTCAGTGGTTTTATCATAACTCAAGTTTTACAGATCCAATTTACGTGATTCTTTTTGGGTTATCTTCACAACTTGATTGTCTATAATATGTAAAAATTTCACAGTCATTGGATTTGTGGTTTATGATCTACACGAGTTTCTTTGCAGCATTCCATAACTGTTTTTTTTCTCGGGTAGAGCAGATTGACCTTTGTTTGATCTTTCGATCATAACTTGAGTTTTTCTCGACGGATTTGAGTGATTCTTTTTGTGTTGTCTTCGTGACTTGATTCTCTCTGATATATATCACTTTTGTCACGGTGAAACACGTTTAGATTAGTCTCATACATGATTTCTTTAACAGATCATTTTTCTGCCAAAAGGGTTTGGGGTTTAATTGTTTCCACTGCGTAAGATTTTTAAATCTACCATTCACCCCCCCTCTGGTAGCTTTTCATGTGCTCTTTGATCCTGCAATTGGTATCAGAGTAACGGTGCTCTAATATTTGTGATTTGCACGTGTTTTTGACTAATCATCATGGAGAAGTACTCTGTCAAACCTTGTGTGTTCGCTGGTATTGATTTTCAGGTTTGGAAGGCACGCATGGAGCCTTTCATCCAGGCCCAAGGCTTTGCAATATGGGAGAAGGTATACAAGCCTTACGAAGTGCCATCAAATGATCAAGTTACAGCTACAAATCTGAGAGATGTCGACAACAACAACAAGGCTTGAAACTTGATCATACAAGGATTAACTCAAAGCGACTTCGACCGTGTTGCACACCTCCGATCTGCATACGATGTGTGGAAAGAACTTTGTGACTACCACGAAGGATCCAACACGATCAAAGAGGTAAGGCAAGACATGTTCAAAAAGGAATACATGCGCTTCGAGATGCAACCCGATGAGTCTATTGATGACCTTTTTGCTCGCTTTAATAAAATTCTCAGCAACTTGCGTAGTGTCAATGTTAATTTTTCAGATGCTGAAAATGCTAGGCAATTGCTAAGTGCATTAGATATGTCAATTTGGGAGATGAAAGTCACATCTATTCATAAATCTACTATCATGAGTTCTCTTACATTAGATGTACTCTATTCTAAACTAAAAACTCATTAAATTGACATCCTAGCACGTAAGAACCCAAATAAGTCTATTGCATTTGTTTCACAACGTGACATGTCTAGCTCCGGCCAATCATCATCTTGCAATACTCTTGCTTTGTTGTCCTCACTAACCCTGGAGCAGATCGAAGAATTTCCAGAAGAGGAGTTGGCACTCATCTCTACTAGATTCTCAAAAGCATTGCAAAATGTGAGAACTAGAAGGAGAGGAAGCTCCGTACCTCAACGCTGTTTTGAATGTGGTAAAACAGGACACTTTCGTACAGAATGTCCTAACCTTTCAGGTCTGACCACCCGGGATGAAAAACAAAGCAAGGTCCGGACCTCCTCTGGAAATTCCAACAACAAGAAGAAAGGTACCATAGGACACAAGATGATCAACAGTTTCATCACCGCGCTTCAAGAGTTCAGTTCAAGTGACGTGGACATTGGAAGTGATGAAGATGAAGATGATTTGGCAAACTTGTGCTTTATGGCGGGCAAGTCAAGATCAAGTATGGAGGAGGCAGAACACAACAGCGACAATGAAGAGGTATGTCCTACTTGCGAAGAAATGTGTGATGCTATTTCTCGTGCCACTGTTATTGTTAAGAAAAAGGACAAAAAGCTTAGGGATAGTGCTGCTAAAATTGAATCACTGGAATCTGAAATCAACCGTTTAAAAACTTTGATTCCTAGTGATGATGCATGTTCCTCATGTGATTTAATATATGAACAATTGTCCTCATTAAGAAGTGCGCACACCTCCACACTTGATAAACTTGAACTTGAAATTGAAAAGAACAAAAAGCTTGCTGCACTTAATATTGGAAACTTAAAAGATGCTTCTTGTTCTACAATTGATTTGCATTGTTCTAGTTGTGATGATCTCGATATTAAACTGCAAGATGCTATGAATGAAATTTCTATATTGAACAATGCTTTACGTTCTCATGAAGTTAAATTTTGTTCCAATTGCAAACTAAAAGGAAAAACTTCATGTGAAAATTGCCTTGATCTGTCCAATAAACATGACAACATGCATAGGACATTATATCGGTTTTGTAATGGGAATAAGAACCTAAACTTGCTGCTGAATTCTTTGAAGTCTTGCAATGATAAAACTGGTTTAGGTTTTGATTCTCATGCTCATGCTAAGGCACATCCACCTAAAATTGTAAAGTCATTAGGAAGTGGTTTGATTCAAACAGTTCCTAAACAAAAAGGAGTGGTTTTCAAATCTGCAGGAGTGTTGTCTCATTTGGTTTCAAATAAAAATATTGCTTGCTCATCTAGACATGAACACAAAGTTAAATTTCATTGTACCTTCTGTGGTAGAGATGGTCATGTCATAGATTTTTGTTATAGACTAGCTAAACAACAGAAAAGGGAAAGAATGGTTGCTAGATCTCACAATTTTCATGCAAAATTTGCTGCACACATTGAACTGAATGTACAACCTGCTGTTTTGAGACAAAAACATTCAATATTTACCTCCGGACCTTCTGTTTTTGCCTCTGGAGCTACTGATTTTTGTGCTACACAAGTAACACCTGATATGTCAGTAGTCAAGAATAAAAATCTCAAACTTTGACTCATAAACCTGCTGTTTTGTCTCAGCTTTCGCGTATTTTTCCTGCTGCACACCGC
Source organism: Tuctoria greenei (assembly GCA_036927565.1). Lineage (NCBI taxonomy): Eukaryota > Viridiplantae > Streptophyta > Magnoliopsida > Poales > Poaceae > Tuctoria > Tuctoria greenei. The sequence goes on from JAYESD010000006.1 coordinate 164,383,479, forward strand.
GTGGCTCAATACTGGATTCCTAAATGCCTTTTGACTAACCCCAGTATTGAGTCATCGACGTATTGTGTTTTTATGTAGGTTACACGTTTGAGGAAGGAGAACATTTGGATTGCGGATTCAGGTTGCTCACGCCACATGACCGGTAACAAAGATTGGTTCTCCTCCGTCTCTTTTGTGTCACGTGTAGAGAATGTTACATTTGTCGATAATTCTTCAACTCCTATAATTGCTAAGGGTTCGGTTAGAGTTAATGATCACTACACTTTGAAGGATGTGGCACTTGTCAAAAATTTGAAATACAACTTGCTTTCTGTTGCACAATTGCTAGATGAAAATCTAGAAATTATTTTCAATAAAAACTGCTGCAAAGTTGTAGGTTGAAATAGTGAGCTTACTTTTAACATGTCTCGGTTTGGAAGAGTTTTTAAAGCTGATTTTGATATGTCTTCCTCTAAGCATAGGTGTCTAGTTGCTAATGATTCAAAGGACTTATATTTTTGGCATCGTAGACTTGGCCACGTAGGCTTTGATCACCTAAAGCGTGTTAGTGCTCTTGATCGCATACGTGGGCTGCCTAAGCTTAAAGGGGACAAAGAAATTGTGTGCTCTTCTTGTAGACATGCTAAGATGGTTGCAGGTTCACATACTCCTCTCACAATGATCATGTCAACTGAACCATGTCAACTTTTGCATCTTGACACCGTAGGACCTTCACGTGTTCAATCCTTCGGAGGTAAATTGTATGTTCTTGTTATTGTTGATGATTATTCTAGATACTCTTGGGTTTACTTTATGGCATCTAAGAATGAAGCTTTTAGTCACTTTAGGACTTTATTTCTTAGATTATCAATTGATCACCCAGGATCATTAAAAGCAATTAGAAGTGATAATGGAACTGAATTCAAAAATCAATCTTTTGATCACTTTTGTGCTGAAAATAGAATAGATCATCAATTCTCTTCACCATATGTACCTCAACAAAACGGTGTTGTAGAAAGAAAGAACTGAACATTAGTTGAGATGGCTAGGACTATGCTTGATGAATATCAAACTCCTAGGAAATTTTGGGCTGATGCATTAGCAACCGCTTGTTATGTCTCAAATCGTGTTTTCTTGCGTGCTAAGCTAGGTAAAACACCATATGAGCTCCGGTTTGGACATAGGCCTAGTGTTACACACTTTTGGGTCTTTGGTTGCAAATGCTTTGTTAAGAAACATGGTAATCTTGATAAATTTGAACCTAGATCCATTAATGGCATGTTTCTTGGTTATCCATCTCATACAAGAGGCTACCGTGTGCTATTACTTGACACTAACAAAATTGTGGAGACTTGTGAAGTGTCTTTTGATGAAGCTAGCCCAGGTACTAGCTCCGGTGTTGCAGGACCAGATCTGTATCCTCAGGGGGAGGGTATTTTCGAAGATGAAGAAGAGCCGGTGATACTGCCTGGTAGTTCCGAAGGTGACACGTGTCCAGCTCCGGACATTGAACAAGCTCCGGCTATCACCTATGCTGGTCCTGATCGTCCACAAATCACAAGCTCATCAATCTACGATGAACCTAATGAAGAAGAAGCTTGTGAGACATCTGTTCCCCTACGTTTTTACAAAGATCACCCCCCACAACAGATGATTGGAAGCTTGCACGAACGAGTCACTCGGTCCAGGTTTTGCGATCCAAACTCTCATGCTCATTCTGCTTTTGTTGCTTCTTTTGAACCCAAAGATATATCACACGCACTCACTAATGAATCTTGGATTATTGCCATGCAAGAAGAGTTAGAAAATTTTGAAAGAAATAATGTTTGGAAACTTGTACCTCCACCTCAAGGTCACACTTTAATGGGAACTAAATGGGTATTTAAAAATAAACAAAGTGAGGATGGGGTTGTGGTTAGGAATAAGGCTAGGTTGGTTGCTCAAGGTTTCACTCAAGTTGAAGGTCTAGATTTTGATGAAACTTTTGCTCCTGTCGCTAGATTAGAAGTCATAAGAATTTTGTTAGCTTTTGCAGCATTTAAAGGTTTTAAGCTATATCAAATGGATGTTAAAAGTGCTTTTCTTAATGGCTACATAGATGAGGAGGTTTATGTCAAACAACCACCGGGTTTTGAAAATCCAGATTTTCCTAATCATGTTTACAAACTGTCCAAAGCCTTATACGGTCTCAAACAAGCCCCTAGAGCATGGTATGATAGGTTAAAAACATTCTTACTTGAACAGGGGTTTACCATGGGCAAGGTTGATAAAACTCTTTTTGTGCTTAAGCATGGCAATGACTCATTATTCGTTCAAGTGTATGTGGATGATATTATCTTTGGTTGTGCTTCTCATGATCTTGTGTCCAAGTTTTCAGCAATGATGAGTTCCGAATTTGAAATGAGTATGATGGGTGAACTCACTTACTTTTTGGGGCTGCAAATCAAGCAAACAAAGGAGGGTACTTTTGTGCATCAAACGAAGTATACCAAAGACCTCCTAAGGCGCTTCAACATGGACAAAAGCAAGCCTCTTCGGACACCAATGGGAACAGCAACAACACTTGAACTTGATGAAGATGGTGAATCCGTGGATCAAAAAGAATATAGAAGCATGATCGGATCACTTTTGTACCTCACGGCATCATGACCGGACATACAATTCAGCGTATGTCTTTGTGCACGGTTTCAAGCTTCCCCACGTGTTTCACATCGTCAAGCCGTCAAAAGGATTCTCAGGTACTTACATGGAACTCAAGAATTTGGCATTTTTCTTCCTTCTTCCTCAACTGTTACTTTGAAAGCTTTTTCGGATGCTGATTTTGGGGGTTGTAGGATTGATAGGAAAAGTACTTCCGGTGCTTGTCATTTTCTTGGTAATTCTCTTGTTGCTTGGTCCTCTAGAAAACAAAATTCAGTTGCACAATCCATAGCCGAATCTAAATATATAGCTGCTGCTAGTGCTTGCTCACAAATTCTTTGGATTGTTCAAACACTTAAGGACTATGGGGTTGATCTAGATAGTGTTCCGCTGTTTTGTGATAACACTAGTGCCATTTGAATTGCTAAAAACCCTCCGCAACATTCTAGAACTAAGCACATTGACATTAGGTATCACTTTCTCCGAGATAATGTTGAAAAAGGAAACATTGTGCTTCACCATGTAGATACCGAACAACAATTGGCTGAAATTTTTACAAAACCTTTGGATTTCATTCGTTTTTGTTACATTCGTGGTGAAATAGGGGTTATGCATCCTCATGGCTTAAATTGAGGGGGAGTTTTTGAAACTTGGGAAGTCTATGTGTGAATCTGAAATTAAAATAATATGAGCATAGTATTTCATACATATATGACTTGGTGATTTCTTTTACATGCTGAAAGTTCTTACTACATTACTCGTGTTATACATTTTGTAGTTTTTGCCATGTTTAGTAATTGGAATAATTACTTACACTAAAACTGGTCATGGTCGAACTTTCTTGCTGTTTTGAACTTGTTACATGTTAACAAGTGCTTTTAATCATAAAGAATTAATCAAGTAATCAACTCACATGTTGAGTTTTTATGAAGAAATATAAATTGAGAAAACATCAAGAGAATATGCATGCATCTCACTTCTTCTTTTGAGATGGCTTGTCATTGCACTTAGATATGAATTTGGAAGAAGTTGTGTATGACTAAAACCATGTCCTTAAGCTTCTGATTGTCAAATGACATAGGCTTGGCTTGGTTGGTTAGAATAAGGCAGATGCACATATAATCTCTTGCAAATATCATATGATATAAATTTATGCTTTGAAAAATAATAATATGCAGCAACTAGTGTCATGCCATCAGGTTTTGAGATAGTTAAGTTCGTGAGATCATGACTTGCTTAAATTGAAAATTACATTTGATCTCTAGCATGGCTTACACTACTTTATGTATTTCATTGATGTGATAATGTAAGGTACTTGATAGTATGACTTGGATGAGCTTTGTTTATATGAATATGTTATAATATGCTCATAACAACTAAAGAGGGAGAGATAATTTGTTTACATGCTCATGACTTGCTGAATACATTGTCAAAGGGGGAGAGATAAGCATGAAGAGAAAGAGAATATGTGCATAAGAAAAAAAGTTAAAGGGGGGGGGGAGATAATATGGGATAATTTTTGGATTTTTCTTCTAATTTTACTTTTGATTTACAAAGGGAGAGAAATTGCTTTCAAAACTTTTATGTGAATAAGCCAATGTTTGGATTTTCAGTGGTGTTGCCAATGCATTCATCAAGGGGGAGATTGTAAGACCTATATGTGCTGAATATATTGGCTTGTAGTGAATACACTTGGCTTTGATGATAAAAGCTTTGAATATCACCAAAACACCTTTTTATCAAGGTCCGACTCTAGCTCTGAGCTACAGCAAGGTCCGACAGTAGGTCCAGCTTGGTTTGTATAGCTCCAGCTACGTTAGATGCTAGGTCCGACTTCTTGGTAAGGTTCGACTAGCTTTGGTCAGCTCCAGTGAGCTTTGTCTTTAGCTCCGGCATGTCTTTGATAGCTCCGACATGTTTTTGCTAATCTCCGAGTTGATTTTTCTAGCTCTGGCTTTTGGGTTTACTAGTCCCGACTAGTTCTGGTTAGCTCCGCGCAAGATCCTGCTAGTTTTGTAAGCTCCGGTGCTACGATCTACTAGTTTTGGTAAGCTCCGGCAGGTGCTTCATTGTACTAGCTTTTGTTAGCTCCGGCTCAAGCTCCGGGTTGCTCTGGCAAGGTCCGAAAATTGACCGCAGTGCTTCTGCTTTTCATTTGCAATGTTTCGTACTTGCTTTACATTGTTGGAAAGTTTGCTTAGTATTCTTTTACTAAGTTTTTGGTTCGTTTTGGATGATATGGCTGATATCGTTTTTGCTATGCTTTGCGACATGCTTATGTGAGGTTCTCACGTAAGGTGTTGTGTTCGAAACTAACTTGAGTCAAGTCAAGGACTTGGGCTCGTATGGATTGGTTGTTTATTCATGTGCAGGTGTTGCTTGAGTTCAAGTCATGGCTGGTGACAGTATCCATTGGACTAGTCTCAGGGAGGAGATGAGGTTCCAACAACCAAGTTCAGGAGGAATTGTGTTTGAGCTGATCAGGAGGTTGCGCAGCATGATTGAATCGAGAACAATGCATATGAAGGTATCATGGACGTCATTGGAAGATGTTTGCACGTGTGCAAGAAGTGCATGGACGTGGCTACATGGTTCCGACACGTGATGAAGAGATGTGGACGTAAAGAATTGGTCGGAAAGGTCCAACCGACTAGGTTATGGACTCAGGCTGCGGCTGAGTCGGTTTTGACTCAAATGTGGAAAGATGTGAGTTGGTTATGATAGGATTTCGTGTGGGTCACGAATTTGAGATGTTTAGGAGTGTGGGATACGTTCGTAAGGTGTTTTGAAGTCTTAAGATTGCTTCTATCTGCGTATAGAAGAATCTTGAGCAGTTATGGAAAGTTACGATTCGTGATCTGAGTAGGATTAGGTTCCTGATCTGAGTTGAGTTGGCTTTCGAGCTGGTTATATAAGCAAGGGAGCCCAGAGCTCGTGGTAGACGACTTCGGGGCTGTTCCTCTTGTGTTCTATTGAATAAAATTCGTAGTTTGAAGGAACTTTTGTGCCTTGTTCGTCGGACTTGTTTCAGACAAGTTTTACTCGTCGAGTTTCTGGACAGCACTACCTTTCGTCGGTGGTTTTATCATAACTCGAGTTTTACAGATCCAATTAACGTGATTCTTTTTGGGTTATCTTCACAACTTGATTGTATATCATATGTCAAAATTTCACAGTCATTGGATTTGTGGTTTATGATATACACGAGTTTCTTTTGCAGAATTCTAGATCTGTTTTTTTTTCTCGGGTAGAGCAGATTGACCTTTCTTTGCTCTTTCGATCATAACTTGAGTTTTTCTCGACGGATTTGAGTGATTCTTTTTGTATTGTCTTCGTGACTTGATTCTCTCTGATATATATCACTTTTTTTTACGGTGAAACACGTTTAGATTAGTCTCACACATGATTTCTTTAACAGATCATTTTTCTGCTGAAAGGGTTTGGGGTTTAATTGTTTCTGCTGCGTAAGATTTTTAAATCTACCATTCACCCCCCCCCTCTGGTAGCTTTTCACGTGCTCTTGGATCCTACACAAAACACCCATCTCAAGAAGGTCCGTCTCTAGGTCCGAGCTCCGGCAAGGTCTGACAATAGGTCCGACTTGTTTTGGGTAGCTCCGGTAAGGTCCGATGTAAGGTCCGACTTACTTTGTCTAGGTCTGACATGTTTTTGCTAGGTCCAGCACTTGGTCCGGTTAGTCTTGGTTAGCTCCTGCGCTAGGTCTGACTAGTTTTGATAGGCTTCGGCGCTAGGTTCGACTAGCTTTGGTTAGCTCTGGCGCTAGGTCCTGCTAGCTTTGGTAAGCTCCAGCTCAAGGTCCGGATAGCTTTGGCAAGATCCAGTGATAGTCTGCAATGGTTCTGCTTTTATCTTGAAATGTTTCAAACTTGCTTTACACTTATGGAACGTTTGTTTAGTATTCCTTTACTAAGTTCTTGATGTGTTTCGGCTGTTATTATTTTTTGCTATGGTTTGCAACATGTTTATGTGAGGTGCTCACGTAAGGTGTTGTGGTTTCAGAACTAACGTGAGTCAAGTCGAGGACTTGTGATCAGAAGTATCGGTTGTTTATTCATGTGCAGGTGTTTATTGAGTTCAAGACATGGCTGGTGACGGGATCCATTGAACTTGTTTTGGTAGAAGATGAGGTTCAACAACCAAGTTCAGGAGAAAATGTGGTTGAGTTGATCGGGAGGTAACACATCATGTTTGAACCAAGAACAATGCATATGAAGGTATCATGGACATCGTTGGAAGGTGCTTCCACGTATGCAGAGAAGTGTATATACGTGAAAACATGGTTCCAAGGCGTGATGAAGAGGATTGGATGTAAAGAATTTGTCGGAAAGGTCCAACCGACTAGGTTATGAACTCAGGCTGCGGTTGATTCGTGTTTGACTCAAATATGGAAATATTTGAGTTGGATATGATAGGATTTCATGTTGGTCATGAAGTTGAGTTGTTTTTAGGAATGCGGGATATGTTTCTAAGGTGTTTGGAAGTCTTAAGATTGCTTCTATCTGCGTATAGAAGAGTGTTGAGCAGTTATGGAAAGTTTCGGTAGAAACTGAGTAGGATACGAGTCCTAGTTTGGTTTGGGTTGACCTCTTGGCTGTTTATATAAGCAAGGGAGGCCAGAGCTCATGGTGCATGGATTTTGAGCTGTTCCTCTTATGTTCTACTGAATAAAGATCATAGTTTAATAGAACTTTTGTACCTTGTTCGTCCAACTTGTTTCAGACAAGTTTTTCTCATCGAGTTTCCATACAGCACTACCTTGCTTTGGTGGTTTTATCATAACTCGAGTTTTACAGATCCAATTGGCGTGATTCTTTTTGGGTTGTCTTCACCACTTGATTATCTATCATATGTGAAAATTTCATGGCAATTGGATTTGTGGTTTCTGATCGACACGAGTGTCTTTGCATTGTTGCAGGTCTGTTTTTACTCGGGTAGAACAGATTGACCTTTGTTCGATCATTCGATCGTAACATGAGTTTTTCTCAACGAATTTTCGTGATTCTTGTTGTGATGTCTTCGTGAATTTATTCTCCACTAGTTTTGTCACAATTGATCACGTTTAGATTAGTTGCACACACAATTTCTTTAACAGATCAATTTTCTGCTGAGGGGTTTTCGTTGCTTCCACTAAAAAGTTGTAATCTACCATTAACCCCCCTCTGGTAGATTTTCATGTTCTCTTAGATCCTACAATTGGTATCAGAGCCACAATGCTTTAATATTTGATATTTGCACGTATTTTGAATAATCATCATGGAGAAATACTCTGCCAGAACTTGTGTGTTTAGTGGCATTAATTTTCAGGTTTGGAAGGCACGCATGGGGACCTTCATCCAGGTGCAAGGCTTTGCAATACGGGAAAAGGTGTACAAGACTTATGAAGTACCATCACACGATCATGTTACAGCTACAAATCTGAGTGATGTTGACAACAACAAGAAGGCTTGGAACATGATCATACAAGGACTAACTCAAAACGACATCGACTGTGTTTCTCACCTCCGATTTGTGTACGATGTTTGGAAAGCTCTATGTGATTACCACGAAGGATCCAACAGGATCAAGGAGGTAAGGCAAGACATGTTCAAAAAGGAGTACATACGCTTTGAGATGCAACCAGGTGAGACATCGACGACCTCTTTGCTCGCTTTAATAAAATTCATAGCAACTTGCGTAGCGTCAATGTTCATTTTTCAGATGGTGAGAATGCTAGGCAATTACTAAGTGCATTAGACATGTCAATTTGGGAGACGAAAGTCACATCTATTCGTGAATCTACTGTCATGAGTATACTTACTTTAGATGTTCTATATTCTAAATTGAAAACTCATGAAATTGACATAATCTCACATAAGAACCCTAGCAAGTCTCTTGTATTTATTTCTCAACGTGACATGCCTAGATTCTTCCAATCTTCATCTTGTGGAACACTTGCTTTTTTGCCCTCTCTAACCCTTGAACAAATTGAAGAGTTTCCCGAGGAAGAACTTGCACTTATCTCTACTCGGTTCTCAAAAGCATTACAAAATGTGAGAACTAGAAGGAGAGGAAGTGCCATACCTCAATGATATTTTGAATGTGGTAAGACAGGACATTTTTCGCATGGATTGCCCTAATCTTTCAGTTACTACTTCTTGTGATGAAAAGCAAACAAGGACGAAGCACTCCTCTGCAAACAACAACAAGAAAAATAAGGGTTTTACAGGACGCCAATTGGTGAATAGTTTTATCTCCGCACTTCAAGAACTTGGCTCAAGCGATGTGGACATCGAAAGTGATGAAGATTAAGATGATTCGACAAACTTGTGCTTCATGGTAGGCAAGTCAAGATCAAGTATGGAGGAGGCAAAACACAACAGTGACGATGAAGAGGTATATCCTACTTGCAAGGAAATATGTGATGCTATTTCTTGTGCCACTGTTATAGTTAACAAAAAGGAAAAAAAGCATAGGGACAATGCAGTTAAAATTGAGTCACTAGAATCTAAAATTAATCGTTTGAAATCTTTGATTCCTAGTGATGAATCTTGTTCCTCATGTGTTTTAATATATGAACAATTGTCCCCTCTAAGAAGTGCACATACCTTCAGACTTAATAAACTTGAGTCTTAAATTGAAAAGAATAGAGAGCTTGCTGCACTTAATGATAAAAACTTGAAAGATGCTAGCTATTCTACAATTGATTTGCATTTTTCTACTTTTGATGCTCTTAATAAGAAACTACAAGATGTTATGAATGAGATTTCTATATTGAACAATGCTTTACATTCTCATGAAGTTAAATATTGTTCTAATTGCAAACTAAAAATAAAAACTTCATATGAAAACTTCCTAGACTTGTCAAATAAACTAGATGACATGAATAGGACACTAGAGCGGTTTTGTAATGGGAATAAGAATATAAACTCACTGCTGAATTCTTCTAAATATCGCAATGATAAAACTAGTTTAGATTTTGATTCCCATGCTCATGCTAAGGCACATCCACCTAAAATTGTAAAGTCATTAGAAAGTGATTTGATTAAAACAATTCCTAAACAAAAAGAACTGGTTTTCAAATCTACAGGATTGTTGTTTAATTTAGCTTCTAATAAACATGTTGCTTACTCGTATAGAAATGAACACAAAGTTAAATTTCATTGTACCCACTGTGGTAGAGAAGGTCATGTCATAGATTTTTGTTATAGACTAGCTAAACAACAACAAAAGGAAAGAATGCAAGCTAGATCTCATAACTCTCATGCAATATTTGTTGCACATGATAAACCAAATATCAAGAACATGCAACCTGCTGCTACAAGTAAAAAACATGCAAATTTTGCTCCCAAACCTATTGTTTTTCGTGCTACACATGTAACACCTCGTAATTCAGAAGTTGGGTACAAAAATCCTCAAACTTTAGCTCAAAAACCTGCTCTTTTGTCTCAAATGTCGCGTGTTTTTCCTGCTGCATGTCGTGTGACTCAGTATTGGATTCCTAAATGCCTTTTGACTAACCCAAATATTGAGTCATCGATGTATTGTGCTTCTATGTAGGTTACACATTTGATGAAGGAGAAAATTTGGATTGTGGATTCAGGTTGCTGACGCCACATGACTGATAACAGAGATTGGTTCTCCTCTCTCTCTTTTGTGTCACGTGTAGAGAATGTTACTTTTACCAATAATTCTCCAACTCTTATAATTGCTAAAGGTTCAAATAGAGTAAATAATCACTACACTTTGAAGTATGTGGCACTTGCTAAAAATTTGAAATACAACTTGCTTTCTATTTCACATTTGCTAGATGAAAATCTAGAAATTATTATCACTAAAAATGGTTGCAAGGTTTTAGATTTAAACAGTGACCTTATTTTTAACATGTCTCGTTTTGGAAGAGTTTTTAAAGCTGATTTTGATATGTCATCCTCTAATCATAGGTGTCTAGTTGCTAATGTTTCAAAGGACTTATATTTTTGGCATCGTAGACTTGGTCACGTAGGCTTTGATCATATAACGCGTGTTAGTGCTCTTGATCGCATACGTGAGCTGTCTAAGCATAAAGGGGACAAAGAAATTGTGTGCTCTCCTTGTGGACATGCTAAGATGGTTGCAGGTTCACATGCTCCTCTCACAATGACCATGACAACTAAACCGAGTCAACTTTTGCACCTTGACACCTAAGTTGATGACTATTCTAGATACTCTTGGGTTTACTTTATGGCATCTAAGAATGAAACTTTTAGTCACGTTAGAACTTTATCATTTAGATTATCAATTGATCACTTAGGATCATTAAAAGCAATTAGAATTGATAACAAAACCGAATTGGAAAATCAATTATTTGATCACTTTTGTGCTGAAAATGGAATAGATCACCAATTTTCATCACCTTATGTACCTCAACAAAGTAGTGTTGTAGAGAGAAAGAACAGAACCTTAGTTGAGATGGCTAGGACTATGCTTAACGAATATCAATCTCCTAGAAAATTTTGGGCAGATGCAATTGCAACCGCTTGTTATGTCTCAAATCGTGTTTTCTTGCATGCTAAGCTAGGAAAAACAACATATGAACTTAGGTTTGGACATAGGCCTAGTGTCACAAGCTTTCGGGTCTTTGGTTGTAAATGCTTTGTTAATAAAAATGATAATCTTGATAAATTTGAAGCTAGATCTATTGATGGCATGTTTCTTGGTTATCCATCTCATAATAGAGGCTACCGTGTGCTTTTACTTGACACTAACAAAATTATGGAGACTTTTGAGGTTTCTTTTGATCAAGCTAGCCCAGATACTAGCTCTAATATTGCAGGTCCAGATCCAGATCCGTGGGGGGAGAGTATTTTCATCGAAGAAGACGAAGAAGTTGTGCTACTGCCCAAAAAATCAAAAACAAATGATGTTGATCACGCTGCTGATTTTGCACTACAACTAGCACCAACAAGTGCTGCAGCTGGTACAGAGCATCCTGAAGCCGCAAGTTCTTCGATCTGTGATGAACATGAAGAATAGAGAGCTTGTGAAGTGTCTACTGCCCTCTAAATCCTCTAAAGTCATCCTCCACAAAAAATCATTGGGATCTTGCATGAATGAGTCACAAGGTTCAGGTTTTGCGATGCAAACTCTCAACTCATTCTGCTTTTGTTGCTTCTTTTGAACCCAAAGATATATCACACGCACTCACTAATGAATCTTGGATTATTGCCATGCAAGAAGAGTTAGAAAATTTTGAAAGAAATAATGTTTCAAAACATGTACCTCCACCTCAAGGTCACACTTTAATTGGAACTAAATGGGTGTCTAAAAAATAAACAAAGTGACAATGGGGTTGTGATTAGGAATAAGGCTAGGTTGGTTGCTCAAGGTTTCACACAAGTTGAAGGTCTAGATTTTGATGAAACTTTTGCTCCTGTTGCTAGATTAGAAGCCATAAGAATTTTGTTAGATTTTTCTGCATCTAAAGGTTTCAAGTTATATGAAATGGATGGTAAAACTGCCTATCTTAATGGCTACATAGATGAGGAGGTTTATGTCAAATAACCACCTGGTTTGAAAATCCAGATTTTCCTAATCATGTTTACAAACTGTCCAAAGCCTTGTACGGTCTCAAACAAGCCCCTATAGCATGGTATGATAGGTTAAAAACATTCTTACTTGAAATGGGTTTACCATGGGCAGGGTTGATAAAACTCTTTTTTGTGCTTAAGCATGGAAATGTCTCATTATTCGTTCAAGTGTATGTGGATGATATTATACTTGGTTGTGCTTCTCATGATCTTGTATCCAAGTTTTCAGCTATGATGAGTTCAGAATTTGAGATGAGTATGATGGGAGAACTCACATAGTTTTTGGGGCTGCAAATCATGCAAATAAAGAAAGGTACCTTTGTGCATCCAATGAAGTATACAAGAGACCTTCTTATGTGCTTCAACAAGGACAAAAGCAAGCCTCTTCAGAAACCAATGGGTACAGCAACGACACTTGAACTTGATGAAGATGGTGAAACCATGGAACAAAAAGAATATAGAAGCATGATTGGATCACTTTTGTACCTCACGACATCAAGACCGGACATACAATTCAGAGTATGTCTTTGTGCATGATTTCAAGGTTCCCCACACGCCTCACATCGTTAAGCTGTCAAAAGAATTCTTAGGTATTTACATAGAATTCAAGAATTTGGCATTTCTCTTCCTTTTTCCACAACTATTACTTTGAAAACCTTTTCGGATGCTGATTTTGGGGGTTGTAGGATTGATAGGAAAAAGTACTTCGGGTGCTTGTCATTTTGTTGGTAATTCACTTGTTGCTTGGTCCTCTAAAAAAACTAAGTTCAGTTGCACAATCCACAGCCGAATCTGAATATGTAGCTGCCGCTAGCGATTGTTCACAAATTTTTTGGATTGTTCAAACACTTAAGGACTATGAGGTTGATCTAGATTGTGTTCCACGGTTTTGTGATAACACTAGTGCCATTTGCATTGCTAAAAATCCCGTGCAACATTCGAGATCAAAGCACATTGACATTAGGTATCGCTTTCTCCGTGATAATGCTGAAAAAGGAAACATTGTGCTTCACCATATCGATACCGAACAACAATTGACTAATATTTTCACAAAACCTTTCGATTTCACTCGTTTTTGTTTCATTTATAGTGAAATAGGGGTTATGCATCCTAATTGCTTAAATTGAGGGGGAGTTTTGAATCTTGGAAAGTCAATGTATGAATCTGAATTTAAAATGATTTGAGCATAGTATTTCATACATATATGACTTTGTAATTCCTTTTACATGCTGAATGTTCTTACTACATTACTCATGTTATACATTTTGTAGTTTTTGCCATGACTATTTATGGGAACAATTATTTATATTAAATCTGGTCATGATCGAACTTTCTTGCTGTTTTGAACTTGTTGCATGCTCACAAGTGCTTTTAATAATGAAAAATTAATCAAGTAATCAACTCACACGTTGAGTTTTTATGTTCAAATAAAAAATGAGAAAATATCAAGAGAATATGCATGCATCACACTTCTTCTTTTGAGATGGCTTATCATTGCACTTAGATATGAACTTGGAAGAAGTTGTGTATGACTAAAACCATGTCCTTAAGCTTCTGATTGTCAAATGACATAGGCTTGGCTTGGTTGGTTAGAAAAGGCAGATACGGCATATAATCTCTTGCAAATGTCATATGATCTGAATTTGTGCTTTGAAAAATAAAAAAAATGCATTAACAAGTGTCATACTTTCAGGTTTTAAAATAGTTAGGTTCGTGAGATTATGACTTGCTTAAATTGAAAATTTCACTTGATCTCCAGCATGGCTTACACTACTTTATGTATCTCATTGATGAGATAGTGTATGTTACTTGAAATTATGACTTTGGATGAGCTTTGTTTTATATGTATATATCATATTATGCTCATAACAAATTAAAATTTATCTTTTGTACCTTGCCGAACATTGTCAAAGGGGGAGAAATTGATCATACATTGCACACATTCACAAGTGTTTTGGCACAATTCTTCTCAGGGTGAGATTTTTTTGTTTTTCTTCTCATTTTATTTTTGATTTACAACGGGTTAGAAATATTTCAGGGAGAAAACTGTTTTCAAAACTTTTCATGTGAATAAGCCAATTTCGGATTTTAAGTGGTGTTGTCAATGCATTCTTCAAGGGGGAGATTGTTTAACACCCTCATTTTCATGCATCATGCCCTACATACACTCATATACCTGTTTAACATTAACCCACAACAAGAGGAACGAGTTTAAAATTGATTTGGAGCATTTAAAAATTAATTTGGAGCAAAACCGCACTTAAAACGCAGGAAAGTGCAGACTAGTCCGATTTTACTGAGGACTAGTCCGATTTCTCTCTGACTAAAAATGGACTTGTTCATTTTTGCTGCGGACTAGTCCAATTTTGCCTCTGGAAAGTTTCGGACTTGTCCGATTTTGTGTGGACTAGTCCGATATTCCAAGAATCCTTGAAAAATTGCTAAGTCCTTGGACTTTTCTGGACTAGTCCTGTGTTCCGCGGACTTGTCTGATTTCTTCTCTGTTTATAGTCAGACTTGTCCGATTTTTTGCCAGACTTGTCCGATTCTCTCTCTGGACGACTTCGGACTAGTCTGGTCCTTTCTGGACTTGTCCAATATTTCATGACTCCGAGTTGATCTTTTGTTTTACGACTTGAATCTTGGGTTTCACATTAAGTGGGCCAAGAGATGTCGTGCCTAACTCTTTTAGAGCCCATGAGGGACTCTAAACCGGCCTCTACTCATCTCAAACTCGAAATCCATCTAACCCTAGCCTCCACCTCTATATAAACAACCCCACCCCTTGGCTTGACATCTATTTGCCACTTTTCCACCCCACCCAAACCCTAGTTCGTGGAGAGCCACCATCAAGGAGGGAGGAGAAGATCCCAAGCAAGAAGAAGAAGAGGAGGAAACGAAAGAGGATCAAGATCTCCACCAAGTTTCGTTCTACACCACCAATTCATCTCCAAGTTCATCACCAACCCTAGATCATCAAGATCCAAGTGTTACCTCCAAGTTTCTTGATTCATTGGAGTTATAAACACCTGGTACACCTTCTATTCTCTTTTCCTCACATGAACTCAACCTCTAATATCCAAATTTATGTCGATCTAGAAAACCCTAATCTGCTGATCTCGCAGAGTGCGGACTTGTCCGGTCCCTAGCGGACTAGTCCGATCTTTCTGGTTAAATTCTGTTGAGTTAATTCTAAAATTTGATCTAATCACATCCAAACCTGTATAAACTTGTTAAAAGCTATTAGAACTAGTTATTGATCATTAAAAGCAAACTATTAACAAGTTCTACCTTACATTTGCATCAATCATACATGTCATGACATATTGAGTAATATTTGTGCACTCTTTGATTGTGTTTCTTGTATTGTATGTTCATTGTGCGGATTAGACGGATTTGCGCTAGAGAGTGCCGCGAAGGATATACAGCACCAAGAGTTTGAAGGCTTTGACTCTAATCAACAGCAAGAGCAAGGTAAGTGTCCTTGAAGCATATTGATCCTGTTTTAAAATAAATGTTTTGTTTGCAAAACTGCATGCTTGTCAATTTTGATGGGAATCCTATGGTAGGAAGTTTATTAGTTTTGTTGGCCACCCTTGTCACCTAGAATATATGGTAGAGAGTCGGAAAGGGCCTTTTACCTTTTGCTTCGCTTAATCAACTGGGATGGGAAACAACTATACCACTCAATTTAATTATGCATGGATGAGATTATAGTTAACATGAACTGGTTAAATATGATATGGTAATTGGTGATCTAAGCAAGCCTGGTATGTGGATGGTTTGGAAGTTATGGTGGTTTGCTTGCTTTAGATCTAAGGACCGGTTCATGCAAGAATAAGCCAGGACTACAGTGCCACCACGAGGCCAAGTATGGGTGCGGCGTAGCTGATTAATTAGGGCTTTGCCAGTGCTATTTGGACCATTATGGATGCCCGGGGAAGGGGTAGTCGGATTGGGTTTGTTGATGGTTGGTGGTACTACCCTGGGATCCGAATGGCTCAAGAGGGGGCCCTTGATTGAAGATGTGCTCAGTGGGAGACATCACCACCGATGAGACCTCAGTGGGGTCTAAATAGGCTAGTAATCCCTTTGTAAAGGCTATTTTGTGATCTCTTGGCCACACACCAACGGAAGTGTGTAATGTAACCGACGGGTCATGGGCATAAGGGAGATTCTTAGTCACCGAAAGGTGATGAAATCACGAACACGTGGGTAAAGTGGCACAAACTTTGCAGAGTCTAATAAAACTATCATGATAGCCGTGCTCCCGGTTATGAGCACCTAGACAACTTTCATGATTAGAGGGAACTCGGTATTGTGATGGTATTTGGGATGGTTATGGTTGGTATTATGGTCATGGATTTAATTTCTGGTATTGAATATGGTTATTGGCAAATGGTGAAATCTGGAATATGGATGAGGATGGTGAATTATGGACTGGTATTATGATATTACTTATGATTACGATGGGTTTATTTCACATACATTTAATATATTGCTTTTCAAATGTTTTAATGTACTTTTTAGCACTTTGCCATTATTATTGTCGTCATTTGAATCAGCCACATGTCATACTTTCCACACTTGCTGAGTACAACATGTACTCACTGTTGCAATCCCCCCAACAGTTGCAGGTCAGGATTGGGAGTTTAATGGCGATAATAAGGAGTTCTAGGCCGTGTCTACCGTCAGCTTTGCCTATGGTGTTATTGGAGCTGCGCTATCCCTTATGCTTAGTTTGCTTAGTCGCTTCTTTAGTTTATTTCTGTTGCATTAGTTGAATTTGTCGTTAATATTCCTTAGAGCTTGTATTCGAGGATAATATGGTTTGTTTAAAAAAATTGGTTAATTAATCTTGTTCGGTGGTAATTTTCTGTATACTCTTTTGTGAATGCACTCGTGTATGTGTGTTGAACATCCTGGGCACACATATGCGTTAGCTTGGTTCATTTTTCGGAACCGGGCATCACAGATTGGTATCAGAGCCACAGGTTGACCGTAGGATGCAGCCTAGATAGAATGGACACTTTAGAGCACATAGGAACACTCACGAATTGATGTGTTTTTCCTTGGTGTGCTGTTTGCTATATATATTGGTTTCTTGTGTGCTTAATAGAAGATTTTGGGATGCTTTAGCATTGCCATGTCCACCTAGGCTAGTGTAGCTAGTTGTTTAGTTTCATATCCCTGATGCATATAGTTGGGGACGTTCTCTAATTCTTACCTATTTCTTTTCTTCCGATGGTGAGGACTCGCAACCAGGGGGATGGCAATGATGAGGATGAGAACAATGGAGTGCCTCAGAACAATATTGGACAAGGATACTCAGGGAGCTATCAACATTGAGCAGTTATTGGCTATGCAAAACCAGCTCATGTAGACCATGATACAAACAATGGGACAGTTGCAGCTGTCAACATCAACAATTAGCCCCACATGCCTCCACTGCCATCCCCACCTCCTCATAACTGGTTGGGCGAGTTTATGAGGACTAGGCTGCCAACCTTTGCTCAAGCCGCTGACCCTATGGATGCGGATGATTGGCTCAAGTCCGTGGAGAAGAAGCTAGCTATTATCCAATGCAGTGACCGAGAGAAGGTCTTGTTTGCTTCTCATCAACTAGTTGGAGCAGCTGCGGATTGGTGGGATTCTTATTGCAATGCTCATGAGAACCAAGAGAGAATTACTTGGGCCGAATTCAAGGAGAATGTTCGTTCTCATTATGTGTCGGATCGAGATTTTGAAAAGTGAAGAATTTGAGAACTTAAGGCAAGGAAGATCAAGCGTGAGTGAATATCTCAATAAGTTCACTCAACTCTCAAGGTATGCGCCTGAGGATGTGAGCCGGGACAGCCGGAAGCAATATTTGTTCATGAGAGGCCTCAACAATGAAATTCAAGTGCAATTGCTAAACTGTGACTATGCAAATTTTCAGAAGCTTGTGGACAAAGCAATTGTGGTTGAAAACAAGATTCGTGAGATGGAACGAGACAACAAGAGGAAGGCACCATATCAAGGACAGCAACAGGAAGTAATGTGTGCCCTCAGCTTGCACCACCCAATGCGCCTTATTACATCTCCTCTATTCCTGCCCAACGCCCTCGATTTGCACTGCGTCCAACTCAGTTTGTGCAGCAGCGCCCTCTCATGCAAGCACCTAGGCCTCCAATGCCTTATCCACCTCGTGCTAACTTTCCTGATGCAAGTGTTCAAAACCAAGCTCGTCCCAATAATTCTGGTGGAGTTAAGAAGTGCTATACTTGTGGAGAAGTTGGACACTTTGCGCATCAATGTCCTAAGTCAGGCCTTGGTCAAGGAAGCAATGCGCCGAGGCAAAACCTAAGACCCAATGGAGGACAACCACAAGGGAACCGGGGACAACAGAATTTTGCTCGTGGCAACGTTAACCATGTCTCTACGGAGGATGATCAATAAGCGGATTACGTGGTCATTGGTATGTATCTCACCAACTCCAACCCCGCGACTATGTTATTTGATTCTGGAGCATCGCATTCATTCATTGCATCAAAGTATGTTGCCATGTATAGTTTGCCTATCTCTCATATGAAGTTTACTCTATTGGTTAAGTCTCCTGGAGAAGAGATGAGGACAAATATAGTATGTCCAAAAGTAAGCCTTAGAATAAGGGGGGTGGACTTCTCCGCCAACCTCATTGTTTTGGATTCTCAAGGATTGGACATTATACTTGGTATGGACTGGTTGAGGAAGCACGATGGAGTTATTGAGTGTGCCACAAAGATGGTGAAGTTGACCAATGAGGAAGAGATCACCATAGAATTTGAAGCATCTCAAACCGCACCAAAGCAATTGGAGCTGAATCATATGGACGGTGCCGCAATGGAGGAGATTCCGGTGGTGTGTGAGTTTTTGGATGTTTTTCCGGACGAGTTGCCAGGTATGCCACCTGATCGAGACATTGAGTTTGTTATTGATTTAATACCTGGAACTGCACATATAGCTAAGAGGCCGTATAAGATGCCTCCTTTGGAATTAGCGGAGCTCAAGAAACAAATTCAAGAGCAACTAGAGAATGGTTTTATTCGCCCTAGTTCTTCACCTTGGGGAGCGCCCGTGCTATTTGTGGACA
This sequence comes from Tuctoria greenei, assembly GCA_036927565.1. Lineage (NCBI taxonomy): Eukaryota > Viridiplantae > Streptophyta > Magnoliopsida > Poales > Poaceae > Tuctoria > Tuctoria greenei. Next base: position 164,402,775 of record JAYESD010000006.1, read on the forward strand.
AGAAGAATAAAACCCAAAGGATGTGTGTGGATTACCGAGCTCTCAACGAGGTAACAATCAAGAACAAGTACACCTTGCCACACATAGAAGACTTGTTTGATCAGATGAAGGGTGCTTGTGTCTTCTCTAAGATTGATTTGAGGTCAGGATATTTTCAAATGAAGATTAGACCATCGGACATACCCAAGACAGCTTTTAGAACACGGTATGGATCTTATGAGTACACCGTGATGTCTTTTGGATTGACCAATTGTAACACCCTCATTTTCATGCATCATGCCTTGCATACATTCATATACATGTTTAACATTAACGCACAACAGGAGGAACGAGTTTAAAATTGATTCGGAGCATTTAAAATTGATTTGGAACAAAACCGCACTTAAAATACAGGAAAGTGCGGACTAGTCCGATTTCTCTCTGACTAAAAACGGACTTGTCCGTTTTTGCTGCGGACTAGTCCAATTTTGCCCCTGGAAACTTTCAGACTTGTCCAATTTTGTGCGGACTAGTCCGATATTCCAAGAATCCTTGAAAAATTGCTAAGTTCCTGAACTTTTCCGTACTAGTCCGATGTTCCAGGGGACTTGTCCGTTTTCCTTTCTGTTCAAATTTGGACTTGTCCGATGTTTGGCCAGACTTGTCCGATTTTCTCTCTGGACGACTTTGAACTAGTCCGGTCCTGTCCGGACTTGTCCGATATTTCGCGACTCCGAGTTGATCTTTTGTTTTACGACTTGTTTCTTGGGTTTCACTTTAAGTGGGCCCAGGGACATCGTGGCTAACTCTTTTAGAGCCCATGTGGGACTCTAAATCGGCCTCTACTCATCCCAAACTCGAAATCCATCTAACCCTAGCCTCCACCTCTATATAAATAGCCCCACCCCTTGGTTTGACATCTATTTGCCACTTTTCCACCCACCCAAACCCTAGTTCGTGGAGAGCCACCATCAAGGAAGGAGGAGAAGATCCCAAGCAAGAAGAAGAAGAGCAGGAAACGAAAGAGGATCAAGATCTCCACCAAGTTTCGTTCTTCACCACCAATTCATCCCCATGTTCATCACCAACCCCAGATCATCGAGATCCAAGTGCTACCTCCAAGTTTCTTGATTCATTGGGATTCTAAACACCTGGTATACCTTCTATTATCTTTTCCTTACGAGAATTCAACCCCTAATCTCCGAATTTACGTCGATCTAGAAAACCCTAATATGCTGGTCTCGCAGAGTGCGGACTTGTCCGGTCCCTAGCGGACTAGTCCGATCTTTCTGGTTAAGTTGTGTTGAATTAATTCTAAAATTTGATCCAATCCACTCCAAACCTGTATAAACTTGCTAAAATCTATTAGAACTAGTTAGTGATCATTAAAAGCAATCTAGTAACAAGTTCTACCTTGCATTTGCATTAATCATGCATGTCATGACATATTGAGTAATAATTGTGCACTCTTTGATTGTGTTTCTTGTCTTGTATGTTTATTGTGTGGATTAGAAGGATTTGCACTAGAGAGTGCCGTGGAGGATCTCCAGCACCAAGAGTTTGAAGGCTTTGACCCTAATCAACAGCAAGAGCAAGGCAAGTGTCCTTGAAGCATATTGATCCTGTTTTTAAAATAAATGTTTTGTTTGCAAAAACTGCATGTTTGGTCAATTTGATGGGAATCCGATGGTAGGAAGTTTACTAGATTTGCTAAACCACCCTTGTCACCTGGAATATATGGTAGAGAGTCGGGAAGGACTTTTTACCTTTTTGCTTCGCTTAATCAACTGAGATGGAAAACAACTATACAACTCAATTTAATTATGCATGGATGAGATTATGGTTAACATGAACTTGTTAAATATGATATGGTAATGGGTGATCTAAGAAAGCCTGGTATGTGGATGGGTTGGATGTTATGGTGGTTTTGCTTGCTTTAGATCTAAGGACCGGTTCATGTGAGAATAAGCCAGGACTACAGTGCCACCACAAGGCCATGTATGGGTGCGGCGTAGCTAATTAATTAGGGCTTTGCCAGTTCTATTTGGACCATTGTGGATGCTCGGTGAAGGGGTAGTCGGATTAGGTTTGTTGATGATTGGTGGGACTACCCTGGGATCCGAATGGCTCAAGAGAGGGCCCTTGGTTGAAGATGTGCTCTACGGGAGACATCGCCACCAGTGAAACCTCAGTGTGGTCTGAATAGGCTAGTAATCCCTTTGTAAAGGCTATTTTGTGATCTCTTGGCCACACACCAACGGAAGTGTGTAATATGACCGACGGGTCATGGGCATGAGGGAGGTTCTTAGTCGCCGAAAGGTTATGAAATCACGAACACGTGGGTAAAGAGGTACAAACTCTGCAGAGTTAACTAAAAACTATCATGATAGTCGTGCTCCCGGTTATGAGCACCTGGACAACTACCATGATTAGAGGGAACTTGGTATTGGGATGGTTATGGTTGGTATTATGGTTTGGTAATGGTTATGGATGGTTATGGATTTATTTCTGGAATTGAATATGGTTATTGGTAAATGGTGAAATCTGGAATTATTGATGAGGATGGTGAATTATGGACTGGTATTATGATATTACTTATGATTATGATGGGTTCGATTCATATAAATATAATATATTGCTTTTCGAATGTTTTTATGTACTTTTCAGCACTTTGCCATTATTATTGTCGTCATTTGAATCAGCCACATGTCATACTTTCCACACTTGCTGAGTACGACATGTACTCACTCTTGCAATCCCCCCCAACAGTTGTAGGTCAAGATTGGGAGTTTAATGGTGATAATGCGGAGTTTTAGGCCATGTCTACCGTCAGCTTTGCCTGTGGTGTTGATTGGAGCTGCGCATATATACCCTATTGCTTATGCTGCTTAGTTGCTTAATTTGCTTAATTAGTTTATTTCCGCTGCATTAGTTGAACTTGTCATAAATATTCATTAGAGCTTGTATTCGAGAATAATCTGGTCTGTGTAATAAAAGTTGGTTAATTAATCTTTTTGCGTGGTAATTATCTGTATATCTTTTGTGATTGCACTCGTATATGTGTGATGAACATCCTGGGCACACATATGGGTTAGCTTGGTTCATTTTTCGGAACGAGGCATCACAGATTGGTATCAGAGCCACAGGTTGACCGTAGGATGCAGCCTAGATAGAATGGACACTTTAGAGCACATAGGAGCACTCAAGAATCGATGTGTTTGCTTGGTGTGTTGTTATATATATATATATATATATATATATATATATATATATATATATATATATATTGTTTGCTTGTGTGCTTAATAGAGGATTTTGGGATGCTTTAGCATTGCCATGTCCACCTAGGCTAGGGTAGCTAGTTGTTTTGTTTCATATCCCTTGATGCATATAGTTGGGGACGTTTCTTAATTCTTACCTATTGCTTTTCCTCAGATGGTGAGGACTCGCAACCAGAGGGATGGCAATGATTAGGAGGAGAACAATGGAGTGCCTCAGAACAACAATGGGCAAGGATCTACTCAGGTAGCTATCAACATTGAGCAGCTTTTGGCTATGCAAAACCAGCTCATGCAGACCATCACTACAGGAATCTCGACGACATACGACAGCCAAATTAACGTACGACGGCGAGCCGTCGTATATAACGTAACATACGACGGCTGCGCCTGGCCGTCGTAAGTTACCTTACATACGACGGCTGGCCGTCGTATGAAAATTGGGCCGGCGTACATAAGGCAGCATACGACGGCCCAGCTGTCGTATATAAATGGGCCGTCGTATATGTGTTTATATACGACGGCCCTATATGGTTGCCGTCGTAACTAATTGGGCCGTCGTATGTAGTTCCTTTATACGGGCCCGACCGGCCCAACCCTAAGTTTCTCCTCCACTCCACGCCGCCTGTCTCTCGCGCCCGCCGCCTCCTCTCTCTCTCTCGCGCCCGCGCCGCCGCCGTCCTCCCTCACGCCGCCGCCGTCCTCCCTCGCGCCCGCGTCGCCGCCTCCCACCCCGCCGCCGCGCCCCACGCCTCCTCCCCGGCCGCCTCCCCGGTCGCGCCCGCGGCGCCTCCCGGCCGGCCCCGTGCCGCCACCCCGGCCGCCCCTGCGCCTCCTCCCCGGCCGCCCCGCGCCGCCTCCCCGGTCGCGGCGCCTCCCGGCCGGCCCTGTGCCGCCACCCCGGCCGCCCCTGCGCCGCCTCCCGGCCACTCCAGCGGCGCCTCCCGGCCGCCCCGCGGCGCCTCCCGGCAGCCCCCGCGCCGCCACCCCCGACCGCCCCCGCGCCGCCTCCCCGTTTGCAAGTAATTTGAATTAATGTTTAATTCTTAGTTGTTATTCGATGTTTAATTGATAGTTGATAATTGATGCTTAGTTAATTGTTGAGATGCTTAGTTAATTGTTGTGATGCTTAATTAATTGTTGTTATGCTTACTTTTTTTTGTGATGCTTAGTGATTTGATGCTTAATTTTCTTTTTAAGTGTTACTTGATGATTAGTTGTTATGCTATTTATTAGTTGTTAATTGTTGTGATGATTAGTTGTTATGCGAATTAATTGTTAGGTTTTGTTAATTTTCATTAATTGTTAGTAGTTTTTAGTTATGTTTAAATTTTAATAGTTAGGTTCTTGTTAATTAGTTGTTATTTCTTATTAATTGTTATGTTTTATTTAAAAAATTTGATGCTTGTGTGTTATATATAGAAATGGCTGAAGAAAAGAGCCGTCGTACGTTATGTAGCTATCGTATATGTAGGTCCGTCGTATATTGGGCTTATATACGGCCCATCGGGCCCAACCCTAGCTTTCATTCACCCTCACTGCTCCCCGAGCCGCCGTCTCCCTCTCGTGCGCCATAAGTCGTAGCAAGTGGACGACCCTGATTATGAAACTTTCAACTCTGACCCACTTTTCTCCTCACTCTCGTTCTCTTTCCTCTTTCGAAAATGATTCATAAATGAACATGTGCAACGTTACCTATAGAAATTGATTACCCGTTTCGGATCGACACGTCTCACATGTCATTGGCATGTGAGATGTGTAGGTTCGGAATTGTCCCTTTTTGGACAGCCTGGGAGTGACCGAGGGGGCGTGACTTGTGACGAGGCGCGGGTCTGGATCTGGGCGAGATTTCGGTAGCATAACCCCGTTGTTCTCTGCTGCACCATTTTTGGGCGTGCAGTGGAGAACAGCGAGGTGAACGCTCGAAAGCTTGTGGCCCAAATGCTTTCGAACGCACGGAATCAAGTAGTTAATGACTACTTGAAGAGCCACCAACAAGAGGTTGGTAGGTTCAGAGAGGCCTCCGACACGTACTTGACGGAGGAGCAGTACGCAGAGGTAAGTTGCGTATTCTTTAAATTCTTCTCATTACAATTGTTAAGTTAAATTTAATGAACTACAAATGTGTGCAGGTTAGTATCCCTTGGTTACAGGGACGGTCTGAGGCTTACCGAGCCCTCTCGAGCTATTGGGCTAGCGATGCGTTCATCGCTAAGTCGAAGAAGGCCCGAGATGCTAGAGGGACCTCGGGGAAGCACAAGATGGGCGTGCAGGGCTTCGTCCGTTTGGCAAAGCGGATGGTAAGTTTCTTGGTGCTTTTCTTATGCTCATAATGTAGTCTTGTTCTTACTAACAGATGTTTATAGGAAAAGGAGAGCGGCGTGCGACCGAGCGCTGCTGAGGTGTACAGGAAAGGTCACGAGGACCCTTCTCAGCCGGGCCAGTGCAGTCAGTACGCCGAGGAGCGGCTGGTAAGTTTCATTACCTTTGAAATCAATATATATGTTATTCATCTTACAGAAACTGCATGTTTTTCAGAGTAACTACGGGCGAGAGGTTGTGAGGATACGCGGTGAAGGGGTTGATTGGGAAAACGCCCCCGACATCGACCATCAAGCCGCATATGCAAGCGGAGGTGGAAAAGCACACGGAAGGTGAGTTCATTTAGTTTTATTGTTTTCAATCCAATCCAATCAAATTTGAGTTTACTTTGAATTGATTCACTTTTTTTTGTAGGGTTGCCGTATTCCAGGGAGTCATCGACTCCTTGGAGGGACGGCCAGCGCGAGGCGGCACCTCGCAGTGTTCGAGTGCTGGCGCGGCCTCCTCCAGCCGCCGTCCCACCGAGAGAGATCTCGAGGTGTTGGCGCTTCGGGAGAGCGTTGCCCGGCAGGAAGAGACCATCGCGAGGGAGCGCGAGACGACTAGGGCCGCCATAGATTTTATGACGCAGATGAGAGCGGCAGTGGAGGTAAGAACTACACACTTGTACTTTAATTGCATTGCATTTCAATAAAATCTCAATTCTAATGTTTCAAATGACAGGCGCTAGCTCGACAGCAAGGGCAGCAAATCCAGTTACCGGAGTGGCAGCCACCGTCGTCCACGGTACCACCTCAGGCTCCGTCTCCTGGAGTACAGGTACGAACCAAAGTTAAATTCAATTCATTCCTTGTAAACTTATTAACTTGTTTATGTCATCGTGTATTGCAGGGTTCAGGGACGGAGGCTCAGACTCCGTCACCGCATCTACGAGCACCGGGATTGGAGCGGGACGACGACGACGTACAGGGAGGGAGTTGTAGCTAGAGCGTCGTCGTACGTTTGTATTGTTTTCATGTTTGTCCTTGTTGTGAGACTTCGACTTGCTGTGATGTTGTAATATCGTTTTGATTGTGTACATATTGTGATTGTGGATTGTATATTGTGATTCTGCACTGTTTCTGTGTTCCTGACCATCGAGTCGGGTGAGATTTTTCTGTTTTTTAAAAAAAACTGAAAAGCCTTATTTACGACGGCCTGTATAAATTATATACGACGGCTTTATACAGGTGCCGTCGTATATAAGCCATTGTTATATACGACGGCTCCTGTATGCAGCCGTCGTATGTTACCAACCTTACTTACGACGGCTAGTTTGGGGCCGTCGTAAGTAAGGGCCTCGGCCCACGCGGCCCATCAACAGAAACGGGCCGTCGTAACCTAATTAGCCGTCGTAAGTTGCGCCATACTTACGACGGGGCCGTCGTAAGTAACGTATTTACGACTCGGTACTTACGACGGCCAAAGACCGTCGTATATAGACCTTAGCCGTCGTATATAGGTTATATACGACGGCATATGATCTATATACGACGGCCGCGGCCGTCGTATCCCAGCGGCTTTCCTGTAGTGCATGATACAAACAATGGCACAGCTGCAGGCTGGCAATATCAACAATCAGCCCCACATGCCTCCACCGCCACCCCCGCTTCCTCATAACCGATTGGGAGAATTTATGAGGACTAGGCTGCCAACCTTTGCTCAAGCTGCTGACCCTATGGATGCGGATGATTGGCTCAAGTCCGTGGAGAAGAAGATAGCTATTGTCCAGTGCAGTGACTGGGAGAAGGTCTTGTTTGCTTCTCATCAACTAGTTGGAGCAGCTGCAGATTGGTGGGATGCTTATTGCAATTCTCATGAGAACCAAGAGAGAATTACTTGGGTGTTATGATCTTGAAGAGGCAAGAATTTGAAAATTTAAGGCAAGGAAGATCAAGCGTGAGTGAATATCTCAATAAATTCACTCAACTCTCAAGGTATGTGCATGAGGATGTTAGTCGGGACAGCCGGAAGCAATACATGTTCATGAGGGGATTGAACAATGAAATCCAAGTGCAACTACTCAATTGTGACTATGCAAATTTCCAGAAGCTTGTGGACAAAGCAATTGTGGTTGAGAACAAGATTCGTGAGATGGAGCAAGACAATAAGAGAAAGGCGCCATATCAAGAACAGCAACAAGGAAGTAATGTGCGCCCTCGCTCTGCGCCACCCAATGCGCCCTATTACAGCTCCTCTATTCCTGCTCAGCGCCCTAGTTATGCACCACGCCCAACTCAGTTTGTGCAGCAGCGCCCTTTCATGCAAGCACCTAGGCTTCCGATGCCTTATGCGCCTCGTGCTGATTTTCCTGGAGCCAATGCACAAAACCAAGCCCGTCCCAATAATTCTGGTGGGGTTAAGAAGTGCTATACTTGTGGAGAAGCTGGACACTTTGTGCATCAATGTCCTAAATCAGGCCTTGGTCAAGGAAGCAATGCGACGAGGCAAAACCCGAGACCCAATGGAGGATAGCCACAAGGAAGCCGTGGACAACAGAATTTTGCTCATGGCAACGTGAACCATGTCTCTACGGAGGATGCTCAACAAGCGGATGACGTGGTCATTGGTATGTTTCTTGCCAACTCCAACCCCATGACTATGTTATTTGATTCTGGAGCATCGCATTCATTCATTGCATCAAAGTATGTTGCCAAGTATAGTTTGCCTATCTCTCATATGAAGTTTACTCTATTGGTTAAGTCTCCTGGAGGAGATATGAGGACAAATATAGTATGTCCAAAAGTAAGCCTTAGAATAAAGGGGGTAGACTTCTCCGCCAACCTCATTGTTTTGGATTCTCAAGGATTGGACATTATACTTGGTATGGACTGGTTGAGGAAGCACAATGGAGTTATTGAGTGTGCCACAAAGACGGTGAAGTTGACCAACGAAGAAGGGATCACCGTAGAATTTGAAGCATCTCAAACTGCACCAAAGTAATTGAAGCTGAATCATATGGACGGTACCGCAATTGAGGAGATTCCGGTGGTGTGTAAATTTTTGGATGTTTTTCTGGACGAGTTGCCAGGTATGCCACCTGATCGAGACATTGAGTTTGTTATTGATTTAATACCTAGAACTGCACCTATAGCTAAGAGGCCGTATAGGATGCCTCCTTTGGAATTAGCGGAGCTCAAGAAGCAAATTCAAGAGCAATTAGATAAAGGTTTTATACGCCCTAGATCTTCTCCTTGGGGAGCGCCCGTTCTATTTGTGGACAAGAAGGATGGATCCCAAAGGATGTGTGTAGATTAGCGAGCTCTCAACGAGGTAACAATAAAAAACAAGTACACCTTGCCACGCATAGAAGACTTGTTTGATCAGATGAAGGGTGCTTGTTTCTTCTCTAAGATTAATTTATGTCGGGATACATTCAAATGAAGATTAGACCATCGGACATACCCAAGACAACTTTTAGAACACAGCATGGATCTTATGAGTACACCATGATGTCATTTGGATCGACAAATGCGCCTACCTACTTTATGTACCTCATGAATAAGGTCTTCATGGGGTACTTGGATAAGTTTGTCATGGTGTTTATTGATGATATTATGATCTACTCGAAGGATGAGAAAGAACATGAGGAACACTTGAGGCTTACATTGCAGAAATTGAGGGAGCATCAATTGTATGCCAAGTTCAACAATTGTCAGTTTTGGTTGAGAGAGGTGTCATTTATGGGTCACATCATCTCAGGAGAAGGAGTGTCGGTTGACCCTGGAAAAGTGAGAGACGTGTTGAAGTGGGAACCGCCGCAAACAGTCAAGGAAATAAGAAGTTTTCTTGGGATGGCCGAATATTACATTCGGTTTATCAAGGACTTCTCCAAGATAGACAAGCCTATGAAGGAGTTGATAATGAAGGGAAAGGCTTTCCAATGGACTCAAGATTGTCAAAATAGTTTTGAGGAGTTGAAGAAGAGGTTGACAACAACCCCGGTTTTGGTATTGCCGGACGTGAGCAAGAGTTTTGATATTTATTGCGACGCATCGAGACAAGGGCTTGGATGTGTATTGATGCAAGAAGGTAAAGTGGTCGCCTATGCATCAAGACAATTGAAGAAACATGAGCAGAATTACCCAGCACATGATCTTGAACTTGCAGCCGTGGTACATGCATTGAAGATTTGGAGACAATACATTCTTGGACATAGGTGTGAAATTTATACGGATCACAAGAGTCTTAAGTATATTTTCACACAAACGGATCTGAACTTGAGGCAACGAAGATGGTTGGAGCTCATCAAAGATTATGATTTGGGGATCAACTATCATCCGGGAAAAGCCAATGTAGTGGCTGATGCTTTGAGTAGAAAGGGAGTAAGTCAGCAACTCACAGTTCGTGAGTTACCATTCAATTTATGTAAGGAGTTTGAAAGGTTGAACCTCGGGTTTGTAAATGAGATGGAGATGATGGTGTTAAACCCAACCTTGGAATAAGAAATTCGAGAGGCACAAACCACAGATAAGGAAATCAAGGAAAGGACCGAAGAAGGGAGAGAATTCAGATTTGATGAGGACGAACATGGTACCTTATGGCTTGGAAAGAGAATCGTTGTGCCTAATGTAAAGCATATTCGGGAGATGATATTAAAAGAGGCACATGACTCGCCTTACTCAATTCACCCCGGTTGTACGAAGATGTACAAAGACTTGAAGGCTTGCTAGTGGTGGGATAGCATGAAGAAGGACATAGCCGAATATGTTGCATTGTGTGACGTGTGCCAACGAGTCAAGGTGGAACATAAAAGGCCAGCCGGATTATTGCAACCGTTGAAGATTCCGGAATGGAAGTGGGAAGAAATTGGAATGGACTTCATAGTTGGGTTACCACGTACTCAGTCCGGGTATGACTCAATTTGGGTAATTGTGGATCGCTTAACCAAGTCAGCTCATTTTGTCCCTGTGAAGACCAAATATACAGCTGCACAATTGGCCGAAATATACATGGAGCATATTGTGTGTCGACATGGAGTCCCTAAGAAGATAGTTTCGGATAGAGGTTCACAATGTACCTCCAGATTTTGGCAAAAATTGCATGAAGCATTGGGAACGAGGTTGAATTTTAGCTCAGCATATCACCCTCAAACGGATGGACAAACCGAGAGGACCAATCAGATTTTGGAGGACATGTTCAGACCTTGTGCTTTGAAGCATGGGAAAGGTTGGGACAAAAGCTTGCCATACGCAGAATTTTCATACAACAATAGTTACCAAGCAAGTTTGAAGATGTCACCATATGAAGCGCTTTATGGGAGAAAGTGTAGGATGCCTTTATTTTGGAATGAGACAGGAGAAACTCAAGTATTTGGTCCGGATGTGTTGCAACAAGCCGAAAAGGAAGTCCAAATAATTCGTGAAAACTTGAGGGCTGCCCAATCAAGACAAAAAGGCTATGCGGACAATAGGAGAAGGAAACTAGCCTTTGAAGTGGGAGATTTTGTTTACCTCAAGGTGTCACCAATGAGAGGTCATAAGAGGTTTAACATAAGAGGAAAGCTCGCACCTCATTATATTGGACCATTCAAGATTTTGGACAAAAGAGGAGAAGTAGCGTATAAGTTGGAGATGCTAGCTCATCTTTCAGATGTGCATGATGTCTTTCATGTTTCCCAGCTCAAGAAGTGTTTGAGAGTACCAGAAGAACAAGTGCCAATGGAAGAATTAGAACTAGAAGAAGATTTGACTTATGTCGAGCAATCGGTCAGAATCTTGGAAACCAAGGAGAGAGTCACAAGGAAGAAGGTTATTAGATGGTGTAAAGTTCAATGGAAGCACCACACCGAAAAAGAAGCGACATGAGAATTGGAGGATGATCTCAAGAAGGAATTTCCCTATCTCTTATCTTCCGCGTCGAATCTCGAGGGCGAGATTCATTTTAAGGGGGCTAGGTTTATAACACCCTCATTTTCATGCATCATGCCTTGCATACATTCATATACATGTTTAACATTAACCCACAAAAAGAGGAACGAGTTTAAAATTGATTCGGAGCATTTAAAATTGATTTGGAACAAAACCGCACTTAAAATGCAGGACTTGTCCGTTTTTGCTGCGGACTAGTCCGATTTCTCTCTGACTAAAAACGGACTTGTCCGTTTTTGCTGCGGACTAGTCCGATTTTGCCCCTAGAAACTTTCAGACTTGTCCAATTTTGTGCGGACTAGTACGATATTCCAAGAATCCTTGAAAAATTGCTCAGTCCCTGGACTTTTCCGGACTAGTCCGGTGTTCCAGCGGACTTGTCCGTTTTCCTTTCTGTTCAAATTCGGACTTGTCCGATGTTTGGCCAGACTTGTCTGATTTTCTCTCTGGACGACTTCGGACTAGTCCGGTCCTATTCGGACTTGTCCAATATTTTGTGACTCAGAGTTGATCTTTTGTTTTACGACTTGTTTCTTGGGTTTCACGTTAAGTGGGCCTAGGGATGTCGTGCCTAACTCTTTTAGAGCCCATGTGGGACTCTAAACCGGCCTCTACTCATCACAAACTCGAAATCCATCTAACCCTAGCCTCCACCACTATATAAACAGCCCCACCCCTTGGTTTGACATCTATTTGCCACATTTCCACCCACCCAAACCCTAGTTCGTGGAGAGCCACCATCAAGGAGGGAGGAGAAGATCCCAAGCAAGAATAAGAAGAGGAGGAAACGAAAGAGGATCAAGATCTCCACCAAGTTTCGTTCTTCACCACCAATTCATCCCCAAGTTCATCACCAACCCTAGATCATCGAGATCCAAGTGCTACCTCCAAGTTTCTTGATTCAATGGGGTTCTAAACACCTGGTACACCTTCTATTATCTTTTCCTTACGAGAATTCAACCCCTAATCTCCGAATTTATGTCGATCTAGAAAACCCTAATCTGCTGATCTCGCAGAGTGCAGACTTGTCCGGTCCCTAGCGGACTAGTCCGATCTTTCTGGTTAAGTTGTGTTGAATTAATTCTAAAATTTGATCCAATCAACTCCAAACCTGTATAAACTTGCTAAAATCTATTAGAACTAGTTAGTGATCATTAAAAGCAATCTAGTAACAAGTTCTACCTTGCATTTGCATTAATCATGGATGTCATGACATATTGAGTAATAATTGTGCACTTTTTGATTGTGTTTCTTGTCTTGTATGTTTATTGTGTGGATTAGACGGATTTGCACTAGAGAGTGCTGCGGAGGATCTCCAACACCAAGAGTTTGAAGGCTTTGACCCTAATCAACAGCAAGAGCAAGGCACGTGTCCTTGAAGCATATTGATCCTATTTTTAAAATAAATGTTTTGTTTGCAAAAACTGCATGCCGGGTCAATTTGATGGGAATCCTATGGTAGGAAGTTTACTAGATTTGCTAAACCACCCTTGTCACCTGGAATATATGGTAGACAGTCGGGAAGGGCTTTTTACCTTTTTGCTTCGCTTAATCAACTGGGATGGAAAACAACTATACCACTCAATTTAATTATGCATGGATGAGATTATGGTTAACATGAATTGGTTAAATATGATATGGTAATGGGTGATCTAAGCAAGCCTGGTATGTGGATGGGTTGGATGTTATGTTGGTTTTGCTTGCTTTAGATCTAAGGACCGGTTCATGCGAGAATAAGCCATGACTACAGTGCCACCACGAGACCAAGTATGGGTGCGGCGTAGCTGATTAATTAGGTCTTCGCCAGTTCTATTTGGACCATTGTGGATGCTCGGGGAAGGGGTAGTCGGATTGGGTTTGTTGAAGATTGGTGGGACTACCCTGGGATCTGAATGGCTCAAGAGGGGGCCCTTGGTTGAAGATGTGCTCTGCGGGAGACATCGCCACCGGTGAAAACTCACTGGGGTCTGAATAGGCTAGTAATCCCTTTGTAAAGGCTATTTTTTGATGTCTTGGCCACACACCAACGGAAGTTTGTAATATGACCGACGGGTCATTGGCATGAGGGAGATTCTTAGTCGTCGAAAGGTGACAAAATCACGAACACGTGGGTAAAGAGGTACAAACTCTGCAGAGTTAACTAAAAACTATCATGATAGTCGTGCTCCCGGTTATGAGCACCTGGACAACTTCCATGATTAGAGGGAACTTGGTATTGGGATGGTTATGGTTGGTATTATGGTTTGGTAATGGTTATGGATGGTTATGGATTTATTTCTGGAATTGAATATGGTTATTGGTAAATGGTGAAATTTGGAATTATTGATGAGGATGGTGAATTATGAAATGGTATTATGATATTACTTATGATTATGATGGGTTTGATTCATATAAATATAATATATTGCTTTTCGAATGTTTTTATGTACTTTTCAGCACTTTGCCATTATTATTGTCGTCATTTGAATCAGCCACATGTCATACTTTCCACATTTGCTGAGTACGACATGTACTCACTCTTGCAATCCCCCCCAACAGTTGCAGGTCAATATTGGGAGTTTAATGGTGATAATGCGGAGTTTTAGGCCGTGTCTACCGTCAGCTTTGCCTGTGGTGTTGACTGGAGCTGCGCATATATACCCTATTGCTTATGCTGCTTAGTTGCTTAGTTTGCTTAATTTGTTTATTTCCGCTGCATTAGTTGAACTTGTCATAAATATTCATTAGAGCTTGTATTCGAGAATAATCTGGTATGTGTAATAAAATTTGGTTAATTAATCTTGTTCCATGGTAATTATCTGTATATCGTTTGTGATTGCACTCGTATATGTGTGATGAACATCCTGGGCACACATATGCGTTAGCTTGGTTCATTTTTCGGAACCGGGCGTCACACCAATGCACCTACCTACTTTATGTACCTCATGAATAATGTCTTCATGGAGTACTTGGACATGTTCGTCGTGGTGTTCATTGATGACATTATGATCTACTCGAAGGATGAAAAGGAACATGAGGAACACTTGATGCTTACGCTGCAGAAATTAAGAGAGCATCAATTTTATGCCAATCTCAACAAGTGTCAGTTTTGGTTGAGAGAGGTGCCATTTTTGGGTCATATCATCTCAGGAGGAGGAGGAGTATCAGTTGACCCCAAGAAAGTGAGAGACGTGTTAAAGTGGGAACCGCCGCAAAATGTCAAGGAAATAAGGAGTTTTCTTGGGATGGCTGGATATTACCATAGAATCATCAAGGACTTTTCCAAGATAGCCAAGCCTATGACGGAGTTGCTAATGAAGGGAAAGGCTTTCCAATGGACTCAAGCTTGTCAAAACAGTTTTGAGGAGTTGAAGAAGAGGTTGACAACAACTCCAGTTTTGGTACCACCGGATGTGAGCAAGAGTTTTGATACTTATTGCTACACATCATGGCAAGGACTTGGGTGTGTGCTCATGCAAGAAGGTCAAGTGGTTGCATATGCATCCAGGCAATTAAAGAAACATGAGCAGAATTACCCAACGCATGATTTGGAACTTGCAGCCGTGGTACATGCATTGAAAATTTGGAGACACTACATCCTTGGACATAGGTGTGAAATTTATACGGATCATAAGAGTTTGAAGTATATTTTCACGCAAACGGATCTGAACTTGAGGCAACGGAGATGGTTGGAGCTCATTAAAGATTATGATTTGGGGATCAACTATCATCAGGGAAAAGCCAATGTAGTGGCCGATGCTTTGAGTAGAAAGGGAGTAAGTCATCAACTCACAGTTCGAGAGTTACCATCCGAGTTATGCAAGGAATTTGAACGGTTGAACATCGGATTTGTAAATGATATGGAGAGGATGGAGTTAAATCCAACCTTGGAGCAAGAAATTCGAGAGGCACAAACCGCAGACGAAGAGATCAAGGAAATCAAGGAAAGGACCAAAGAAGGGAGAGAATTCAGATTCAATGAGGACGAACATGATACCTTATGGCTTGGAAAGAGAATCGTTGTGCCTAATGTGAAGCATATTCGGGAGACAATATTAAAAGAGGCACATGACTCACCTCACTCAATTCATCCTGGTTCTACAATGATGTACAAAGACTTGAAGACTTGCTATTGGTGGGGTAGCATGAAGAAGGACATAGCTGAATATGTAGCATTGTGTGATTTGTGTCAACGAGTCAAGGCGGAACATCAAAGGCCAGCTGGAGTATTGCAACCATTTGAAGATGCCGGGATGGAAGTGGGAAGAAATCGGTATGGACTTCATAGTTGGGTTACCACATACTCAGTCCGGGTATGACTCAATTTGGGTAATTGTGGATCGCTTAACCAAGTCAGCTCATTTTGTCCCTGTGAATACCAAATATACAGCTGCACAATTGGCTGAAATATACATGGAGCATATTGTGTGTCGACATGGAGTCCCTAAGAAGATAGTCTCGGATAGAGGTTCTCAATTTACCTCCAGATTTTGGCAAAAATTGCATGAAGCTTTGGGAACGAGATTGAATTTTAGTTCAGCATATGATCCTCAAACGGATGGACAAACCGAGAGGACCAATCAGATTTTGGAGGACATGTTAAGAGCTTGTGCCTTGAAGCATGGGAAAAGTTGGGACAAAAGGTTGCCATACACAGAATTTTCATACAACAATAGTTACCAAGCAAGCTTGAAAATGTCACTGTATGAAGCGCTTTATGGAAGGAAGTGTAGGACACCTTTATTCTGGAATGAGGCAGGAGAAAATCAAGTATTTGGTCCGGAAGTGTTGCAAGAGGCCGAAAAGCAAGTCCGAATAATTCGTGAAAACTTGAGGGCTGCCCAATCAAGACAAAAGGGCTATGCGGACAATAGGAAAAGGAAATTATCCTTTGAAATAGGAGATTTTGTTTACCTCAAGGTGTCACCAATGAGAGGTCATAAGAGGTTCAACACAAGAGGCAAGCTCGCACCTCGCTACATTGGACGATTCAAAATTCTGGGCAAAAGAGGAGAAGTAGCGTATAAGTTGGAGATGCCAACTCATCTTTCGGAGGTACATAATGTGTTTCATGTTTCCCAACTCAAGAAGTGTTTAAGAGCACCGAAAGAACAAGTGTCAATGGAAGAGTTGGAACTGGAGGAAGGTTTGACTTATGTCGAACAACCGGTCAAAATCTTGCAAACTAAGGAGAGGGTCACAAGGAACAAGGTGATTCGATGGTGTAAAGCTCAATGGAAGCACCACGCAGAAAAAGAAGCAACTTGGGAGCTAGAAGATGATATCAAGAAGGACTTTCCCTATCTCTTCTCTTCCGCGTCGATCTCGAGGGCGAGATTCATTTGAAGGGGGGTAGGTTTGTAACACCCTCATTTTCATGCATCATGCCCTACATACACTCATATACATGTTTAACATTAACCCACAACAAGAGGAATGAGTTTAAAATTGATTCAGAGCATTTAAAAATTGATTTCTCTCTGGCTAAAAATAGACTTGTCTGTTTTTGCTGTGGACTAGTTCGGTTTTGCCTCTGGAAGGTTTTGGAATTGTCCGATTTTGTGCGGACTAGTCCGATATTTCAATAATCCTTGAAAAATTGCTAACTCCTTGGAATTTTCCGGACTAGTCTGGTGTTCCAGCAGACTTGTTCGATTTCCTCTCTATTTAAAGTCAGACTTGTCCGATTTTTTGCCAGACTTGTCCGATTCTCTCTCTGGACAACTTCGGACTAGTCCGGTCCTTTCCGGACTTGTCCGATATTTCATGACTCCGAGTTGATCTTTTGTTTTACGACTTGAATCTTGGGTTTCACGTTATGTGGGCCTAGGGACGTCGTGCCTAACTCTTTTAGAGCCCATGAGGGACTCTAAACCGGCCTCTACTCATCTCAAACTCGAAATCCATCTAACCCTAGCCTCCACCTCTATGTAAACAACCACACCCCTTGGCTTGACATCTATTTGCCACTTTTCCACCCCACCCAAACTCTAGTTCGTGGAGAGCCACCATCAAGGAGGGAGGAGAGGATACCAAGCAAGAAGAAGAAGAGGAGGAAATCAAAGAGGATCAAGATCTCCACCAAGTTTCGTTTTCATCACCAATTCATCTCCAAGTTCATCACCAACCCTAGATCATCATGATCCAAGTGTTACCTCCAAGTTTCTTGATTCATTGGAGTTCTAAACACCTGGTATACCTTCTATTCTCTTTTCCTCACGTGAACTCAACATCTAATCTCCAAATTTACGTTGATCTAGAAAACCCTAATCCGCTGATCTCGCAGAGTGCGGACTTGTCTTGTCCCTAGCGGACTAGTACGATCTTTCTGGTTAAAATCTGTTGAATTAATTCTAAAATTTGATCTAATCACATCCAAACCCGTATAAGCTTGTTAAAAGCTATTAGAACTAGTTATTGATCATTAAAAGCAATCTATTAACAAGTTATACCTTACATTTGCATCAATCATGCATGTCATGATATATTGAGTAATATTTGTGCACTCTTTGATTGTGTTTCTTGTCTTGTATGTTTATTGTGCAGATTGGACGGATTTGCGCTAGAGAGTGCCATGGAGGATCTACAGCACCAAGAGTTTGAAGGCTTTGACCCTAATCAACAGCAAGAGCAATGCAAGTGTCCTTGAAGCATATTGATCCTGTTTTAAAATAAATGTTTTGTTTGCAAAATTGCATGCTTCTGTCAAATTTGATGGGAATCCGATGGTAGGAAGTTTACTAGATTTGCTAAACCACCCTTGTCACCTGGAATATATGGTAGAGAGTTGGGAAGGGTTTTTTACCTTTTTATTCGCTTAATCAACTCGGATGGGAAATAACTATACCACTCAATTTAATTATGCATGGATGAGATTATGGTTAACATGAACTGGTTAAATATGATGTGGTAATGGGTGATCTAAGCAATCCTGGTATGTGGATGGGTTGGATGTTATGGTGGTTTGCTTGCTTTAGATCTAAGGACCGGTTCATGCGAGAATAAGCTAGGTCTACAATGCCACCACGAGGCCAAGTATGGGTGCGGTGTAGCTGATTAATCAGGGGCTTTGCTAGTGCTATTTGGACCATTATGGATGCTCGGGGAAGGGGTAGTCGGATTGGTTTGTTGATGGTTGGTGGGACTATCCTGGGATCCGAATGGCTCAAGAGGGGGCCCTTGGTTGAAGATGTGCTCAGTGGGAGACATCGCCAGCGGTGAAACCTCAGTGGGGTCTAAATAGGCTAGTAATCCCTTTGTAAAGGCTATTTTCTGATCTCTTGGCCACACACCAACAGAAGTGTGTAATGTGACCGACGGGTCATGGGCATAAGAGAGATTCTTAGTCATGAAAGGTGATAAAATCACGAACACGTGGGTAAAGTGGTACAAACTCTACAGAGTCTAATAAAACTATCATGATAGCCGTGCTCCCGGTTATGAGCACCTGGACAACTTCCATGATTAGAGAGAACTCGGTATTGGGATGGTATTTGGGATGGTTATGGTTGGTATTATGGTTATGGCTTTAATTTCTGGTATTGAATATGGTTATTGGCAAATGGTGAAATCTGGAATTATGGATGAGGATGGTTAATTATGGACTGGTATTATGATATTACCTATGATTATGATGGGTTTATTTCACATACATGTAATATATTGCTTTTCAAATGTTTTAATGTACTTTTCAGCACTTTGCCATTATTATTGTCGTCATTTGAATCAGCCACATGTCATACTTTCCACACTTGCTGAGTACAACATGTACTCACTCTTGCAATCCCCGCCCCCAACAGTTGCAGGTTAGGATTGGGAGTTTAATGGCGATAATGCGGAGTTATATGCTGTGTCTACCATCAGCTTTGCCTGTAGTGTTATTGGAGTTGCGCTATCCCTTATGCTTAGTTTGCTTAGTCGCTCATTTAGTTTATTTCCGTTGCATTAGTTTAATTTGTCATTAATATTCCTTAGAGCTTCTATTCGAGGATAATATGGTTTGTTTAACAAAATTTGGTTAGTTAATCTTGTTCTGTTGTAATTTTCTGTATACTCTTTTGTGAATGCACTCGTGTATGTGTGTTGAACATCCTAGGCACACATATGCGTTAGCTTGGTTCATTTTTCGAAACCGGGCATCATAGATTGTGAGACCTATGTGCGCTGAATGCATTGGATATGACGATAAAAGTTTTGAATACTGACAAAACACCCATCTCAACAAGTTTTGTCTCTAGGTCTGAGCTCCCGCAGGTGTTGACGGCTGTTATATACCAATTCCATCCGTCAATTTAACTCAACTATGAGAAGGATTTGTCATTTCTTGCACACATCACCTTTCTATCTAACCCAATTCCACTTGGACTTGGAGAAATATGTGTATGCAGCATTTTATGTAGGAAATGAGGAAATGTAGAGGCCCCAATCCCATAAAATATCATCCCAGCCAATCAGGCGACAACACGTGGCATCCCATGGATCAAATGGCCCACAAACAGAAGTATCCAAAGAGATCCAACTGTGTATCACCCATATACATTATGGGGACCCCCTGGCAGCCACCTGGAGGAAGCACTCCACGTTTGGAGTGCTGACCAGGTCGGCCGAACCAGGGGCTCGGTCGACCCCTTCCTGGTGCCAAACGCGGTCAAACGACGCGTCTTGGCTCCTCCTGGCTTGAAGGAGTCAATGGTGACTGATTTGCGCGCTTTTGGTGGCGGGAACCAACCTCAACACTAGTATAAATAGGACCCCCTACCCCTCACTTCAACACACACCACATGAGCTTCATCTCTATTGTATACACTATCATCCATAGTCTTAGAGGAGTTAGGTTGCAGAGAGGAGAGTCTCTAGTCCCAAGTCCAAATTGGGAAAGGAGTAAGGAGTCTCTCTCTTCCCAATCCTACATTGGGAAAGGTATGGCTCATGTATTCTTTCTTGTATTTGTGACTTTATGCATAATAAAGATAGTATCTTTAGTCTCTACTTATACATATATTTGGGCAAAGTGTTTCTTATTTGATTGTGGGGTCCATGTATGTGGAAGGTATAACTTCTATGACTATTTCATCATGAACATATCTCATTATCATAGAACCTATAGACCCCCACTATAGTCTAGTTAATTATAACATAACTAGGTTAGTATGGATAATTATGTTGTGTATCAACCTTGGTTGAATGATGGTTCAATTCATTGCCTTAGAATGGATTGTGCCTAGGCTCTTAAGGTAATTACTTAATATTTTAGCATGGTGCTAGGATAGCTAAGTAACATTGGATGTCTCGTAGACCCACAGATTGAAGAGGTAGGCAGTAGGTGGTGAAAGCCCTATCTGTCCTTTGTAATCCTCCACATTCGGCTATGCCACAGGCTTTTGGCGAGAGTCGCCCTAGTATTGCTAGGGGGTAAGCCCGTGCTTGTTGTGTTGAACCACATAGCATAAGTATTCACTATTGATCTAGCTTATGAATAATTAGTTTAGACTATGTATATATACAATAGAGCATAGTAGGAGTACCTCCATAACTCTCAACCTTAACTAACCTATAGGATCCTCTTATCCCCCTTAGACTTGAAAGCTTTTGTGTGTGTCACACTACCTCCACTATTATTTTATCCATCCTTACTAGATTCTTACATAGACCTTTCTACCCTTCCCACTCGATGATTGTTATATCTCTTCCCTACCTTCCTTTGGGATCAAATAAATGAAACCCTTGGGAATACTCTTAAGGGTAAATACTACAATGATATCTCCGCGCACTTGTGGAATTCACTTTGTGATCCATTAGAACCATTAACAAGCATTGCTGACACATCAGATGGAGATGTTTAGTTCATGGTGCATAAGAAATACCAACAAGCATTTCTGGCGCCGTTGCTAGGGATGATTTGTTAGTATATCTTAGGAGTCGTCAACAGCAGGGTCCAACAATTGGTCCGACTTGTTTTGGGTAGCTCCGGTAAGGTCCGATGTAAGGTCTGACTTACTTTGTCTAGGTACGACATGTTTTTGCTAAGTCCAGTTCTAGGTTCGATTAGCTTTGGTTAGCTCCGGCGCTAGGTCCGACTAGCTCTGATAAGCTCTGATGCTAGGTCCGACTAGCTTTGGTTAGCTCCGGGGCTAGGTTCTGCTAGCTTTAGTAAGCTCTGGCTCAAGTTCCGGTTAGCTTTGTCAAGGTCCGGTGCTAGTCTGTAATGGTTCTGCTTTTACCTTGAAATGTTTCAAACTTGCTTTACACTTATGGAATGTTTGCTTAGTATTCTTTTACTATGTTTTTGATGTATTTTGGCTGTTATCGTTTTTTGATATGGTTTGCAACATGCTTATGTGAGGTGCTCACTTAAGTTGTTGTGGTTTCAGAACTAACGTGAGTCAAGTCGAGGACTTGTGCTTGAATGTATCAGTTGTTTATTCATGTGTAGGTGTTGCTTGAGTTCAAGACATGGCTGGTGACAAGATCCATTGAACTAGTCTTAGGGAGAAGATGAGGTTCAACAACCAAGTTCGGGTAGAATTGTGGTTGAGTTGATTGGAGGTCGCGCAACATGTTTGAATCAAGAACAATGCATATGAAGGTATCGTGGATGTCGTTGGAAGGTTCTTGCACGTGTGCATGGAGTGCATGGACGTGACAGCATGGTTCCATGGCGTGATGATGAGAAGTGGACGTTAAGAATTGGTCAGAAAGGTCCAACCGACTAGGTTACGGACTCAGGCTACGGCTATGTCATGTTTGACTCAAATATGGAAAGATTTGAGTTGGTTATTGTTGAAGTGTTGCTACAACAATTCCCCCGGTACTACTAAAGTGTAGTCCGCGGAGGTTTGTATTCGGTTGAGGCGGGTGTAAGATTATGAACGAGACAGTGACACAGGGGATTTTTACCTGGTTCGGACCGCCTGAGCGTAATACCCTACTCCAAGGGGTGGTTATTGATTGTATGAGAGTGTATCCGCGTGTGCTTGTGTTGGCTTGGTTCAGCTTGGCTTTCTACTGTGCGGTGCAACCCTTTTATATGCCAAGGGCTGGCCGTTACAGGGGGTGCATGGCCAGACATGTGGCCCCAGCGATCTTCAATCACCTAATACACGATCTACATGTATTAAGTATGATTAATTGTGTGATAACGCACCTTAATAGCGGAATTACCGGTACTAATAGTCCTCTGATCATGTGTCATTAATACTGCATTAATGTCACTTAATCAGGTCTTGTAACGGCTATCTTCATAGCCTCTTGAATGTCTTGTGCCATTAGAGATCCAGTAGTTTTCCCGTTGCAAGCTTAGGTCCGGGGGTTCGACACGTGGCAGCTCCGGAGCTTCCCCCGTGAGAATGCAGGTCTGGAGCTACTAAACACGTGGCAGCACTGGAGCTTCCCTCTACTGGAGGTTAGGTCTGCAGTCACTCGACACGTGGCATGCTTAGAGCTTCCCTATGGAGGGAGTCAGGTCCGGCCTTACAATACACGTGGCAATGTCGGAGCTACCCAAACGAGGGAGGCGGGTCCAATGTTGCAGGACATGTGGAGCCTTCGGAAGTCTTAAACTCAGACAGGTTGAACTCCTTGGCTTTTCTTGCGATATCGTGAGGTACCCGGTATGCAGGGTACCGATTGTGGCCCCCAGGCCCACCTAGGGTAGACCCTTAGGGGGAAGTTATTCTACCAAAGGTGGGGCCATCATCGATTCCCGTGCTGCGGCTTCAAAGGACTTTTCATGGGCCGTTGGGGCGACAGTCTGCTGTTAAACCATCGCCATGTGGCTCCTCTTGATGCAGCAGGTGAGATCCGGGTGTGCAGATCTCACGCAATTGAAGGTCGCCATTTTCCAATACGAAAATCGTATGAGTTCCGTGCACCCTGTCAGGCCGCCGCCCTCGGGCTTCCAACTTCCCATCATGAAAACGGTCCACATGGTGTGATAACTTCGACTTTTTTGCCGAAGTGGACCCGGGCCTTTTTGTCATTGACGGAATAGATTTTTGAAATGGAATCTTGATCCAGACGTGGTTTCCATCCAAGCGTTACGGAGGCTTACTAAAGAAGGAAAGCCTGCATGGTTTGAGGATTCTTTACGCTTCCATTCGAACTTGCACTCAGAACCTCTTCACCTTTGCTTACCTTTCCATCTTTCACTCCACTTTGGCACAATGGAGTTGGGTCTCCCCCCGTAGCAAGATCAAGAAGAATGAAGACTTTGCGAGGGTTCGGACATACATGGGGTGGTCCAGCGCCTCCTTCGACAACTCGATCCACTTCGTCAAGCTTCCCTTCAAGAAGGAAGGTACCGGAGAGATCGTCTACTTCTCGATGTATGCCATGGTGGGGTTGATCTTGCCTTTTTCAAGTTTCCTCTTGATGCTGCTGGACATCTACGGGCTACAGGTTCATCACCTCGGCCCCCATCCTTCTTGCTAGTGGTGACCTTCGTCCACTTTTGCGAAATGTGGGTGGGAGTGCCGCCAAGCATCAAGCTCTTCTAGACCTTATTCACGGTCTACACTACCAGAAAGGGGACAAAGTTGATCGGCTTCTACTACTTCATGAAGCACAAGAATTGTCCCTTCAAGTACCTGAAGACTTTCCCCTCTAGGAAGTGGGACAACTGGAAGAAGGATTGGGTGGTTATCACGATGGATCATCATGACAGACTGGAGTTGCCTACAAGCCTCCCCAATGTCGACACTGACGCCTGGAATGCAGCTCCATAGTTGTCCGATGCATACAAGCCCGTCCTGACAAGGATCCAGCAGTGTGTGGAGGGTGGAGTGACCCCTTAGATGGTCTTTGACAACTTCCTAGTGAACAGGTGGGCCCCGCTGAAGATGAGGGAGTGGCCCGCATGGGCCTTCAATAGTGAGATGGATTATAACTGGATAGAAGCCAGTTTCCAGACCAACTTGGATGATGAAGCTTTGAATCTCCATTTCCAGAAGTTTCAACACAAAGCCATCACCTGCGATGCCTTGGCCCTGCCGGTAGCCTTCCTCCCTCTGAACATTGTTTCTGAGTTCAGGAGGAAGCTCTAGAAGGGTAGGCCAGAGCTGGACGACCTCAGCCTGATAGAGAAGTGTGGGACCATTGGGGTTTCTATCCTGGAGCTTTGGAAACGATGGCTCCCACTGCTCCAAGCCAGAAGGTTGATGACATCGACAAAGGCAAGGGCAAGGACAAGGTGCCAGCTGAATCTTCCAGCCGGAAGAGGAAGTTGAGACATGGTTACGGGAGCTCCTTCAGGTCGGCTCCATCTCTAGCAGGCTCTTCTCCCCAGCCAAGCAGAACTTCGGCGGCCACGCCTTCTTCAGTGCCAGTGTCCACGAGGGGCGCTAGCTCTGGCAAGTCAACCTCGACTCTAGTGCCAGCTATGGGCTTCAAGTCCGAGGGTCATTCCCAGCCGAGGGAGGTCCCGACGGAGGTGACTCCAACCCATGCGGCAAGCTCCGGACCAAAGTCCGGGGTCTCTGTCTCACCAGGTCTGGTGGGCTCTGACTCCAGACCATAAAAGAAGAAGTTTCTCAACAACTGGAGTGGAAGCTTCCCAAGGTAAGCATTGTCTTCTAACAATGAGTTGCTATTTTTATCTTTATCATGTTTTGAATTTTTTGATCTTTTGCTTCCAGGGTGTCTAAGAAGAACATTGAAGCTCCGACCCCTGTTGCAGTGATGGAAGCAGTGCAAACAGAGGCTCCTGCTTCAACCCCTGTGCCTCCCCATGTGGTGGATGAAGACACGGTAGCTCCGACACTAGCTTTCATGGACTTAGATCCAGTGGTGGCGCCAGAAGCCCCCATGGTTATGTCAGAACACAAGGGAGAGACTCATGAAGAGGTGCTAAAAGTTTCAGAACCTGCAGTTGAGGTTTCTGATCCGGAGTCAGAGATGGCAGAAGCTCCAGCGCCTGAACCAGAAGTAACCGAAGCTCCGGCTGCTGAGCCGAAAGTAGTTGAAGCTCCTGCCCCTGAGCCGGAGGTAGAGGTAACTCTGAACTAAGCCACAGTGCGAGCCCCAGAGGTGATTACCCCGGAGGTGTCCATGTCCGAGCCGGAGAACCTAGATGAGCTGGTGGTAGGTCCTCCACTCACTGAGCAAACATTGAAGATCCAGCAGTGGGACCTTCCTCATCAGCTCTGAGTGCAGTGGAGGTGGACGAACTCCCATATATTGGTCCAGCTGACGAGGAGTTGTTGTAGAGAGAGCTCGCACCTTGGGGCCCCTCAATTGTCTTTGAAGACTCACTTAAGCCAGCAGAAGAGATCCAGGCTGGTCCAGAGCAAATTCCTTTGGCGTTGTCTATAGACAATGCCTCCAGTCTCTGTCAGATCCAGCTGGCCTTTGACCATGAAAGAAAAGCCGTCAAAGAAGAGCACAACACCTTAAGGCGTTTTCGCAACATACTTCACTTTGAGACAAAGCTGACGCAGTTGAGGCTAGCTAACCAGAAGAAATGGGTGGCCAAGGAGAAGGCTCGGTTAGTGTTGTTGGACCGCTTGCTGAATGAGTGGGAGGTTGCCATCAAGGCTCTCGACCAAAATGCTGAGAGATTTTTGAGCATGCTAGGGAGACCAACAAGGTTGCTGTCAACCGTCAGAACATCCTCAATGAGATTAATGAAAAACTCCTCAAGCGCTGGGGAGCTCTTGATGAAAAGGAGGAAAAGCTCCTGGAGAAGGAGGAGGAACTCTTAAAGAGGGAGGAGGAGCTCGCCTAGAAGCTGTCATTGGGGGAGAAGAGTGTAGCTGATCGTGACAAACAGTTTGAACAACATTGTGCTTAGGAAAAAGAGGATTTGGCAGGTGGGACAAGAATCTCTAAGAGAGATACTGATGTCGCCACAAGAGAGGAGAGGTTGAAGGGCAGGGAGAAGGATCTCGCGGACCACCAGAACCGCATTCACCTCCGAGAGATGGAGCTTGCTAAGTGAGAAAAGCATGTGGCCGAAAGGATCCAACAACATGCTAAGGAGGTCGAGTGCCTCGCTTGGGAGAGTTCAGAGCTTGCAGCCGCTAGAAGGTCACTAGAGGAACTTAGGAACTCGAGGGCAACTGAGTCCTAGCAATTATGGGACTTCCTGGGGCATCCTAACAAAGCATTGTTGCCGCTTGGCTTCAGTCCGATACGTCCGGCTGACCCGGAGCCGGAGCCAGACAAACGCTGGTGGTGTTTAGCTCTGGTGGCAACAAGATGGATGTAATGGGTGACATCATCGTCGACCAATTGGAGACGGAGGGGAAGTCTCTGGCCAACAGTGTCACCAAATACGTGCTGACGTGTTTCAAAAGTCGGGACCCACATCTGTCTCTGGATCCGGTGGTCGAAGGACCCATTGTTGAATAAGAAGACGCCGTCAGGGCCAGCGTTCAACAAGCTGCCCAGAAAGTTGCCTCGTTTTTCTATAGGACCTCCAGTAGCTAGATATTTTTTCCTATTCCTTCACTTGTAATCCTCATTTTGTATGAATGAAATCCCATCTTTTGAATGAATTCCATTTTGTATGTATTCAATGGATTGCCCTTTATATTGTTTCCCCCCTGGTAGATGTACACAATTTGATTGCGAACATATACCAAAAGGATTTGACAATGTCTTGATGACTTCACTTCTCGCTCATAGACAAAGCGATAGCTCCGAGTTCCAATGTTTACAACCGACATCTCCAGGGACCCTTTGTTTCATCGACGGCGAGACCCCTTGGAGTTGTCAGAGGAAGGTAGGTCCAATGGCGCCCACTATCAACGTATAGAAACGTCGACGGCAGGAACCCTGTGAGTTGTCGGAGCTTGGTAGGTCTGGCGGCGCCCACTGTCAACGCGTAGAAGCGTCGACGGCGGGCCCCCTGGGAGTTGTCAGAGCTTGGTAGGTTCGACGGCGCCCACTATCAACGCTTAGAAACATCGACGATGGACCCCTTAGGAGTTGTTGGAGCTTGGTTGGTCCAACGGCACACACTATCAACGCTTAGAAACATCGACAGCGGGCCCCCTGGGGGTTGTCGATCTTGGTAGGTCCGACAGCGCCCACTATGAATGCTTAGAAACATCGACGATGGACCCCTAGGGGTTGTCGCATCTTGGTAGGTCAGACAGCGCCCACTGTTAATGCGTAGAATGTCGATGACGGGACCCCTTGGATCGTCGAAGCTTTCCTGGCTTTGACGGTGTCCACTGTCAACGCATAATACGTCGATGGCGCACGTCTTTGGGGTGATTTATCCACCATCTTCATTTAAATCGCCATTAATTCTTTATGTCGATGGTTGGCCCCCATGGCAGTTGTCAGAACTTGTTAGCTCCGATGAAGCTCACTTTCAACGTATAAAACGTCGACTGCGGGCCCTATGGGGATTGTTGGAGCTTAGGAGCTCCAACATCGTCCACCATCGCCATGTGTTTTACATTTTTCTTGCACAATACAGACAAGAAAAGCAGTAAAATTCATCCTTTCTCTATAACTTGTTTGTGGCTTATTGTTCTTATTTGAATTTTAGATCCAAAAGAATTCAACATGATAACAAGTATATTAACCTAATCTCTTTAAATCCGAGTGCCTTCCGCACCTGCCTTACTGAGACCAGCCGGAATGTGGGATTAGTGGCGTACTTAGGGTGCTTGACCAATCTAAGTTCGTAGAACACTCTGTACTTCCATTGGCTTTGGTTTTCAGGCGAGTAAACCATCTAGCAATTCTAAGATATGAAAGAATACCAAGAATATAACTTGTATATCGTATGAATAACCTGGACTAAATCTCAAAAAGAATTGCACAATTTTGTTATAAACAAGAAGGAAAAGATATAAAAGAAACGAGCCTGTACAAAATTAATGCACGTGGAATCTGTTTTCACACAACAATGTATTTCATTATATGTTCGAATTACAGGGGAGACAAGGACACACTTAGAGTACAAAACCAGGCTAAGTGTGTTATTCATCCTATTGTAAACCAGGGTTGGTAAGCTACACTTAAAGTACAAGGACCATGTTAAGTGTGTTCGAACTGTCCGGATGCTCCCGAAGGGGTTCCGATGTTCTTCTTAAGGACCTACCCGACTCTGTCCATAGACTCTATAATTTACATTTTGTGTAAATACAGACTCACCTCCGTGAAACTAAGTGTAGAACATACAGAGGTGCTCGATATTCTATGGATTGGGAAGTGGGGTCCCATCCTCTGTTGCCAAGCGAACGCATCCGGGGCGAAAAACTTTGATAACTTGAAAGGGACCTTCCCAGCCTGGGAAGAGTTTGTTCATCCCTTCTCGAGTTAGTATTCTCCGCAGCACGAGATCTCCTTCTTCAAGCTGCCAGTTGCGCACAAACCTTTGATGGTAGCGCCAGAGTGCCTGGCGGTATCGTGTGTTCCAAACAGCTGCTTAGCACCTTCTCTCGTCGACGAGGTCAAGGTCTTCATGTTGGAGCTTTTCCTGCCCGGATTCATCGAAGGTTCAGACCTGGAGTGACCCCATGGTGATCTCCGGAGGAAGGTCCGCTTCAGCTCCGTACACCAGGAAGAAGGTGTCTCCCCAGTTGACCAGTTGGGTGTTGTCCTACTTGCCCACAGTGCAAACAGCAGCTCTTGTTTCCAGTTGGCTCCATGTTTCTTCAGGCGCTCATATGTGCGCGTCTTGAATCCTTTTAATATCTCTGCATTTGGTCTCCCAGCTTGGCTATTACTTGTCGGGTGAGCTACTGATGTGTAGCTGACTTGTATACCGAGGTCTTCGCAATATTCTTGGAATGCTACACTTATGAATTGGGTCCCGTTGTCAGTGATGACTTTGTTCAGAACTCCAAATTTGCAGACTATGGACTTCAAGAACTTGATAGCAGATTGCTTGTTGATTGTCACAACTGGAGTAGCTTCTGGCCACTTGGTGAACTTGTCAATGGTGACGTACAGGAACCTGTATCCTCCGACGTCTTTTGGGAAAGATCACAAAATGTCCACCCCCCACATAGAGAATGGCCATGTAGGAGGTATCATTGTAGCGACTGAGCCGGTGTGTGAATTTTTTTCGCGTGGAGCTGGCATGCTTCACAATTTTTTACCCGCTCAACTGCATCTTGTTGTTGTAGGTCAGTAAAAGCCATGCCTAAAGGCATTACCAGCCAACTTGCAGGAGGTTTTGTGGTTTCCACACTCGCCTCTATGGATTTCTGCGAGGAGCTCACGACCTTCTTCCTGGGCAATTCACCGCATTAGAACATTGTTGGCACCGAGCCGGTAGAGATCCCCTTCTACTAGTGTGTATCTTTTAGCCAATCTGACGATTCGTTCAGCAGAAGCATCGTCTTTCGGAAGGATGTTGTCTCTCAATAAGCTCCGAATCTCCGAGATCCATGCATTGAAGCTAACTTGATCCTCCAGATCTTGCGCGCTGGGTTGCTCAGAGCTTCCTGCAGCGCTTAAAATCCTTGGTGGACGCAAATGGTAACAGGGCCACCGGGACCGCCAACTTTTGGGTGCTGGTCTCACCCCCTTCACTTAGTTCGACGGACTAGGCGGTGGGTCTTGACAATCTCCTAACAAAAACTCCGTCAGGAGCTTGAGCTCCGGTTGAAGCTTTTGTCGAGATTTCGTCAGCTTTAGCATTGCAGATACGCTGGACATGGCAGAGATCTAGGATATCGAAGTCCTTCTGTAGCTTCTGGACTTCAAGGAGGTGAGCAGCGAGTTGAGGGTTGTTGCAATTGCATTTTCCTTTGACTTGCTTGATGATGAGTTGAGAGTCACCCTTCACCATCAAATGCTTGACGCCATATGACCGCCACCTTGAGCCCGTAGATGAGAGCTTCATACACCGCCATGTTGTTGGTTGCCTTGAAATCAAGGTGTACCATTTACTTGATCTTCTCCCCGGTTGGAGTGAGGAGAAGGATTCCAGCTCCGACACCCTGCTTCTGCATGGAGCCGTCGAAGTAGAGAGTCCAGTGAGGCTCATTGAAGACCGGGACCTTGGGTTCCGGCCTCCGCTTACTATGGCCCTTTGGATTTGATGAAGAAGGGGTCCACTCCGCCACTAAGTCAGCCAATGCCTGACTCTGGATAGCATGTCCAGGCAAGAATTCAAGATCGAATTCTGCCAGCTCCGCTGCCCACTTTGCAATGTTTCCCATAGAGTTGGGGTTATGCAATATAGCACGTAGTGGATAAGAAGTTAACACTGATATTTTGTAGGCTTGGAAGTAGTGATGAAGCTTCATTGAAGCAATAAGAACTGCATAGAGCAGTTTATGCACCTCAAGGTACCAAGCTTTAGCGTCATGTAGTACCTTGCTGATGAAGTACACTAGCCGCTGGACTATTTGGACCTTACCAGAAGGGCCCGAAGCTTCTTCTTCATCATCCCAGACCTTCCTGGAGGGGTCCGGACCTTCTTCTTGAGCTTCCTGGACCCTCCATAGGGGTCCGGAACTTCTTGTTCAGCCGTGAGAACTCCCTCGTATGAGAGAGGTTGATCCTCAGGCAACTTGTCTTTAGGATCTGCGCCTTGGGGTTGGGACCCAGACACTTCTTCAGGTAGATCCGGACCCTCCCGAATGGGTCAGGACTTCTGAACTGAAGATGGCTCCAGTCTCTCTGCAACCAGGACCATGCTGACAACCTGCATAGTTGCCGAAATGTAAAGCAAAAGAGGCTCACTAGGCCCCAAAGCTACCAAGATTAGTAGTGCGTTGAGGAGCTGTTTGAGCTCTTGGAACGCCTTTTCTGCTTCTTTGGACCAATGGAATGGTCCGAAATTCCTCAATAGCCTTAACAAGGGAAGCGCTCACTCTGCGAGTCTTGAGATGAACTGACTGAGCGCAGCTAGACATCTAGTTAGCTTTTGCACATCATTGATGCAGGCTGGGGGCCACATATCTTCAATAGCCTTGATCTTTGTCGGATTTGCCTCAATTCCTCAGTGAGTCAACAAGAACCCAAGGAGCTTCCTAGAGATAACCCCGAAGACACATTTGTCAGGGTTTAGTTTGTTGCGTGTCACGCATAGCTTGTCGAAGACGACTTGCAAGTTATCAAGAAGTGATTCCTTGTTCTTGACTTTCAGGACGATCTCATCGTTGTAGACCTCAACCAATTCCCTAATGCGCTCTCCAAATATTTTGTGCATGGCTCGCACAAAATTTGAAGCAACATTTTTGAGATCGAATGGCATAGCAGTGTAACAATACAACCCATCTACTGTTATGTAGGAAGTATGCTCTTCATCTTACCTAGACATTTGGATCTGATGATATCCAGAGTATGCATCCAGTAAACACAATAGCTCACACCCGGAGGTGGAGTCCACTATCTGGTCTATCCAAGATCGTGGAAATGGGTCTTTTGGACATGCCTTATTCAATGTGGTGTAGTCGATACACATCCGAAGCTTCCCACCGGCCTTGGGTACAACGACTGGGTTTGCTAGCCATCACGGATGATGAACCTCCCAGATGAAACCATCTTCGAGCAGCTTCTTAATTTCTTGTGTGATGAAGTTCTGCCACTAGAATGATTGCTTTCAGGGCTTCTGGTGTATTGGTCGTGCATCGGGATATATCTTCAGGTTGTGCTCAATCACCTCCCTAACGATCCCAGCGATCTGTGACGGTTTCCATGCAAACATGTCAACATTCTCTCGGAGGAAAGTGATGAGCGTGAGTTCCTATTGGTTGTCTGGACCTCACGATATATGGGTGGTCTGGGCAGCATCAGAACCGATTCGAACGAATTTGACGGGAATGTCGGTGACGCCGCTTGGCTGCACACGTGGTACAGAGGATAAGCTTAGCGACGTGAGGGGCGAAGGCTCGAGAGGCTGAGCTGGATCTTCACGAATGTTTGGTAGCTGAGGAGGTTGAGCGTCGCGCCTCCATCTACCAGAATGTGATAGAGATGGACATTGTTGATGGTAGGAGAAACCACCAACGGTAGATGTCCAGCTCCGATAATGTTTCTTCGGCAATCTGAAGCATCGAATGTGATCGGAGTGTCCATCCACTTCCGATGGGGTTCTTCCTTGGCGGTGGGAGATGTGGCATCCATCTCCCAAGGCATGGTCTTGAGGACGCGCCGAGAGGTCATATCCCACGACCCTCCATATATCGTATGGAGAGTCTTCTGACACTCATTGTTGGAGACGTCGGAGTCATCGTCGACGGTATTGTAGATGGCCTTCAGCACCTCCTTGGTGTCCTGGAAGCCTAGCTCCTGATCAGCTAGAGCTTCATCGACATTCTGCTTTCCATCCCATTGGCGGAAAGGGGCTTCTTCTCGGCGCTTGTTGATGCGTTCAACAAGGCGCTAGACGTCGCGGCAATCTTCAAGATTGTCGGTGTCCGTTTTGTGAATTAGACACCACATCTTTTGACTGCCACCATCTTCAGGTGATGGGTGAGGAAGTTTTTCGCGGCGTGGCCCCTGACCACCTGGAGCTGCAGCTGCAGCAGTAGGCGTGCTGGTCGACGGCTTCTTCTTGCGATTGGACTCTTTCTTCTTCTTCTTCCCACTGCCAGATGCAGTGGCTTCATTGTTGGAGGAGTTTTTACCAGCCTCCAGAGCTGGTTTGGAGTGCATCTCTCGGTGCTTCGCAGTGCTAGCACATTTGTCGGCTAGGCTGAAGAGCTCTGTGACGTTGCTGACTTCTTTCGTCGCTAGCTTCTCCAACATCTTCTTATCTCTAACACCCAGTCGAAATGCGACAATGACGGAAGAAATGGAGATTGAAGAAATAGTATTCCGTACCTGAGAAAAACGTTGGATGAATGATCGCAGCGACTCTCCCTCTTCTATTGCACAGCAAACAGGTCCAACTCTGTGCCAGGTCGGGTGTAGGAACTCCTGAAGTTGGCAGTGAATTAGCGGCAAAGCTTCGCCCAACTGTTGATGGAGTCAGGCAGAAGACTCATGAACTAGGACCTGGCTGCCCCGGTTAGAGCCACCGGAAAGTAGTTGGCAGTCACAGCCTCATTGCCTCCGGCCACGAGGATAGCGGTGGAGTATATCTGGAGGAACTCGATGGGGTTGACAGTTCCGTCGTACTTCCCCGGCAAGTAAGGCAGGAATTTTGGTGGCCATTCGATCATCGAAGGTTCTTGGCCAGAGTCGAACAGCCGCCCCCACTCCCATGGGAGAAGGGTTCTCACGTGCAGCTCACCTTTCGCGAGCACGCTCCATGAGGACCCGGTCGTCCTGCTGCCCGTATCGGCGGTCAAGATCCGACCGCATATCATGCATCGAGAGCCTTGATGTCGTATGAGTGCGACGTGCCCCAGAGGTTAGTGACGTCTTTTTCTGGGAGGGCGCACGCCTCCGGTGCTGTGACGCCTGAGGACTAAGTCTACCAGATAAGGTCATGTTTCTTGAAGTTATCTTCCCAGAAGAAGGTGGACCTTGGTTACTAATGGCATTGGCTGCAGCAGCAACCAGATGCTGCACATCAGTACGCCACTGTTCCATCGCACCCTGAGGTGCTCCGGGTGTAGGTGTACGCTGAAGAAGATTATGCACTGCATTCAGTGCATTATATAGGTTGTTTGTTGATGCAGTGATCGATGCAAAGAAACCATCTTGCTGCGATGGTGGTGGTGGAACAACACCCGCCGGGACAACAGGATTAGCTGACTGCTGTATGTTGGCGGGATTTTCTCAAGTAGGCTGCTCAGCATGGCCGTTGGACGATCCTGTGGCGAAATTCACCATCTTGAAATCTCAGGCGCCCCTACCTAGCGCGTCAAATGTCAAAGTGTTGCTACGAGACTTCCCCCGGTACTACTAAAGTGTAGTCCATGGAGGTTCGTATACAGTTGGGGCGCGCGTAAGATTATGAATGAGACGGTGACCTGAGGGGATTTTTATGTGGTTCGGGCCGCCTGAGCATAATAACATACTCCACGGGGTGGTTATTGATTATATGAGAGTGTATGCGTGCGTGCTTGTGTTGGCTTGGTTTAGCTTGGCTTTCAACCGTGTAGCACAGCCCTTTTATATGCCAAGGGGTGGCCATTAAAAGGGTTGCATGGCCCGACATGTGGCCCCAGCGATATTCAATCACCTAATACACGATCTACATGTATTAAGTACGATTAACAGTGTGATAACGCACCTTAAAAGATGTGTTACCGGTACTAATAGTCCTCTGACCGTGTGTCATTAATAGTGCATTAATGACACGTAATCAGGTCTTGTAACAGCTGTCTTCATAGCCTCTTGAATTTCTTGCGCCGTTAGAGATCCATTAGTTTTCCCGTTGCAAGCATAGGTCCAGGGGCTCGACACGTGGCAGCTCTCGAGCTTCCCTCTGTCGGGAGGCAGGTCCAGAGCTACTAAACATGTGGCAGCACTAGAGCTTCCCTCTACTGGAGGTTAGGTCCGGGGCCACTGGACACGTGGCATGATCGGAGCTTCTCTATGGAGAGAGTCAGGTCCGGCCTTGCAATACATGTGGCAGTGCCGGAGCTACCCAAACGAGAGAGGAAGGTCCAATGTTGCAGGATATGTGGAGCCTTGAGAAGTCTTCAACTCGGACATGTAGAATCTCTAGCTTTTCTTGCGGTATCGTGGGGTACCCAACACGCAGGGTACCGACAGTTATGACAGGATTTTGTGTGGGTCTTGAAGTTGAGTTATTTTTAAGAATGTAGGATATGTTCCTAAAGTGTTTGGAAGTCTTAAGATTGCTTCTATCTTCATATAGAAGAGTCTTGAGCAGTTATCGAAAGTTTCCGTGGAAATAGAGTAGGATACGAGTTCTAGTTTGGTTTGGGTTGGCCTCATGGCTTGTTATATAAGCAAGGGAGGCCAGAGCTCGTGGTGCATGGATTTTTAGCTGTTCCTCTTGTGTTCTATCGAATAAAGATCGTAGTTTAAAGGAACTTTTGTGCCTTGTTCATCCGACTTGTTTCAGACAAGTTTTCTCATCGAGTTTCTGTACAACACTATCTTGCTTCGGTGGTTTTATCTAAACTCGACTTTGAAAGATCCTATTGACGTGATTGTTTTTGGGTTGTCTTCACAACTTGATTATCTATCATATGTGAAAATTTCACGGTCATTGGATGTGACACCCGGTTCCGAAAATGAACTAGTGAACACATATGTTTGCCCAGGACGTTCAACACACATACACGAGTGCAATCATAAAAGAGTATACAACAAATTACCACATAACAAGATTAATTAAGTACTTTTATTACACGATTCATAATATCCTCGAATTCAAGCTCTAATGGATATTAATGACAAGTTCAACTAATGCAGCGGAAATAAACTAATTTAGCGAACTAAGCAAAGGGGATAGCACAGCTCCAACACTCCACAGGCAAAGCTGATAGTGGACAGAGCCTAGAACTCTGCATTATCATCATTATACTCCCAATCCTGACCTGCAACTCTTGGGGGGGGGGGATTGCGAGAGTGAGTACATGTCGTACTCAACAAGTGTGGAAAGTATGACATGTAGCTGATTCAAGTGACGACAATAATAAAGCTAAGTGCTGAAACGTACATTAAAACATTTGAAAAGCAATAAATTATATTTATGTGAAACAAACCTATCATAAACCATAAAATCATCATAATATCAGTCCATATTTCATCACCATCATTCATGTTCCAGGTTTCACCATTACCATTACCATATTCAATACCAGAATTTAACTCAAAACCAACCATAACAATTATTAACCATAACCATAACCAAACCAACCATCCCAATTCTCAATTTCCCAATAATCGTGGAAGTTGTCCAGGTGCTCATGACCGGGAGCACGGCTATCATGATAGTTTTATTAGACTTTGCAGAGTTTGTACCACTTTACCCATGTGTTTGTTATTTATCACATTGTAGTGACTAGAACCTATATTATGCCATCTCTCACTTCGATTGGTGTGTTGCCAAGAGATCACAAAATAGCCTTTACAAAGGGATTACTAGCCTATTTAGACCCCACTGAGGTTTCACCGGTGGCGATGCCTCCAACTGAGCACATCTTCAACAAAGGGCCCCCCTCTTGAGCCATTCGGATCCCAGGGTAGTCTGACCAATCATCAACAAACCCAATCCGACTACCCCTTCCCCGAGCATCCCTAATGTTCCAAATAACACTAGCAAAGCCCTAATTAATCAGCTACGCTACACCCTGTTGACGTCTCCTAATAAATACTAACAAATCATCTCCAGCAATGGCGCCATAAATGCTTGTTGGTATTTCATAACACCACAGATCATCTCCGGTAAAGATATGAGATCTGCAAGCGCACGGAATATACCGTTGTAGCATTTCACCCATGAGTATTCCCAAGGGTATCGTATTTATCCCAAAGGAAGGCAATGGAGTAAAGTATATACTACTCTTATGGTCAAGCTATGGGATACTAATCAATTATCCAGACGGGGGGTAAGTTGATGTTAGGGGTAGTGTGACACACAACTAGGCAATCTATTCTAAAGGGTAAATGGTTCCTAGAGGGAGATTGGATTAAGAGTTAGAGAGTTGCTCCTACAATGCTCCTAATACATATACATAGCCTAAGGTAGATACTAATGGTCATGTCAATGATGAATTCCTATGCAATGCTATTCAACACATCGGGCACAGGCTTACCCCTAGCAATCTAGGGCGACTCCCGCCAGGAGCCTGTGGCATAGCCGAACGTGGAGGATTACAAATGACAGATAGGGTTGTCACCACCTACTGCCTACCTCTTCAATCTGTGGGTCTACGAGGCATCCAACGCTACTTAACTACCCCAGCACCATGCTAGCATACTAAGCAAATACATTAGGAGCCATGGCACAAGCCATCCTAAGACAATGACTAACCTAAACATCGTTGAACCAATGTTGAAGCATAGCATAAGTCATTCATATTAGCATAATCATATCATAACTACATAGACTATAGTGGGGGTCTATAGTGTTTATGACCATAAGATGTGATCATGAGAGTGAAATCATAAAGACTATACCTTCCACATACATGGACTCCACAATCAAACAAGAAATGCTTTGTCCAAGTATGCGTATAAAAGAAGACTAAAGATAATATCTTTATTGAGCACAAAGTCACAAATACAAGAAGGAATACATATGTCATACCTTTCCCAATGTGGAATTGGGAAGAGAGACTCCTTCTACTCCTTTCCCATTTTGGAATTGGGACTAGAGGCTCTCCTCTCTACATCCTAACTCATCTAATGACTATGGAAGATAGTGTATACAATAGAATGATAACCAAGTGGTGTGTGTTGAAGTGAGGGGTAGGGGGCCCTATTTATACTAGTGTTGAGGTCGGTTCCCGCCACCAAAAGCGCGCGAATCAGTCACTACTGATTCCAGAAAGCAGGGAGGAGCCAACACGTGAAGGCTGACCGAGTTTGGTGCAAAGACAAGGTCGGCCGACCCCCTGGTTCGGCCGACCTGGTCATTGCACCGTTTCTCATGTGCTTTCTCCAGGTGGCTGTCAGGTGGGTCCCATTGATGTATATGGGTGATACACCATTGGATCTCCTTGGATACTTCTGTTTGTGGGCCATTTGATCCATGGGATGCCATGTGTCATCTCCTGAATTGCTGGGATGATATTTTATAGGATTGGTCCCTCTACATTTCCTCATTTCCTGCATAAAATGTTGCATACACATATTTCTACAAGGCCAAGTGGAATTGGGTTAGATAGAGAGGTGATGTGTGCAAGAAATGATCAATCCTTCACATAATTGAGTTAAATTAACGGATGAAATTGGTATATAACAGCCGTCAACAAACTCCCCCAAGCTTATCCTTTGCTCGTCCCGAGCAAAGTCAAGACTTTAGGTTGATGATCAGGAGTTGCTACAATGTATTATTTTCAAAAGTATCTAATGCACAACAAGATACTCTACCTAGTATTGCAGAAATTGGCTATAATACTCTACCTTTCTTAAGTTATCATGGGGCTTATGCTTTTTCCTATTCATGAGTAGTTGAAAGGTAGAATAGCAAATGGACCAAACATAGCCTAGAAAACAAGTTCCACTTAAATCCCAGATAATTCAATTTAGATAATAAGTACCTCAATTTGATTCTCTCAGTCACTCCTTTGTGGATAGTGGAAATATTTCCTCACCAAATCATTGTGCCTCTACTATTCCTACTCATTGAATATGGCTGGTATGTGGAGCTTGGTAAGGAAAGTAAGTATGCATATTTGCATCACATATATTGCTAAGTCAAAAGAGTAAGCCTTAGGAGAATTCAAATCAAAACTTTTTGATTCAAGACTAGTGCATGTGTGATGGAGTGGAAGTGGATGTGGATACTTGAGATAACTCCTTTTTGGTATAATCTCTCTTTCTTTTGTAGGGATGAAACATGGCTACTTTTCTTTTCTCTTATTTTTTTCATTCTTATGATGTAAGCATGCCCCTCCTTTTTTTTCATTTTCTTTTTGTAGCCATGTCTTCTACTCCCTTTCTTTGCAATGAATTTTGAAGAGAGTGCTAAACAAGAATAACATGGAGTTTCTCTTTTTGTTGTGGCATGGTGGATATGATGGACGTTTTGCTTACTTCTAGTGTAGAAGTATAGCATGTGTAAGTGAAGTCTTGAATTCAAAAAGAGTTGAATGATTTCTCACATAGGTCTATACTAGTTTGACTAGGCTCAATGTGAAAGCAAATAGCATATGCATAAGGTTTTGTCCATGTATGAACATCATATGACTTTGGTAGGTATTTCCAATCAATTGAGGGAAACATAAATCTTTTTAGAATTTCTCCGGAAATCTAAGTTTTACTTTCAAACTTGGACTAGCAGCCCTATTACCAATTCTAGTCTTGCAACAACCTAGAATTAGATTAAGCTTTTGCTACCTACAACTTCCAAATTAAGGTAAAAGTATTTCAAACCAATGAAAGCAATACTCGGAGAGTAGCAAGTTATAAACTAGAGACTTAGGAAAATAAAACAGAGCAACTATTCATCATTTCATCTATGTGAATTCTAAATCATTCTTACCGCACATCTTTATTCGATGAAAGCAAATCTAACCTATTTTTATGTTATTTTTTTTAAGATGCAAGGTGGACTATGGATGGATGGAAAATAAATATGCAATAAATGATTTGAAATAAAAATATAGTGGGTGTGATACAAATTACCTCAAGTGGGGGTCTTCCCCCAAGCTTATTCTTGATCAAGGTCCGTGATAGGGGTTGAAACCCTAACGACGGAGGTAGGCCATGAGTTGGCCTATCCTTGTTGCAGCATGGCTTTGACAATAGAGGGTGAGTGTTGATTGTTGTGTTGCCTCACATTGACACCATGAGTGTGGTTGAATAGAGTGTTTCCGATGTTGATCGTCCGCACATCAGGGTCTCCATGTGTTGAGTGTGATTTGTCATTCCATGTCTAGGATAATGATAACCTTTAGATCCAAAGGAATGACGTGCACTCAACATCCATTGAGTATGTTCGTCATTCTTTGTCTAAGGTGTATCGTATCTTTTTTCCATAAGGGAGTGACATGTGCCCAACACGCATTGGGTATGGTCAGTTGTTCCTTGAGTAAGGTACAACATACCTTCTAGCCACATAGGAACAACTTTCACCCAATATAAATTGGGTGTGATCTTGTCATTCGTTGGTCATGGTACATCATAACTCTTAGACACATAAGAATAACTTGTACCCAATGATGTTGGAAAATCCCTTGAGCTTGAATGAGTGCTTAAAATAGTTGAGAGCATAATGGTCTCACCCATTCATGGCAGCTCATTGGTTGCTCATGGAGGGTTCCCATTTGAAATCTCTAGACTCGTATAATTATGATTGACCTTCAGGCATAATTTCTGATAGGTAGCAACCATCCTCATTTACTCCTTGGCCAAGAGATGTTGAAATGGAATCCTCTATGGATACCAACAATCAGCTTCATAAATGCCTGCATAGTAATATTACTCCTGCAAACTTCCTCTCTTGAATGGAGAGGGATGGTTAGCTCCCGAGACTTGTACAAATG
Source organism: Tuctoria greenei (assembly GCA_036927565.1). Taxonomy (NCBI): domain Eukaryota; kingdom Viridiplantae; phylum Streptophyta; class Magnoliopsida; order Poales; family Poaceae; genus Tuctoria; species Tuctoria greenei. Next base: position 164,443,233 of record JAYESD010000006.1, read on the forward strand.
AACATTCGAGTTAGGTAACCGAATTTTCATTTGTACATACGGGGAAGAACCAAATCAAATATGCATTGGATCCAATGTCATGTGTATCTGTGATCAATGTGTTATTCATTGATAAGAGTGGAGTGTTATGGATAATTCATGTTGCATATTTTCTAAAGCTCCTACTCATAGCAATGCATGTGATAGAAATACACTATATGGATCCCTACACCTTTTAAAGTTTCTAACCATCTTAGCTTTCAAGAGTGACTTTTTATCATTTAGACCATGACAAACAAGATTCTCAATTTTATCCTCCTGAACATCACTAGGAATTTGAAATTTAGTGACTCCACCTAAAAATGCAATTCAATTTCAGAGCAAGGATATCACTTATTCCTAGGAGTTTGAAATCTAGTAACACCATCTATGCATGAAGCTTAATTGAAAATTATGGCTGTCACAATTCCCAAGTTCCTATATGCCAATTCACCAATTAAGTTATGCCCAAAAGTTTTGTTTTATAAACCTAGATAAAAATGACTAAGTTTACAAAACAATTCTCAAAGGATTCTAAGTACTTGTTTGAGATTTTTCCAAGTAAGGTGGGATTTCCTTTTGGAGATCCAAAAGTCAATACCCACGCTTACTCTTGTGAGGATGCATGAGAATTAAATGATGAGGAAGTGTCAACCTTCCTCACAAATACAAGAAAATACAATCAATTCTATGGCAAACCAAACAATGGAAAATTCTAAACTCATACCTCATTTGGAGATCAGTTGGTGACGAAGGTCTTTGTGTGAGAAACTCACAACCTTGATTTTTGGCGTAGGCTTGATGGTTGATGTCAAATTCCAAGTTGAGGTTGGATTTGGCAATGGATTTGGTTCTGACTCCTCCATTGGGTCATCCTCTTGAACATTTCTCTTCCTCAAACTCAAAATGAGTTTGAAAGAGAGAAGTGTTCTCAAATCCTCCCAATGGTGACTTGAGCTTGATGAAACCTTCCACTTTCTTGCCATACCACCTCTTCACAATTTTGACCTAGCTACACTTTAATCAAGAACAAACAAAACAACTCGAAAACATGTTACGTTAGCCAAAAGCATATTGAACCCAATTTTCAAATTGTCTTGCCCAGCTTGAAATAACTTGTAAATGCAATGAGGGTCAAAGCAAATCGTTTTGGTTTGAACTAGGAAGATAAATTCATGTGGTCATGCACGTAGTTCATATCCAATTAAATTTCTCCCCTAATTCAAATTTTTAGTTTTATAATGGTTGGAAATTTTACTTTTCAACATGCAAGTGTGGAATTTCAAATATGTAAATGCAAGGGTTGATGCAATTTGGAAAACAAATATGAGATAACTACCAATTAACCTATTGGCAAGGACTCACCAATTTTTTGATGTCCGATGAGTAGGACTTACCTCCGTTCTGTTCAGCGCAATGATTTGTTGTCCAATACCGGAATTGAAGATGTGGACGACTTCTTCTGTTTTGACATGCCAAACTCATTTGGCTGTCATTTGGACATGTGGGCCACATGGTGGCCCTAGCCTCTCCCGGTTGTATTGATATAGACATGTTGTTGTAGCGACGGGTTCTCCCTCTTGAGTGTATTCCTTCATGAGCATGGCGAGGCTTTGTCCTTCTTAGGGGTGCCACTCTGACCATATTGATATTCCATTGAATCAACCCATACCATGATCATGGATCAAAGGCTTCCTTGTGTATGATGACATGTGGACTCCACAATCAATCAAGAAATGCTTCATACACAATGTCACTTGCCCTAGGTTGAATGGGTTTGGTCGAAGTGTGGGAATCCCCACAAGTGATGTGGTGTATCTTGGACTTTGAATGCTCCTTAAGTTCTTGTCCATGGCCAAGATCTTCATGTGAATGTTAGCTTGATTTATGTTTGGCCAAGATACTTCAAGGTAGGCTAGTTGAACTTAATTCCCTTGGAAAGCCATAGCCTCCTTGAATACAAGGGTGATGTTAATTCCACCCTTGACCACCTTGTGAATGGTAGCCATTGGAGTTGTTGTTTGAAATAGGTCATCATGGGTCTTAGGGAAATAATTCCCACGCGTCCCATGATGACATGGATTTTCACAAATCATGTGAATATCCATGACTTGGATTATCCAAACAAATCTCCAACGACTTGGATATTCATGACACATCAATGGGAGGTGTAGTTCCATAACTAGCATGTCCACCTTGTGAAGTGGTGTGCATGACAAGCTATGGGTACTCGAGCATTCTTCAATTCACCCCTTCAGTGGAGACCTTCTTCTCATCTATGATGAATGAGAATAGGACTCCTTCAGCTCTAGTATGAATGTAGTCATGGATTGGTGGAGCCAACCCATGACACGAGTGTTGGATGAAGAGCCAACTACCCACCCCATGGTGGAGGCAAACCAAGAAGAACTTCTTGTGGCCTTCCCAAATCCTGGGTATGGATGACTTTGGCTCCTACTAAAATCTGAAATTCTCCCGCAAAAAGGCAATGGTGTTGCCTAGCGGACATTTGTTGAGGTACGCCTTGAATCATCTTGCAGTTGAGCACTTGCGTCCTCTTGGCCATCCCATACAATGGGTTGGCCAACACTACCCTGTTTTCACACGAAGGAGAAAACAAACAAGGGTAATCCTGTCAAATAACTATTAGTACCTATAGCTTAATCAGAAGTGATAGCTATCCTTCACTTCCTTTGCCTTCCCCGGCAACGGTGCCAAAATGCTTGTTGATGGCTCCTAAGATATACTAACAAATCATCCCAGGCAATGGCGCCAGAAATGCTTGTTGGTATTTCCTAACACCACAGATCATCTCCGGTAAAGAGATGAGTTCCGCAAGCGCACGGAATATACCGTTGTAGCATTTCACCCATGAGTATTCCCAAGGGTATCGTATTTATCCCAAAGGAGGGCAATAGAGTAAAGTATATACTACTCTTATGGTAAAGCTATGGGATACTAATCAATTATCTGGATAGGGGGTAAGTTGATATTAGGGGTAGTGTGACACACAGCTAGGCAATCTATTCTAAAGGGTAAATGGTTCCTAGAGGGAGATTGGATTAAGAGTTATAGAGTTGCTCCTACAATGCTCCTAATACATATACATAGCCTAAGGTAGATACTAATGGTTATGTCAATGATGAATTCCTATGCAATGCTATTCAACACATCGGGCACGGGCTTACCCCTAGCAATAGTAGGGCGACTCCCGCCAAGATCCTGTAGCATAGCCGAACGTGGAGGATTACAAAGGACAGATAGGGCTGTCACCACCTACTGTCTACCTCTTCAATCTGTGGGTCTATGAGACATCCAACGCTACTTAAATACCCTAGCACCATGCTATCATACTAAGCAAATACCTTAGGATCCATGGCACAAGCCATCCTAAGGCAATGACTAACCTAAACATCATTGAACCAATGTTGAAGCATAGCATAAATAATTCAAATTAGCATAATCATATCATAACTACATAGACTATAGTGGGGGTCTATAGTGTTTATGACCATAAGATGTGATTATGAGAGTGAAATCATAAAGACTATACCTTCCACATACATGGACTCCACAATCAAACAAGAAACGCTTTGTCCAAGTATACGTATAAAAGAAGACTAAAGACAATATCTTTATTGAACACAAAGTCACAAATACAAGAAGGAATACATAAGTCATACCTTTCCCAATGTGGAATTGGGAAGAGACACTCCTTCTACTCCTTTCCCAATTTGGAATTGGGACTAGAGGCTCTCCTCTCTACATCCTAACTCCTCTAAGGACTATAAAAGATAGTGTATACAATAGAATGATGCCCAAGTGGTGTGTGTGTTGAAGTGAGGGGTAGGGGGTCCTATTTATACTAGTGTCGAGGTCGGTTCCCGCCACTAAAAGCATGCGAATCAGTCACCATTGACTCCAAGAAGCTGGAAGGAGCCAACACGTGGAGGCTGACCGAGTTTGGTGCAAAGACCAGGTCGGCTGACCCCCCTGGTTCGGCTGACATGGTCATTGCACCGTTTCTCATGTGCTTTCTCTAGGTGGCTGCCAGGTGGGTCCCATTGATGTATATGGGTCATAAACCATTGGATCTCCTTGGATACTTCTTTGTGGGCGATTTGATCCATGGGATGCCACGTGTCATCGCCTGATTGGTTAGGATGATATTTTATAGGATTGGTCCCTCTACATTTCCTCATTTCCTGCATAAAATGTTGCATACACATTTTTCTCCAAGTCCAAGTGGAATTGGGTTAGATAGAGAGGTGATGTGTGAAAGAAATGATCAATCCTTCACATAATTGACTTAAATTGACGGATGAAATTGGTATATAACAGCTCTCAACACGCCCATACTTGGCCTCATGGCGGCACCGTAATCCTGGCTTATTCTCGCATGAAACAGTCCTTAGATCTAAAGCAAGCGGACCACCTTAACATCCAACCCATCCACATACCATGCTTGCTTAGATCACCCATTACCATATCATATTAACCAGTTCATTTTAATCATAATCTCATAAATGCATAAATAAGTTAAATGGTACAGTTGTCATCCCTTCCCAATTAATTAAGCGAAGCAAAAAGGTAAAAAGCCCGTCCTGACACTCTACCATATATTCCAGGTGACAAGGGTGGTTTAACAAAGCTAGTAAAATTCCTATCATAGGATTCCCATCAAATTGACACAAGCATTTAGTTTCCAAACAAAACATTTATTTTAAAAACAGGATCGATATGCTTCAAGGACACTTGTTTTCTCTTGGGATTGATTAGGATCAAAGACTTCAAACTCCTGGTGCTGTAGATCCTCTGCGGCACTCTCTAGCGCAAATCCGTCTAATCCGCACAATAAACATACAAACAAGAAACACGATAAAAAAGTGCACAAATATTACTCATTATGACATGACATGCATGGTTAATGCAAATGCAAGGTGGAACTTGTTAATGAGTTTCTTTTAATGATCACTAGCTAGTTTTCATAGCTTTTAATAAGTTTATACAGGTTTTGATTTGATACGATCAACTTTTAGAATTAATTCAAAAGAAATTAACCAGGAAAATTGGACTAGTTCGCTAGGGACCGGACAAGTCCATACTACACGAGAACAACAAATTAGGGTTTTCTAGATCGACGTGAATTTGGAGAAACGAGGTCGAATTCACATAAGGAAAATGAAGTAGAAGGTATACTAGGTGTTTAGAACTCCAATGAATCAAGGATCTTGGAGGTAACACGTGGATCTTGACAATCTAGGGTTGATAAAGAACTTGATGATGGATTGTTGACGAAGAACTCAAACTTGTTGGAGATCTTGATCCTCTTTCGTTTCCTCCTCTTCTTCTTCTTGCTTGGAACCTCCTTCTCCATCCATGGCGGCGGCCATTCATGAGCTAGGGTTTGGGTGGGGTGGAAGAGTGGCAAACAGATGTCAAGCCAAGGGGTGGGGTTGTTTCTATAGACGTGGAGGCTAGGGTTAGATGGATTTCGAGTTTGGGGGTGAGTAGAGGCCGGTTTAGAGTCCCACATGGGCTCTAAAAGAGTTAGGCACAATTTCCCTAGGCCCACTTAACGTAAAACCCAAGAAACAAGTCGTGAAACAAAAGATCAATTAGGAGTGATTTATTGGACAAGTCCGAAAAGGACCGAACTAGTCCAGAGTTGGACAAAGAGAAATCGGACAAGTCCGCTCTGGACATCAGACAAGTCTGAACTTATCCAGAGGGTAAAAACAGACAAGTCTGGCCTAAAATCGGACAAGTCTGAATTTAGTCAAAGAGGAAAACGGACATGTCTGCTAGAATACCGGACTAGTCCAGAGAAGTCCAGGGACTTAGCAAATTTTCGAGGATCCTTCGAACACCGGACTAGTCTGCACTTGGCCGGACAAGTCCGAAAGTGTCCAGAGGGAAAACAGACTAGTCCGCAGAAAAACGGACAAGTCCGAGCGAGGTCAAAGAGAAATCAGACTAGTCCGCACTTTCTAGAATTCTTAAGTGCGGTTTTGTTTCTAATTCATTTTAAACTTGTTCCTTTTGTGTGGATTAATGTTATGCATGCATGTGAATTTATGCAATGCATGATGGATGAAAATGAGGGTGTTACATTGGATTTGTGGTTTCTTATCTACACGAGTTTATTTGCAGTATTGCGGATCTATTTTTATTCGAGTAGAACAGATTGACCTTTGTTCGATCTTTCGATCGTATCTTGAGTTTTTCTCGACGGATTTTCATGTTTCCTGCTGTGAAGTCTTCGTGACTTGAATCTCCACAATATACATTGGTTTTGTCACAATTGATCATGTTTAGATTAGTCGCACACACGATTTCTTTAACAGATCAATTTTTTGCCGAGGGGTTTTCCTTGCTTCTGCTAAAAAGTTGTAATCTACCATTCACCCCCCCCCCTTTGGTAGCTTTTTATGTGCTCTTCGATCCTACAATACTCTTAGAGGGGAAATGCTACATCAACAGATTCCGTGCTCTTGTGGATTTATATGTATAGTCTAAAATCTATTAACAAGCATTTCTGGCACTATTGTTAGAGATGAGTTGTTATTAGTGCGTAGGAACCGTCAACAAGCATTTCTGACGCCATTGCCGGGGAAGGCAACCGAAGTATTGCATGCTTGAGTGAATAGGATAGGACCCTGGTAGGTTTTAGTAGGATAACCCTTCTTTGTTTTCGCATTTTATGTGAAAATAGGATAGTGTATGTCTGGTTTTCGCTTGCTGGAAAACTTTGTTGAAGATCCGAATCCCTTCTAAGAGATCGACCTTGTGTCATTACTTCTCGGAAGCTTCAAGTGGCAAAGCAAGCCAGTGCAACTGCACCAACAATCGAAACTCTAATGGCCCAGGGGACCCTTGGTAAGTTTTCGGCTCCCTCTGCTAACAATATGTTTGTTGGGCCCACTATTAACACGCGAGACGTAAACTTCAAAATCAAGACAGTCCTTATCACTATGGTGCAAGAGAACCCATTTTGTGGGAAGGCTAGGATGCAAGTGCTCAACTACAACATTTCCTTGAGATCTGCAACACTTTTAAGATAAAGGATGTATCTCCCAATGTTGTCCGTCTTAGGCTGTTTCCGTTCTCTCTTCTTGGGAGAGCGAAACGGTGGTTCTACGCGAACCGAAGTGTTGTAGATACTTGGGAGAAGTGTTCTACGACATTCCTTGCCATGTTTTTCCCGTTAAACAAGACCAATGCCCTACATGGAATAATTTCCAGCTTTCAGCAAGATGCCAAGGAATCTATTCTCGAGGCTTGGGAAGGGCTTCAGGAGTACATCCTAGCCTGTCGCGACCATGGGATGGATGACTGGCTCATCATCCAAAACATCAACAATGGGATGATCCCTTCCGCCCTGACCATGTTGATGCTGCTACTGGATGTGCCTTCTTCTCATTGACGGAGCCCAAAGCTAAAGATTTGATTGAGAAGATGGTGTCAAACATGGGTTGGAGCAACGAGCGTCTCCATACCTGCTAGTGAGGCATGCACACATTGAATGAGGTGTACATGATCGCTGCCAAATCGGACCTCCTTATGAAGAAAATTGATGGACAAGCCAATGTTGAGATATGTGGCAATTCCTATACCTTAGCCTCTCACATCACTTGTGATGTCTGTGGCAACAGGGGCCATTTGGGCAATGACTGCCCAGAAACCCGTGAGGATGCCTTATCAGTAGCCAACAATGGAAACAACAATGGCTATCATCCAGGAGGTCAAAGGTGGGGCAAACCATGCCCATTCATTCTAGGAGGGTACAACAACAATGGCAACAATGGAAATCAACCCAACTTGAGAGAACTTGCCATTGGCCAGCTGAAGATCAATGACGCTATATCCAAGAAGCTGTAGGCCAACGACAAGACCCTAGAGAGCATAAATGCCAAGATTGGAGGACTATCCTTAGACTTCAAGAATCAATTGAGTTTCAACAAGATGTTGCAAACTCAGTAGGCTCAACTGGCTACAGTTGTTCCTCCAATGGAGAAAGTGAGTGTGGTGGCTACGAGAGGTGGCAAGACAAGTCATGACCCACCGTAACCCACATAAGAGAAGAGGACAACTACAAAGGAGAAGGAGGATGCCCCGGTTGGCATAAGTGAACCACATACTGAGAGAATGGCCAAGCACTTTGAGCACACCAACTTATTGCAATTCCCTCAGAGGCAAAGGAAGCCAACAGTAGATGAGCAATTCAACCGCTTTGTTGAGATCATCCAGAATATACACATCAATGTGCCCTTGATTGACGCGATGAAAGTACCCACTTATGCTCGCTATCTCAAGGACATACTGAATATCAAGCGGCCATTGCCCACCACTGAGGTTGTCAATCTTACAGAAGACTGCAGCAGCCATCCTCAATAGGCTTCCAGAAAAGAAGAAGAACCCTGAATGTCCTACAATATCATGCTCAATTGGGGCACACCACTTTGACAATGCCCTTTGTGACCTTGGAGAAAGTGTGAGTGTGATGCCCAAGGTGGTTTTAGACTAGCTGAACTTCACGGAACTTACTCCAACACCAATGCAGCTCCGACTGGCTGATTCCTCAGTTCGTTATCCGGCGGGTATCGCTGAAGATGTTCTGGTGAAAATCCGAAACTTCTTCATACCCGTGGATTTTGTGGTGCTAGATATGTAGGTCGAGAAGGATACGCTGCTCATTCTTGGGCGACCATTCCTAAGCACCGTGAAGTCTTGCATAGATGCGAGTGCAGGAGAAATCCACTACCATATCAATGGCAAGGAGGAGAAGTTTAACTTTCGCCCAAAGTTGGAGCAATGCTCAATGATCCGCATTGGGGCGAATGTCAAACAAATTTAAGAGGTTAAAATCACACCTCCAAAGGTGGACCTGCTCATTGCATTCATGAGGAATTTGATTTATGTGGAAAACCCATCTTATCATCCACGTTGACACCCCAAGAAGACGGAGAAGTCCGGGCCTACTCAAGGGCCCAAGTCCACCAAGCCGCCAAAGAAGGTATGGCAGAAGAAGCAAGAAAAGCCGTTCAAGCCTATCCCTCCATGCCCAGATGCCAAGAAATTAAGGAGGAATGTCCATCTCATCGGATGGTGGTGAGACCTAGCCAATAGGTTAAATTAGTAGTTATCCTTTTCTTTATTTTTCTTTTCTCTTTATTTGGTTTTCCCCATTTAGTTTGATTTTCCCCAATGCATATTTGATTTTCTTAGTAAGTTGAGAATCTTATATTCTCAACTGTCATTTTTATTTCTTTATTTTAACAAAAAGAAAATTGTTGGGTTTTGAAAAAGGAGTTTTTATTCAGAAAACAATTTTTTCTGAGCTGCAAAAGTTGTAATTCACCAACGTGCTAATCCCATAGCTGTTGGGGAGTTACCTGCTAAAAGGGAAAACAGGGGGCCCACCTATCAGTTCGACCAACCCCCTTTTCGGCCGGCATGGGGAAAGGGCCATTTTGACTCTATCTCCTCCAACGGCTACATTTGGTTCCCTAGTGACCGTTGGGGATGATACACTATAAATGGTGGTCGTGAGGGGGCACTTCTCCTCACACATCACCTCATTTCATACCTTTCCAGAGTAACTCTTGCTCACATTGTTTTTCTTGCTCTTCATTGAAGTACTCTTGCTCAAAATCAAACTCAAAAAGATTTTTTTAGTTTGGATTTGCAATTTGCTCTCAAGTTCTACAAGGGAAAATTCGTCGGGGGTTTTGCATTCACTAACATCACCTCGTTCGAGTTTTTGCCTTGTTGTGTTCTTGTTTGTTGTGGCCATGAAAGAAATGAAGAGGTTGTTTGGAAAGAGGATGGAGGCTGCAAGCTCAAGCCACGGTGAAGACTCAAGTGTATGCCAATCTTCCGTTGTTGCATCCAGTTCACGGAGGGGGAGTGTAGGAGAGGACACTCCCATGGGTTAGAGGAGAAACCCTCATCAACTTCTTCACGATGATGACCTCGACATCCAAAGTGAAGTTGAATATCAAGGACGCAATCTCCTCCAAGATCATGAGTTTTCTCATAAGAAGGCTTATGATCTTGATTTGATCTCCAAAACAAGTTTGGATTCCAAATTCTTTTCCATTTTGCGTGCACTAGGATGGGAAAACTTTGCTCACACAGAGGAGAAAGGTTCACGCCTTCTCTCCATACAATTCCTTTGCATACTCAAAATAGGATTTGATGGTATTACTTTTGAATTATTTCCAAAAGCATACAATATCCTATGGAAAGAATTAAGCAAAATCCTATGCGTCCATAAATGTTGTTTGCTAGATTTAGACACTTTGCCTAAGTTTAACAAACAAAGTTTTTGACATGATTTAACTGGAGAGGTCAGATGTAGTGCACCTAGGAATAGCCACTTGCACAACACAATGGGTGATGCACCCGGATGGACTCAACCTCTATCATATGAGACCGAAGGTCCATCTTGGCATGGATGGCCAGGTGCCACATGGGAGCTGCCCCTATCCACTTCAAGCTCTAGCAGCTTGCCTCCATCGTCCATGAGAAGATGTCGTTCCTCTTAGGCTAGAAGTATAGTATCAAAGAGCACTTGAAAAGCTTCCAGGGGGTTGGTGAATGGTAGATTCAAAAAAATCTTAGACAACGTAAACAATTAAATCCCAACCCCTTCGGTAGAAAATCAAACTATTGATAAACCGTGTGTGCACGTAATCTTAAATGTGTTTCACCATGACAGAAGTGATATATATCAGATAAAATCAAGTGAGGAAGACGACACAACAAGAATCACTCAAATCCGTTGACAAAAACTCAAGTTACGATCGAAAGATTGAACAAAGGTCAATATGTTCTACCGAGTAAAAAACAGATCCGCAGTACTGCAAAGAAACTTGTGTAGGTCAAAAAACTCAAATCCAATGACCGTGAAATTTTGACAGATGATAGATAATCAAGTTTTGAATACAACCCAAAAAGAATCACGTCAATTGGATCTGTAAAACTCGAGTTTTGATAAAACCACTGACAACAGGTAGTGCTATGCAGAAACTCGACGAGTAAAACTAGTCTGGAACAAGTCGGATGGACAAGGCAAAAAAGTTCCTTTCAACTAGGATCCTTATTCCATAGAACACAAGAGGAACAGTCCAAAAGTTGTCTACCAGGAGCTCTGGCTTCCCTTGCTTATATAACCATCCCGAAGGCCAACTCAACTAAAACGAGGACTCTAATCCTACTCAAATCACGAATCAAAACTTTCCATAATTGCTCAAGATCTTTCTATTTGCAGATAGAACAATATTGAGACTTACTAACTATACAGGAACATATCCCACATTCCTAAACCAACTCATCTTTGTGTCCCACACGAAAACTACCATAACCAACTCGATACTTTCCACACCGAGTCATAACTGACTCCGCCACAGCCGAAGTCATCATCTGATACGATCTGATCCTTCCAACCAGATCTTTCCTTCCTTAGCCCATCTTCGGAACCATGTTGCCACGTCATGCACTTCATGCATACATGTGAACACCTTCCTTCGATGTCCAGTAAACTTCATATGCACTGCCCATGATTCAATCATCCTGCGCGACCTCTTGACCCGCTCAACCACAATTCCTCCTGAATTTGGTTGTTGGAACCTCATCTCCTACCTAAGACTAGTCCAAAGGATCCTGTCACCAGCCATGACTTGAACTCAAGCAACACCTGCACATGAACAAACAACCAATTTGTACGAGCCCAAGTCCGCAACTTGACTCAAGTTAGTTCCGAACACAACACCTTACGTGAGCACCTCACATAAGCATGTTGCAAGACCACACTAAAATGATATCAGCCATATCAACCAAAATGCACCAAAAACATAGCAAATGAATACTAAGCAATCCTTCCAAGAATATAAAGCATGTTCGAAACATTTCATAGTAAAAGCAGGAACATTGCGATCGAGCTCTCAGTCTTGCCAAAGCCAACTGGAGCTTGAGCCAGAGCTTACCAAAGCTTGTACAACCTAGCGCTGGAGCTTACAAAAGCCAGTACAACCCAAAAATTGGAGCTAGAAAAACATGTCGGAGCTAACCAACATAAGTCGGACCTAGAAAAACATATCGTAGCTTAACAAAGACATGTCAGAGCTATCAAAGACTTGCCGGATCTAAAGACAAAACTCACTGGAGCTACCCAAAAACATGTTGGACATTGAAAAGCAAGACGAACCTATTGTCGGACCTTGCAGAAGCTCGGAGCTAGAGTCGGACCATGCTAAATAGGGTGTTTTGGTAGAATTATAACTTATATCATCAAACCAAATGTATTCAGTACAAGCCAATGTATTCAGCACACATAGGTCTCACAATCTCCCCCTTGATGAATGCAATTGCAACACCACTTAAAATCCGAATATTTGCTTATTCAAATTAAAAATTTTGAAAACAATTTCTCTGCCTTTGGCAACACCACATAAACAATTATTTATTTTCAGAAAAATCGTTCCAAAAACAATTGTGTATGTGCAACGTGTGATCAATTTCTCCCCCTTGCATACTTATCTTTAAAGATTCACATATTATCTATTATCTCTCGCCCTTTGACAATGTATTCAGCAAGGTTCAAAAGAGAAATTTTAATTGTTATGAGCATATTATAACATATACATATAAAAAAATCTCATCCAAGTCATACTATCAAGTAACTTACACTATCACATCAATGAGATACATAAAGTAGTGTAAGCCATGCTAGAGATCAAATGTAAAAGCAAGAATCATGCATTATATGCTGAGATGATGGACATGATGAAGACGACGATGCAGTTGCTCAGTAAAAATCAAATATCAACGAAGTATTCACGTGACATTCAGACCACCTTTACAACACCTTCCACAAGAAGTAATTACATTTGCCCATCTCTTCCTTCTTATGATGGTTTTGGTTATGATGAATATATTACTTGGAAAATAGAGGTGGATAAAATTTTTGGACAATGTCATATGTGTGAGAGGAGAAAGATTAGAAATGTTGCAAGTGCATTAGTAGATTGTGCATTAACCTGGTGGAACAATTTAAATGAATTAGAAAAACCTCGAACATGGAAAGAAACGAAAATTCTTATGCGAGAAACTTTTGCTAATGTATCTATGTGCAAAGAAGAAATTCAGCAATTTGAGGAGAAATTTCTTGTTGTACCTCCTTTTGTGTCTAACGTTTTGCAGGACAATATAGAAAATAATATAGATGATGCAAAATAGAACGAGGCTTTTGACAACACTTGTGAAATTTAGATGGATCAACTCATAATGCACTTGAAATCACTGCTGAAAATGGTAAGGCAAAACATTCTACAAATATAGAAGGTGAGAAGTTTTTGGATGTTCTGAATTTTTCCACCAGTCATGCTATTTTCGAGGAGCAACTATTAGAATCGTTTATTTATACACCATTGTCACATGTTGATTTTCCTGCTGATCGTTGCGCTAAGAAAGAGTTGTGTGCTGATAACTCTATTATACCTATGCAAAAACAAGTTAATGTACAAGATGATTGTGTTTTGGATTCACCTACTTGTGCTGAAATTCATAATTTGATCACCGCTACTGCTGAAAATGATGAGCTGAAATTTTTGTCTTCTCTAAATACTTTGGGTTATATTGAATTTGACACTATTTGTGATCTAAATATTGTAGAGAGGAGAATATTTTCACAATCTGAATTGCCTTTATTAAGTAGAAATATTTTTCATGCTATAGGCAACTATGAAGATAGTGGTGAATTTATGGTGCATAAAGTCTACATATGTTCAAATGTGCAAGTTCCTTTTGTGCTGCAACAACATGGTGAAATGAATGGATGCACTAACACTAATAATGTATTGTCAACTTTTTCTAGCATTTTTTTATTGCAGCAAGGATAACAAATAAAAAAGAAGCATTGTTCATTGCGGTTGTGCAATATAGACAGTGTTCATTCTACCTCCAAAACAATCCTTATTCCTCGACATACGAGCAAGCCGAGGACGGCATGTCATAAAGAAGGGGAGAATGATGAGATCATGCACATTATTATTGCACCTATAAACATGACACAATGTTTATTTGTTTGGGATCCTGGCTCAAGTGAATGTGCACTCTTATTTGATGGACAAGATCAAGATGGCGCACTATGTCATCCACCACCTTGGCCTCCTCCATTCATGCATACAAAAAGATTTGATGGCGTTGCACATTTGGACCAACACATAAGTGAAGATGAACTTGAGTCGAGGACGACTCCAATTCAAGAAGGGGAGGATGATGAGGACATCACTTCTATGGATACAAACAACACTCCATTGAACATACAAGACGCAATCAATAGAGTTCATACACAACAATTAATTTCAAAGGTGAACTCGTTCTTATATATTTCCTTATATGTTTTTGAGCATAGATTGCTACTTAATGATTTATTTGTGATTAGGATCCATGGCGAGGTTCAAGGAGTACTTGGAGGGAGTATTAGGGACGTGGAAGACCAGAGAATTCGTTCAAGGAAAATGGAAACCGAACCAAACCCCAAATCGTATCCAACTCGGAGTCCAGAAGCAGTACGCACTAAAACGGACGCCCAGGACGCATACGAACTCCGTTTTAGACGTTCTACATATGCACGGAAAGGGGAGAGGATAACCTTTCAAATGGAGCCGGTCCCATGTCAAAATTCCTTCGGAGTCGACAGGAATTGTCGAAAAATCAAGTACAGAATCTATCAGGGTGCTGCGCCACCGTATTGGGCCATTGGGCCTTGTATCAAGTCTAAGTCCATTATTTTCGTGTGTTAGGGTTAGTTCACGACCCCAACACCCCCTTGGACGTCCTCCCACCTATATATACTCTATTGTAGCCGTCATAGACAATTGGGTTTTGCTTAGATTAATAATATCGCCGTTCTATGGTTTGTGAAACCCCAACTTCGCGATTTCAGATCGTGTCTTCTACGTTCTTGCTTGTGTTCTCGGTTGCACTTGCAGGGATTAGCCTTCTTGGCGAGGTCAATCGTGTGAAGCACGGTTGATAACCAACAGAGCGGTGGTGTAGTGATTGCAGGGGCTGTTCGTGTTCTACTCGAGACCCTCGGATCATCAACGTCGAGATCTCCACATCAATCGACCTATCCATTACCTTTCGGAAGATCGGGACCAATTTTCCTATCACCCATGTCGACACACAATATGCTCTATGTATATTTCCACAATTGTGCAGCTGTATACTTGGTCTTTACAGGAACAAAATGAGATGACTTGGTCAACTGATCCACAATTACCCAGATTGAATCATAACTGGACTGGGTACGTGGCAATCCAACTATAAAGTCCATATTGATCTCTTCCCACTTTCATTCCGGAATCTTCAATGGTTGTAGTAATCCAGCTGGCCTTTGGTGTTCTGCCTTGACTCGTTGGCACACGTTACACAAGGCTACGTATTCAGCTATGTCCTTCATCATGCTAGCCCACCAATAGCAAGTCTTCAAGTCTTTGTATATCTTGGTACAACTCGGGTGAATTGAGTAAGGTGAGTCATGTGCCTCCTTTAGTATTGTCTCCCGAATATGCTTCACATTAGGCACAACAATCCTATTACCAAGCCATAGAGTACCATGTTCATCCTAAAAAAATCTGAATTCTCTTCCCTCTTGGGTTCTTTCCTTGATTTCTTGAATTTCCTCATCCTTAGTTTGAACTTCCCAAATTTCTTGCTCTAAGGTTGGGTTTAACTCCATCATCTCCATCTCATTTAAAAATCCAAGATTCAACCGTTCAAACTCCTTACATAAATCGGATGGTAACTCTCGGACGGTGAGTTGATGAATTACTCCTTTCCAGCTCAAGACATCGGCCACTACATTGGCTTTTCCTAGAAGATAATTAATTGCCAAATCATAATCCTTGATGAGCTCCAACCATCTTCGTTGCCTCAAATTTAAGTCCGTTTGTGTGAAAATATACTTAAGGCTCTTAGGATCCGTATAAATTTCACACCTATGTCCAAGGATGTAGTGTCTCCAAATTTTCAATGCAGGTACCACCGCTGCAAGTTCCAAATCATGTGTTGGGCAATCCAGCTCATGCTTCTTCAATTTCCTCGATGCATAGGCGACCACTTGACCTTCTTGCATCAATACAGATCCAAGTCCTTGTCTCGATGCGTCACAATAAATATCAAAACTCTTGCTTGCATCCGGCAGTATCAAAACTGGGGTTGTAGTTAACCTTTTCTTTAACTCCTCAAAACTTTCTTGACAAGCTGGAGTCCATTGGAGAGCTTTCCCCTTCATTAGCAACTCCGTCTTTGGCTTGGCCATCTTGGAGATGTCCTTGATGAATCTAAAGTAATATCCAACCATTCCGTGAAAACTCCTTATTTCCTTTACATTTTGCGGCAGCTCCCATTTTAACACGTCTCTCACCCTTCCTGGATCAACCGCTACTCCTCCTCCCGAGATGATTTGACCCAAAAATGAAACTTCCCTTAACCAAAACTGACACTTGTTTAACATGGCATACAATTATGCTCCCTCAATTTCTGCAATGTAAGCCTCAAGTGTTCCTCATGTTCCTTCTCATCCTTCGAGTAGATCATAATGTCATCAATGAACACCATTACAAACTTATCCAAGTACTCCATGAAGACCTTATTCATGAGGAACATAAAATAGGCAGGCGCATTTGTGAATCCGAAGGACATCACGGTGTACTCATAGGATCCATACCGTGTCCTGAAAGCGGTCTAGGGTATATCCGATGGTCTAATATTCATTTGAAAGTATCCCAACCTCAAATTAATATTAGAGAAGACACAAGAACCCTTCATTTGATCAAACAAGTCCTCTATATGGGGTAAGGTATACTTGTTCTTGATGGTAACCTCGTTGAGAGCTCGGTAGTCTACACACATCCTTTGGGATCCATCCTTCTTGTCCACAAATAAAACGGGCGCTCCCCAAGGTGAAGAACTGGGGCGAATAAAACCTTTATCTAGTTGCTCTTGAATCTTTTTCTTGAGCTTCGCTAATTCTTTAGGAGGCATCCTATACGGCATCTTAGCTATAGGTGCAGTTCCAGGTATTAAATCAATAACAAACTCAATGCCTCAGTCAGGTGGCATACCTGGCAACTCATCCGGAAACACATCCAAAAATTCGCACACCACTAGAATCTCCTCAATTGCAGCACCGTCTATATGATTTAGCTACAATTGCTTCGGTGCGTATTGAGATTCTTCAAATTATATGGTGATCCCTTCTTCATTGGTCAACTTCACCGTCTTTGTGGCACATTCAATGACTCCATTGTGCTTCCTCAACCATTCCATACCAAGTATAATGTCTAATCCTTGAAAATCCAAAACAATGAGGTTGGCGATGAAATCTTCCCCCTTATTCTAAGGCTTACTTTTGGACATACTATATTTGTCCACATCTCTCCTCCAGGAGACTTAACCAATAGAGTAAACTTCATATGAGAGATAGGCAAACTATACTTGGCAACATATTTCAATGCAATGAATAAATGCGATGCTCCAGAATCAACTAACATAGTCGTCGGGTTCGAGTTTGCGAGAAACATACCAATCACCATATCATCTGCTTGTTGAGTATCCTCCATAGAGACATGGTTCACATTGCCGCAAGCAAAATTCTGCTGTCCACGATTTCCTTGCGACTGTCCTCCATTGGGTCTTGGGTTTTGCCTCGGCGCATTGCTTCCATGACCAAGGCCTGACTTAGGACATTGATGTTCAAAATGTCCAGCTTCTCCACAAGTATAGCACTTCTTAATTCCACCAAAAGTTGGATGGATTGGGTTCTGAACATTTGCACCAGGAAAATTGGCACAAGGTGCATAAGGCATTGGAGGCCTAGGTGCTTGCATGATAGGGCGCTACTGCACAAGCTGAGTTGGGCGCGGTGCATATCCAGGGCGTTGTAAAATAGCAGAGGAGCTATAATAATGCGCATTAAGTGGTGCAAAGCGAGGGCGCACATTACTTCCTTGTTGCTGTCCTTGATACGACACCTTCCTCTTGTTGTCTTGCTCCATCTCACGGACTTTGTTTTCCACAACAATTGCTTTGTCCACAAGCTTCTGGAAGTTTGCATAGTCACAGTTGTGCAATTACACTTGGATTTCATTTTTAAGGCCTCTCATATACAGATATTGCTTCCGGCTGTCCCAGCTCACATCCTCAAGCGCATACCTTGAAAGTTGAGTAAATTTGTTGAGGTATTCACCCACACTTGATCTCCCATCCCTCAAGTTCTCAGATTCTTGCATCTTCAAGATCATGACTCCTTGTAGCACATAATGAGAACGGAAACTTTCCTTGAACTCAGCCCAAGTAATCCTCTCCTGGTTCTCATGAGCATTGCATAAGGAATCCCACCAATTCGCGGCTGCTCCAACTAGTTGATGAGAAGCCAATAGGACCTTCTCCCGGTCGCTGCATTGGACAATGGCTAGCTTCTTCTCCACGGACTTGAGCCAATCATCAGAATCCATAGGGTCATTAGCTTGAGCAAAGGTTCACGGCCTAGTCCTCATGAACTCTCCTAACCAGTTATGAGGCAGTGAGGGTGGCGGTGGAGGCATGTGGGGCTGATCGTTGATATTGCCAGCCTGCAGTTGTCCCATTGTCTATATCATGGTCTGCATGAGTTGGTTCTGCATAACCAATAATTTCTCAATATTGATAGCTCCCTGAGCAAATCCTTGTCCATTGTTTTCCTGAGGCACTCCATTATTCTCCTCCTCATCGTTGACATCCCTCTAGTTGCGAGTCCTCACCATCTGAAAAAAAGCAAGAGATAAGAATTTAGAAATGTCCCCAACTATATGAATCAAGGGATATCAAACTAAGCACTGCCTACACTAGCCTACGTGGACATGGCAATGCTAAAGCATCCCAAAATCCTCTATTAAGCAAACAAGCAACCAATATATAGCAAATAGCACACCAAGCAAAAGCGCATCGATTCCTGAGTGCTCCTATGTGCTCTAAAGTGTCCATTCTATCTAGGTTGCATCCTACGGTCAACATGTGGCTCTGATACCAACTTGTGACACCCGGTTCCGAAAATGAACCAAGTGAACGCATATGTGTGCCCAGGATTTTCAACACACATACACGAGTGCAATCACAAAAGAGTATACAACAAATTACCAAACAAGATTAATTAAGTACTTTTATTACACAATTCCTAATATCCTCGAATTCAAGCTCTAATGGATATTAATGATAAGTTCGACTAATGCAGCAGAAATAAACTATTTTAGCGAACTAAGCAAAGGGGATAGCGCAGCTCCAACACTCCATAGGCAAAGCTGACAGCAAACACGGCCTAGAACTCCCCATTATCATCATTAAACTCCCAATCCTGACCTGCAACTGTTGGGGGGGGATTGCAAAAGTGAGTACATGTCGTACTCAGGAAGTGTGGAAAGTATGACATGTAGCTGATTCAAGTGACGACGATAATAAAGGCTAAGTGCTAAAAACTACATTAAAACATTTGAAAAGCAATATATTATATGTATGTGAAACAAACCCATCATAAACCATATAATCATCATAATAGCAGTCCATATTTCATCACCATCATTCATGTTCCAGGTTTCACCATTACCATTAACCATATTCAATACCAGAATTTAACTCAAAACCAACCATAACCATTATTAACCATAACCATAACCAAACCAATCATCCCAAATATCAATTTCCCTCTAATCAATGAAGTTGTCAGGGTGCTCATGACCAGGGGCATGGCTATCATGATAGTTTTATTAGACTTTGCAGAGTTTGTACCGCTTTACCCACGTGTTTGTGATTTCATCACATTGTAGTGACTAGAACCTCTATTATGCCGTCTCACACTTCCATTGGTGTGTGTCCAAGAGACCACAAAATAGCCTTTACAAAGGGATTACTAGCCTATTTAGACCCCAATGAGGTTTCACAGGTGGCGATGCCTTCAACTGAGCACATCTTCAACGAAGGGCCCCCACATAAGCCATTCGGATCCCAGTGTAGTCCCACCAATCATCAACAAACCCAATCCGACTACACCTTCCTCGAGCATCCCTAATGGTCCAAATAGCACTAGCAAAACCCTAATTAATCAGCTACGCCGCACCCATACTTGGCCTCGTGGTGGCACTGTAATCCTGGCTTATTCTCGCATGAACCGGTCCTTAGATCTAAAGCAAGCGGACCACCATAACATCCAACTCATCCACATACCATGCTTGCTTAGATCACCCATTACCATATCATATTAACTAGTTCATGTTAACATAATCTCATAAATGCATAAATAAGTTAAGTGGTATAGTTGTCATCCCTTCCCAATTAATTAATCGAAGCAAAAAGGTAAAAAGCTCATCCCGACTCTCTACCATAAATTATAGGTGAAAAGGGTGGTTTAGCAAAGCTAGTAAACTTCCTAACATAGGATTCCCATCAAATTGACAGAAGCATGCAATTTGCAAACAAAAAATTTATTTTAAAAACAAGATCAATATGCTTCAAGGACACTTTCCTTACTATTGGGATTGATTAGGATCAAAGACTTCAAACTCTTGGTGTTGTAGATCCTTCGTGGCACTCTTTAGCGCAAATTCGTTTAATCTGCACAATAAACATACAAAGTGCACAAATATTACTCAATATGACATGACATGCATGGTTAATGCAAATGCAAGGTGGAACTTGTTAATGAGTTGCTTTTAATGATCACTAGCTAGTTTTCATAGGTTTTAATAAGTTTATACAGGTTTTGATTTGATACGATCAACTTTTAGAATTAATTCAAAAGAAATTAACCAGGAAAATTGGACTAGTTCGCTAGGGACCGGACAAGTCCATACTACACGAGAACAACAAATTAGGGTTTTCTAGATCGACGTGAATTTGGAGAAACGAGGTCGAATTCACATAAGGAAAATGAAGTAGAAGGTATACTAGGTGTTTAGAACTCCAATGAATCAAGGATCTTGGAGGTAACACGTGTGTCGGTGGTTTGGAACCGGCAGATCTCCCTACACTGCTAAAGTGATACGGGAGTTTGATGTTCGGTATGGGCGCGCGGAGATTCAAGAAGGTGAGTAGGAAATGACACAGGAGACACAAGAGTATACGTGGTTCGGGCCGCCTGAGCGTAATACCCTACTCCACGGGTGTGTTGGTGTTGTATTAGCTGTATGAGCTTGTGTTGAGCGCCAATGGCGTGTGTGTCGAGCCCCTTGAACGTGTCGCCGGCCTGTCCTTTTATAGTACAAGGGCAGGCCGTTACAAGTTAACCTGGCCCGACATGTGGCCCTGGCGGTTACTAGTATTGACACTTATTTTACACATTTAATTGCTCTTAATGACCCTGTAACGGGCTTTGATAGCACCATTACAGGTGTTAAGATCGTCCGTTTAAGTGTCATTAATATGGCATTAATGACACTTAATCGGGTCTTGAAGTCCTTGATTCCCCTTTGAAGATCCGGAGTCGTTGCGAGGTCTTCCGGAGGTTAGGGGCTGAAGATCCGACGGTTGGACACGTGGTAGCTCCGGAGCATACTGTGGGAAACAGGTAGCTCCGGAGCTACCTGACACGTGTCAGGTCCGGAGCTTCTCTCGGTCTGGGGTTAAGTCCGGAGGTGCCATTTCGGTACATGGTCCAGAGCTTCCCCCTTGTGGGCGGTAGCTCCGGTTTGGTAGTACACGTGGCGACCCAGGGATTAACCATGTTGGAGATGTGGGTCCGGTTATGTCTGACATGTGGGCCTTCGAGGGTCTTCAAACCAAGTAGATGACTTTCCTTTGAGATCTTTATAACCTCAAGGGGTGTACGGTTTCTAGGGTACCAACAGTGGCCCCCTGGACCTACCTCCGGGGAAGGCCACTGGGGTGAAGTCATTCCGCCGGAGGTGGGTCCACCCTCACGACTTTTGAACTGAGTCTTCAAGGGTCTTTGAAGGTGCCGTTGGTGAGGATTTAGAGTTACATCCTCGCCGCATGGCGCATCCCGCGTGCAGCAGATGAGATCTTTGGCATGCGGATCTCACGCAATTGAAGGTCGCCGGTTCCCGATACGAAAACCGTATCGGTTCCGCGTGCCTTGTCAGGCTGTCGCCTTTGGGCTTCCCGCCTCATGATGGAAACCGTTCACCTGGGTAAGAACCTCGACTTGATCGTCGGGGTGGTCCCGGGCCCGCTTGTCATAGGCTGGGTGGAATTTTTGGGCGGTACCTTAGACTTCCTTGCGGTTTCAATCCAAGCGTTGCGAGGGCTTACTTAAGAAGGAAAGTGCGCACCGCCGGGAGTTCTTTACGCCTCTCATCTGTTCTTGCAATCAAACTCCCAACTTGTGCTTCGCTTTTCTTCTCTTGCCTAGCCGTGCCGCGATGGAGTTGGGTCTCCGCGAGAGTCGCTTGAAGACCGACGGCGACCTGAAGAAGGTCCGGGCCCTCATGGGGTGGTCCTCGGACTTCTTCAACCGTTCGGTCCGCGCCGGTGGAGAGCTCCCGTTCGAGAAGGAGCACTCCGGCGAAATGGTGTACTTCTCCTCGTACGCCATGGTGGGGTTGATCCCAGCTTTTTCTTCCTTTTTCTTGATGCTGTTGGACTTTTATGGTCTGCAGTTGTATCATCTCGGCCCCCACTCCATTCTCCTCGTCTCCATTTTCGTCCACTTCTGTGAGATGTGGGTGGGCATCCCCCCTGCATTGAACTCTTCCGGACCTTCTTCACCGTCCACACCACTGGCCGGAGCAATGAGTACCTTGGCTTCTACTACTCCGTGAAGCGCATGAAGTGCCCATTCAAGTACCTCCGGTCGTTCCCTTCTGGAAAGTGGGATGACTGGAAGAAGGACTGGATAGTCATTCGGTTGGAGGAGCACGAGAGGCTGGCGCTGCCCGAAGGCCTCCCCAACATTGACACGACGATCTGGAGTGAATCTCCGGTGCTGGCGGACGCCTTCGACCCTGTTCTGACCAGGATTCGCCAATGCGTGGAGGGAGGATTGACTCCTCAGGCGGTATTTTGCAATTTCTTGGTCAACAGGTGGGTGCCGCTAAAGAGGAGGGAGAAACTCGCTTGGGCCCTCAACAGCGTGATGGACGACGACCGGGTTGAGACCGGGTTGAAGTCCAACATGGTGGGGAAAACCTTGGAGTTCCACCTCAAGAAGTTCCAGCACAGCATCGACGTCGACGGTGATGACTTGACTCCCCCGTCAGGCTTTCTCCCTCTGAATGTGGACGTGGAGTTCAGCAGGGAGCTCCGGCGAAAGATTCCCGTACTTGACGACCTTGGTGTCGTCGAGAGAAGATCAACCACCCGGGTGGTGATCCCCAGAATGCCCGAAGATGGCTCTGTCCCTGCCCCAAAACCTAGGGTCGAGGTCGTCGGCAAGGGCAAGGAGCTGGCAGATGAACCCGAGAGTCAGAAGAGGAAGCTACAGTATGCCGACGGACGGTCCGTCAGGCCAGCTACTTCCGCCTCGGCTCCTTCTCCCCGGAGGGGAAGGTCTTCTACAACCGTGGCGACTGTTCCCGTAATGGGGTCCTCCCGGAACGCGACTGTTCCCGCAGTGGGGTCCTCCCAGAGCGCGACTGTTCCCGCAGTGGGGTCCTCCCGGGGTGTTAGCTCCGGGCAAGCGACTCCAGCACCTGGGCCGGTGGAGGCCTCCAGGTCCAGGGGTTCTTCCCGATCGAGGAGGTCCTCGACCGAGGAAACACCCGTGGCCGCGACGAGTTCCGGGGGGCTTTCCGGAGCTTCCACGCCGGCTATGGCTAGCCCAAAACGATCGGGAAAAAGGTTCCGCGCAAGCTGGTGCGGAAGCCTCCCAAGGTAATTTTTGATTTCTACCTTGGATAGTTGTTTTAATTGTAGCAACTATTTTTTAATTTTCTTCGTTCATCATCTGCAGCGTCCCCAAGAAGGGGAGTGAGGCTCCACCCTCAGCCACAGTGGCTGAGGCCGTGAGGGTGGGAGCTTCAGCTCCTATCCCGATGCCGCCCCAAGTGGTGGCTGAAGCTATGACAGCTCCAGCGCTGGCTGTCGTGGTCATGGACCTCGACTCATCCCCAGAAGTTCCCGTGGTAGCGCCGGACCACAGCAGTGAAGATGCGCCAGCGGCACCTGTCCCGGAGGTTGAAGCTCCGGGTCCTGTTGCTGAGATGATGGAAGCTCCAGCTGTTGAGCCGGAGGAAGCAGTAATCCCGGCCTCTGAGCCGGAAATTATTGAAGCCCCGGCGGTTGAGCCGGAAGTAACTGAAGCTCCGGCGTGCGCACTGGAAATTGATGTAGTTCCGGCAGTTGGGCCGGCTACCTCTGAAGCACCGGCCGCTGAGCCGGTCATTGTTGAAGCTCCGGCCACAGGGCCGGTTGATGTTGAAGATCTTCAGGCTCCTGAGCCGGTTGTTGAAGAGGTGACGGAGCTTGAGCCCCCATCGGAAGAGGTGCCCAGACCGGAGTCAGCAGCGGCTCCTACTCCGGAAGCGACGACGTCGGAGGTACCTGCGGCCGAGCCGGAGTGCCCAGGCGAAGTCGCTGGCCCCCTGCCTGAGGGGGTGAACGAAGACCTGGCGGCAGGGCCTTCCTCGATGGCGACTGAGGCCATCCCGGAGGATGGCCCTAGTGCCATGGAGACTTAGGGGACCACTCTTGTGGAGTGGGACCCAATTTTTGTATCTGAAGACCCGCTGGAACCAGTGGAGGAGACCCCAGCAGGTCCGGAACCCATCTTGTTGTCACTGTCTATTGACAACGCATGTTCCAGTCTACATCAAGTCCAACTGGCCTTCTTCCACGACAGCAAGGCTCTTGACGAGGAGCGCCAAACCCTTAGGCGGTGGCGTAATCGGCTCTACTTCGAGACCAAGCTGGCGCAGTCGAGGCTAGCGGATGACAAAGAATGGATCAAGCGGGAGAAGATCCGCCTGGAGTACTGCGGCAAGTTACTAGATGACAGGGAGAGTATGACTCGTGCCCTCGACGCTCAATCCCGGGAGATCTACGATCAGGCCAAAGCAGCCAATAATGCGGCCGATGCACGCCACGAACAGCTTGAGGCCATTAACACTGCACTCATCAAGCACCGAGAGGCACTTGAAGAGAGGGAGAAACGGCTCGAAGATGAAGAGCAAAAACTCCTAGAGCTGCGGGATGACGTCTTGAGGAGGGAGGAGGAGCTCGCCGAGAAGGTGGCTCTGGCTGACAAGGGTCTCAAGGAGCGTGCCAAGAAATTGGAAGAGCGCTGCCAAGAGGAAGAGGAGAAGGTCTGGGTGCGAGGGCAGGAACTCTATGAACAAGAGTGTGCCCTTACTGCCAGAGAGAAGAAAGTGAGGGGTAGAGAGAAAGACCTGGTTGACCGTCGGAACAAGATCCACCTCCGGGAGGAGGAGCTCGGAAAACTCGAAAGGCGGGTTGCTAAAAAGATTCAGCAAAACGCCAAAGAAGTTGAGCGCCTCGCCCGTGAGAATTTCGAACTGATGGCGGCCAGGAGATCCCTGGAAGAAATGAAGGGCTTGAGGACTGCGGACTCCCTACAGATTTGGGAGTTCCTGGGCAAGGCCAACGACGCGCTGACACCGATGGGTTTCAGCCCCGTGTGCCCGGATGATCCGGAGCCGGAGCCGGATCTAGCACTGTAGGCGTTGAGCGCAGCAGGTAGCAAGCTCTCCAAGGTGGGTGATGTCATCGCGGACCAACTGGAGGTTGAGGGGCAATCCCTGGCGAAGAACGTCGCAGAGTATGTGCTGACGTGCTACCCCAGCCAGAACTCCCAATTTCCTCTGGACCCGGTGCTTGAAGGCCCCGTCGAAGGAGAAGGGGAAGCTGCTCGAGCCAACGTGTCGGAGGTTGCCCAAAAAGTCGCCCAATTCTTCCATAGGGTCTAGGATCATCTCTGTAGTTCTCACTTGTATTTTCTCTTCTTCTTCCTCAATTTTGTAATCCCTTGTCTCCGGATGTAATCCCTTGTCTCCAGATAAATGAAATCCCCAAAATTTTTGTGAATTTCAACTTTTGTCTTCAACACTTTTATCTTCACTTGGCCCCCTGGTAGATGTACACAATTTTATTGTGAACATGTACCAAGAGGATATTGCATTTTGTTGAAGACTCTTTTGCTCTGAACTTGTAGAATTTAGGTTCGAAGTCTTCGATAGTGAAGGCCCCCTGAGGTTGTCGGAGCTTAGAAACTCCGGCATTGTCTATCGCTGGAGCTTAGTAGCTCCGGCAATAGTCTCTATCAACACGTAGAGTTAGTTAGTCCTCCGGGGTGTCGGAGCTTTGTAGCTCCGGCGATAACCTTTGCCAACATGTAAGTTGTCGACAGCAGACTCCATTTGAGGGGTCTTCTCACCATCTTTTATTCAGCGTTGACGGCTGACCCCCTAGCTTTACCAAAGCTTGATTAGTCCGGTGATGCTTGTTTTCGATGCGTAACATCGACTACAAACCACCTAGGGGGGTCGGAGCTTTGTTAGCTCCGGCTTTTCTCCATCAACGTGTATTTTATTTTTCCTGCACACTGAAGTCAAGAAAAATAGTAAAATTTGTTTCTTGTCTATAACTTCGTCGCGGCTAACGACTCCCAAGATGATTTTAAGTCAAACACGATTCTAAATACAACCGAATGCGTTGTCTTTTCTTCTAGATCCAACCGCCTTACTTCGGCCTGCTGGGGTGTAGGTAGAGTGGCGTACTTAGGGTGCTTGACCAGGCTAAGTCGATAGCACACTCCAGCCCTAGGTTGGCTTGGCGGCTTTCAGTTGAGTTGGCCATGAACAATATTTGAATCCAAAAGAATTGACAATACAACTCGAATCGTATATATACTGGTTGAACTAAAATTTCTTAAGAATTGCACGTCCTTGTTATAGACAAGAAAGAGAAAAATAAAAATATTGAGTCTGTACAAAATAAATGCACGTGGAGTCTATTTCACATGAAAATGTCTTTCATTATAGGTCCGGGGTACAGGGGAAACAAGTACACTCTTAGGGTACGGAACCAGGCTAAGCGTGTTTCATTTCTCGTTTGACCCAGGGTAGTTAGCCACACTTTTAGTCCGGAGACTGTGACAAGTGTTGCATGAACTTTGCGGACCTTTCGGGAATGGTCTGGCTGCTCTCCCGGAGGAACTACTCGACTCTGTACAATGACTCTATAACATACATCTCAAGTTACTCAAGACTCACCTCCGTGGTATTAAGTGTAGAACTTACGGAGGTGCTCGATGTTCCAAGGATTTGGGAGAGGTGTCCCATCCTCAGTAGCCAAGCGAACGCTTCTGGGACGGGATACTTTAATCACTCGGAAGGGTCCCTCCCAGCCGGGGAAGAGTTTGTTTAACCCTTCTTTGGATTGTATTCTCCGTAGCACCAGGTCGCCTTCCTCGAGCTGTCGGTTGTGTACATGCCGCTGATGATAACGCCGTAGGGCTTGGCGATATTGGGCATTCCGAACAACTGCTTGGCACCTTCCCTCCTCAAGGAGGTCTAGGTCTTCACGCCGGAGCTGGTCCTGCGCGGCTTCGTCGAAGGTCCGGACCCGGAGTGAACCCAAGGTGATTTCCGGAGGAAGGATTGCTTCAGCTCCGTACACCAGAAAGAAGGGTGTCTCTCCGGTTGACCGGTTTGGAGATGTCCTGTTGGCCCATAGAGTGGGCGGAAGCTCTTCGATCCAGCTGGCTCCATGTTTTTTCAAGCGCTCATAAGTGCGCGTTTTAAGTCCTTTAAGGATTTCAGCATTTGCTCTTTCGGCTTGGCCATTGCTGGCTGGGTGAGCTACTGAGGCGTAGCAAACTTGTATGCCGAGGTCTTCGCAATATCCTTGGAATGCTGAGCTTGTGAATTGGGTTGTCATGATTTGCTGACGCAGTAATTGACGCTGGCGCACCATCACGTTGCCCATCACGATTTGCCGGAGGAGACGGTGGTGGTGGGAGTGTGACTCCTGCTGGTGCTGAGGTTCCTGTTGGTGGTTGCCTATTAGAGGGATTGCCCCCAACAGCCTGAGCAGCAGGTTGACCGTTGGATGATCCAGCAGCTGAGTTCACCATTCTCAAAATCTCAGGCACCCCTTCCTGGCGCGCCAATTATCGGTGGTTTGGAACCGGCAGATCTCCCTACACTGCTAATGTGATAGGGGAGTTTGATGTTCGGTATGGGCGCGCGGAGATTCAAGAAGGTGAGTAGGAAATGACACAGGAGACACAAGAGTTTACGTGGTTCGGGCCGCCTGAGCGTAATACCCTACTCCACGGGTGTGTTGGTGTTGTATTAGCTGTATGAGCTTGTGTTGAGCATCAATGGCATGTGTGTCTAGCCCCTTGAACGTGTCATCGGCCAGTCCTTTTATAGTACAAGGGCAGGCCATTACAAGTTAACCTGGCCCGACATGTGGCCCTGGCGGTTACTAGTATTGACACTTATTTTACACATTTAATTGCTCTTAATGACCCTGTAATGGGCTTTGACAGCACCGTTACTGGTGTTAAGATCGTCCGTTTAAGTGTCATTAATATGGCATTAATGACACTTAATCGGATCTTGAAGTCCTTGATTCCCCTTTGAAGATCCGGAGCCGTTGCGAGGTCTTCCGGAGGTTAAAGGGCTGAAGATCCGACGGTTGGACACGTGGTAGCTTCGGAGCATACTGTGGGAAACAGGTAGCTCCAGAGCTACCTGACACGTGTCAGGTCCGGAGCTTCTCTTGGTCTGGGGTTATGTCCGGAGGTGCCATTTTGGTACATGGTCCGGAGCTTCCCCCTTGTGGGCGGTAGCTCCGGTTTGGTAGTACACGTGGCGACCCAGGGATTAACCATGTTGGAGAAGCGGGTCCGGTTATGTCTGACATGTGGGCCTTCGAGGGTCTTCAAACCAAGTAGATGACTTTCCTTTGAGATCTTTATAACCTCAAGGGGTGTACGGTTTCTAGGGTACCGACAACGTGGATCTTGACAATCTAGGGTTGATAAAGAACTTGATGATGGATTGTTGACGAAGAATGCAAACTTGTTGGAGATCTTGATCCTCTTTCGTTTCCTCCTCATCTTCTTCTTGCTTGGAACCTCCTTCTCCATCCTTGGCGGCGGCCATTCATGAGCTAGGGTTTGGGTGGGGTGGAAAAGTGGCAAACAGATGTCAAGCCAAGGGGTGGGGTTGTTTATATAGACGTGGAGGATAGGGTTAGATGGATTTCGAGTTTGGGGGTGAGTAGAGGCCGGTTTAGAGTCCCACATGGGCTCTAAAAGAGTTAGGCATGATTTCCCTAGGCCCACTTAATGTAAAAGCCAAGAAATAAGTCGTGAAACAAAATATCAATTAGGAGTGATTTATTGGACAAGTCCGAAAAGGACCAAACTAGTCCGAAGTTGGACAAAGAGAAATCGGACAAGTCCGCTCTGGACATCAGTCAAGTCTGAACTTATCCAGAGGGTAAAAACAGACAAGTCTGGCCTAAAATCGGACAAGTCCGACTTTAGTCAAAGAGGAAAACGGACAAGTCTGCTGAAATACCGGACTAGTCCAGAGAAGTCCAGGGACTTAGAAAATTTTCGAGGATCCTTCGAACACCGGACTAGTCCGCACTTGTCCGGACAAGTCCGAAAGTGTCCAGAGGGAAAACAGACTAGTCCGCAGAAAAACGGACAAGTCCGAGCGAGGTCAAAGAGAAATCAGACTAGTCCGCACTTTCTAGAATTCTTAAGTGCGGTTTTGTTTCTAATTCATTTTAAACTTCTTCCTTCTGTGTGGATTAATGTTAGACATGTATGTGAATTTATGCAATGCATGATGGATGAAAATGAGGGTGTTACATTGGATTTGTGGTTTCTTATCTACACGAGTTTATTTGCAGTGTTGCGGATCTGTTTTTATTCGAGTAGAACAAATTGACCTTTGTTCGATCTTTCGATCGTATATTGAGTTTTTCTCGACGGATTTTCATGTTTCCTGTTGTGAAGTCTTCGTGACTTGAATCTCCACAATATACACTGGTTTTGTCATAATTGATCATGTTTAGATTAGTCGCACACACGATTTCTTTAACAGATCAATTTTTTGCCGAGGGGATTTCCTTGCTTCCGCTAAAAAGTTGTAATCTACCATTCACCCCCCCCCCCTTTGGTAGCTTTTTATGTGCTCTTCGATCCTACAATACTCATAGAGGGGAAATGCTACATCGACAGATTCTGTGCTCTTGCGGATTTATATGTGTAGTCTAAAATCTTTTAACAAGCATTTCTGGCACTATTGTTAGAGATGAGTTGTTATTAGTGCGTAGGAACCATCAACAAGCATTTCTGGCGCCATTGCCAGGGAAGGCAGCCGAGGTATTGCATGCTTGAGTGAATAGGATAGGACTCTGGTAGGTTTTAGTAGGATAACCCTTCTTTCTTTTCGCATTTTATGTGAAAATAGGATAGTGTATGTCTGGTTTTCGCTTGCTGGAAAACTTTGTTGAAGATCCGAATTCCTTCTAAGAGATCGACCTTGTGTCATTACTCCTCGGAAGCTTCAAGTGGCAAAGCAAGCCAGTGCAACTGCACCAACAATCGAAACGCTAATGGCCCAGGGGACCCTTTGTGAGTTTTCGGCTCCCTCTGCTAACAATATATTTGTTGGGCCCACTATTAACACGCGAGACGTAAACTTCAAAATCAAGACAGTCCTTATCACTATGGTGCAAGAGAACCCATTTTGTGGGAAGGCTAACGAGGATGCAAGTGCTCAACTACAACATTTCCTTGAGATCTGCAACACTTTTAAGATAAAGGATGTATCTCCCAATGTTGTCCGTCTTAGGCTGTTTCCGTTCTCTCTTCTTGGGAGAGCGAAATGGTGGTTCTACGCGAACCGAAGTGTTGTAGATACTTGTGAGAAGTGTTCTACGACATTCCTTACCAAATTTTTTCCGTTAAACAAGACCAATGCCTACATGGAATAATTTCTAGCTTTCAGCAAGATGCCAAGGAATCTATTCTCGAGGCTTGGGAAAGGCTTCAGGAGTACATCCTAGCCTGTCGCGACCATGGGATGGATGACTGGCTCATCATCCAAAACATCAACAATGGGATGATCCCTTCCGCCCCAACCATGTTGATGCTGCTACTGGATGTGCCTTCGTCTCATTAACGGAGCCCAAAGCTAAAGATTTGATTGAGAAGATCGTGTCCAACATGGGTTGGTGCAACGAGCATCTCCATACCCGCCAGAGAGGCATGCACACATTGAATGAGGTGGACATGATCGCTGCCAAATCGGACCTCCTTATGAAGAAAATTGATGGACAAGTCAATGTTGAGATATGTGGCAATTCCTATGCCTTAGCCTCTCACATCACTTGTGAAGTCTGTGGCAACAGGGGCCATTTGGGCAATGACTGCCCAGAAACCCGTGAGGATGCCTTATACGTAGCCAACAATGGAAACAACAATGGCTATCATCCAGGAGGTCAAAGGTGGGGCCAACCATGCCCATTCATTCTAGGAGGGTACAACAACAATGGCAACAATGGAAATCAACCCAACTTGAGAGAACATGCCATTGGCCAGTTGAAGATCAATGACGCTATATCCAAGAAGCTGTAGGCCAACGACAAGACCCTAGAGAGCATAAATGCCAAGATTGGAGGACTATCCTTAGACTTCAAGAATCAATTGAGTTTCAACAAGATGTTTCAAACTCAGTAGGCTCAACTGGCTACAGTTGTTCCTCCAATGGAGAAAGTGAGTGTGGTGGCTACGAGAGGTGGAAAGACCAGTCATGACCCACCATAACCCACATAAGAGAAGAGGACAACTACAAAGGAGAAGGAGGATGCCCCAGTTGGCATAAGTGAACCACTTAGTGAGAGAATGGCCAAGCACTTTGAACACACCAACTTATTGCAATTCCCTCACAGGCAAAGGAAGCCAACGGTAGATGAGCAATTCAACCGCTTTGTTGATATCATCCAGAATATCCACATCATTGTGGCCTTGATTAACGCGATGAAAGTACCCCATTATGCTCGCTATCTCAAGGACATACTGAATAACAAGCGGCCATTGCCCACCACTGAGGTTGTCAAGCTTACGGAACACTGCAGCAGCCATCCTCAATAGGCTTCCAAAAAAGAAGAAGAACCCTGAATGTCCTACAATATCATGCTCAATTGGGGCACACCACTTTGACAATGCCCTTTGTGACCTTGGAGAAAGTTTGAGTGTGATGCCCAAGGTGGTTTTAGACTAGCTGAACTTCACAGAACTTACTCCAACACCAATGCAGCTCCGACTGGCTGATTCCTCAGTTCATTATCCGGCGGGTATCACTGAAGACGTTCTAGTGAAAATCCGAAATTGCTTCATACCCGTGGATTTTGTGGTGCTCGATATGTAGGTCGAGAAGGATACGCTGCTCATTCTTGGGCGACCATTCCTAAGTACCGTGAAGTCTCGCATAGATGCAAGTGCTGGAGAAATCCACTACCATATCAATGGCAAGGAGGAGAAGTTTAACTTTCGCCCAAAGTTGGAGCAATGCTCAATGATCCGCATTGGGGCGAATGTCAAACAAATTCAAGAGGTTGAAATCACACCTCCAAAGGTGGACCCGCTCATTGCATTCATGAGGAATTTGATTTATGTGGAAAACCCGTCTTATCATCCACGTCGACACCCCAAGAAGACGGAGAATTCCGGGCCTACTCAAAGGCCCAAGTCCACCAAGCCGCCAAAGAAGGTATGGCAGAAGAAGCAAGAAAAGCCGTTCAAGCCTATCCCTCCGTGCCCAGATGCCAAGAAATTAAGGAGGAATGTCCATCTCATCGGATGGTGGTGAGACCTAGCCAATAGGTTAAATTAGTAGTTATCCTTTTCTTTATTTTTCTTTTCTCTTTATTTGGTTTTCCGCGTTTAGTTTGATTTTCCCCACTGCATATTTGATTTTCTTAGTAAGTTGAGAATCTTTTATTCTCAACTATCATTTTTATTTCTTTATTTTAACAAAAAGAAAATTGTTGGGTTTTGAAAAAGGAGTTTTTATTCAGAAAACAATTTTTCTGAGCTGCAAAAGTTGTAATTCACCAACGTGCTAATCCCATAGCTGTTGGGGAGTTACCTGCTAAAAAGGAAAACAGGGGGCCCACCTATCAGTTCGGCCGACCCCCTTTTCGGCCGGCATGGGGAAAGGGCCATTTTGACTCTCTCTCCTCCAACGGCTACATTTGGTTCCCTAGTGAACGTTGGGGATGATACACTATAAATGGTGGCTGTGAGGGGGCACTTCTCCTCAAACTTCACCTCATTTCATACCTTTCCAGAGTAACTCTTGCTCACATTGTTTTTCTTGCTCTTCATTGAAGTACTCTTGCTCAAAATCAAACTCAAAAAGATTTTTTTTGTTTGGATTTGCAATTTGCTCTCAAGTTCTACAAGGGAAAATTCGTCGGGGGTTTTGCATTCACTAACATCACCTCGTTCGAGTTTTTGCCTTGTTGTGTTCTTGTTTGTTGTGGCCATGAAAGTAATTAAGAGGTTGTTTGGAAAGAGGATGGAGGCTGCAAGCTCAAGCCACGGTGAAGACTCAAGTGTATGCCAATCTTCCGTTGTTGCATCCAGTTCACGGAGGGGGAGTGTAGGAGAGGACACTCTCATGGGTTAGAGGAGCAACCCTCATCAACTTCTTCACGACGATGACCTCGACATCCAAAGTGAAGTTGAATATCAAGCATGCAATCTCCTCCAAGATCATGAGTTTTCTCATAAGAAGGCTTATGATCTTGATTTGATCTCCAAAACAAGTTTGGATTCCAAATTCTTTTCTATTTGGCGTGCACTAGGATGGGAAAACTTTGCTCACATAGAGGAGAAAGGTTCACGCCTTCTCTCCATACAATTCCTTTGCATACTCAAAATAGGATTTGATGGTATTACTTTTAAATTATTTCCAAAAGCATACAATATCCTATGGAAAGAATTAAGCAAAATCCTAGGCGTTCATAAATGTTGTTTGCTAGATTTAGACACTTTGCCTAAGTTTAACAAACAAAGTTTTTGACAAGATTTAACTGGAGAGGTCAGACGTAGTGCACCTAGGAATAGCCACTTGCACAACACAATGGGTGATGCACCCGGATGGACTCAACCTCTATCATATGAGACCGAAGGTCCATCTTGGCATGGATGGCCAGGTGCCACATGGGAGCCACCCCTATCCACTTCAAGCTCTAGCAGCTTGCCTCCATCGTCCATGAGAAGATGTTGTTCCTCTTAGGCTGGAAGTATCTGATCGAAGAGCACTTGAAAAGCTTCCAGGGGGTTGGTGAATGGTAGATTCAAAAAAATCTTACACAGCGTAAACAATTAAATCCCAACCCCTTCGGTAGAAAATCAAACTATTGATAAACCGTGTGTGCACATAATCTTAAATGTGTTTCACCATGACAAAAGTGATATATATCAGATAAAATCAAGTCAGGAAGACGACACAACAAGAATCACTCAAATCCGTTGACAAAAACTCAAGTTACGATCGAAAGATTGAACAAAGGTCAATATGTTCTACCGAGTAAAAAACAGATCCGCAGTACTGCAAAGAAACTTGCGTAGGTCAAAAAAAATCTAATCCAATGACCGTGAAATTTTGAAAGATGATAGATAATCAAGTTTTGAATACAACCCAAAAAGAATCACGTCAATTGGATCAGTAAAACTCGAGTTATGATAAAACCACTGACAAAAGGTAGTGCTATGCAGAAACTCGACGAGTAAAACTAGTCTGGAACAAGTCGGACGGACAAGGCAAAAAAGTTCCTTTCAACTAGGATCCTTATTCCATAGAACACAAGAGGAACAGTCCAAAAGTTGTCTACCAGGAGCTCTGGCTTCCCTTGCTTATATAACCAGCCCGAAGGCCAACTCAACTAAAACGAGGACTCTAATCCTACTCAAATCACGAATCAAAACTTTCCATAATTGCTCAAGATCTTTCTATTCGCAGATAGAACAATATTGAGACTTACTAACTATACAGGAACATATCCCACATTCCTAAACCAACTCATCTTCATGTCCCACACGAAAACTACCATAACCAACTCGATACTTTCCACACCGAGTCATAACTGACTCCGCTGCAGCCGAAGTCATCATCTGATACGATCTGATCCTTCCAACTAGATCTTTCCATCCTTAGCCCATCTTCGGAACCATGTTGCCACGTCATGCACTGCATGCATACATGTGAACACCTTCCTTCGATGTCCAGTAAACTTCATATGCACTGCCCATGATTCAATCATCCTGCGCGACCTCTTGACCCGCTCAACCACAATTCCTCCTGAATTTGGTTGTTGGAACCTCATCTCCTACCTAAGACTAGTCCAAAGTAGCCTGTCACCAGCCATGACTTGAACTCAAGCAACACCTGCACATGAACAAACAACCAATCTGTACGAG
Source organism: Tuctoria greenei (assembly GCA_036927565.1). Classification (NCBI taxonomy): domain Eukaryota; kingdom Viridiplantae; phylum Streptophyta; class Magnoliopsida; order Poales; family Poaceae; genus Tuctoria; species Tuctoria greenei. The sequence goes on from JAYESD010000006.1 coordinate 164,478,727, forward strand.
CCCAAGTCCGCAACTTGACTCAAGTTAGTTCCGAACACAACACCTTACGTAAGCACCTCACATAAGCATGTTGCAAGACCACAGTAAAATGATATCAGCCATATCAACCAAAATGCACCAAAAACTTAGCAAATGAATACTAAGCAATCCTTCCAAGAATATAAAGCATGTTCGAAACATTTCATAGTAAAAGCAGGAACATTGCGATCAAGCTCTCAGTCTTGCCAAAGCCAACTGGAGCTTGAGCCGGAGCTTACCAAATCTTGTACAACCTAGCGCTGGAGCTTACAAAGGCCAGTACAACCCAAAAATTGGAGCTAGAAAAACATGTCGGAGCTAACCAACATATGTCGGACCTAGCAAAACATATCGGAGCTTAACAAAGACATGTCGGAGCTATCAAAGACTTGTCGGAGCTAAAGACAAAACTCACTGGAGCTACCCAAAAACATGTTGGACATTGAAAAGCAAGACAGACCTATTGTCGGACCTTGCAGAAGCTCGGAGCTAGAGTCGGACCTTGCTAAATAGGGTGTTTTGGTAGAATTAGAACTTATATCATCAAACCAAATGTATTCAGTACAAGCCAATGTATTCAGCACACATAGGTCTCACAATCTCCCCCTTGATGAATGCAATTTCAACACCACTTAAAATCTGAATATTTGCTTATTCAAATTAAAAATTTTGAAAACAATTTCTCTGCCTTTGGCAACACCACATAAACAATTATTTCTTTTCAGAAAAATCGTGCCAAAAACAATTGTGTATGTGCAACGTGTGATCAATTTCTCCCCCTTGCATACTTATCTTTAAAGATTCACATATTATCTATTATCTCTCGCCCTTTGACAATGTATTCAGCAAGGTTCAAAACAGAAATTTTAATTGTTATGAGCATATTATAACATATACATATAAAAAAATCTCATCCAAGTCATACTATCAAGTAACTTACACTATCACATCAATGAGATACATAAAGTAGTGTAAGCCATGCTAGAGATCAAATGTAATTTTCAATTTAAGCAAGTCATGATCTCACAAACTTTACTATTTCATGACCTGAAAGCATGACACTTGTTGCTGCATTTTATTATTTTTCAAAGCACAAGTTTAGATCATATGATATTTTCAAGAGATTATATGCGCATCTACCATATTCTAACCAACCAAGCCAATCCTATGTCATTTCACAATCAGAAGCTTAAGGACATGATTTTAGTCATACACAACTTCTTCCAAGTTCATATCTAAGTGCAATGATAAACCATCTCAAAAGAAGAAGTGTGATGCATGCATACTCTCTTGATCTTTTCTCAATTTATATTTGTTCATAAAAACTCAACATGTGAGTTGATTACTTGATTAATTCTTTATGATTAAAAGCACCTGTGAGCATACAACTAGTTCAAAACGGAAAGAAAGTTCGATCATGACTAGATTTAGTGTAAGTAATTATTCCAATTACTAGACATGGCAAAAACTACAAAACGTATAACACGAGTAATGTAGTAAGAACTTTCAGCATGTAAAAGGAATCACAATGTCATATATGTATGAAATACTATGTTCATATTATTTTAATTTCAGATTCACACATAGACTTCCCAAGTTTCAAAACTCCCCCTCAATGTAAGCCATGAGGATGCATAACCCCTATTTCGCTATGAATGAAACAAAAATGAGTGAAATCCAAAGGTTTTTAAAAATGTCAGCCAATTGTTGTTCGATATCTATATGGTGAAGCACAATGTTTCCTTTTTCAACATTATCACGGAGAAAGTGATACCTAATGTCAATGTGCTTAGTTCAAGAATGTTGCACATGGTTTTTAGCAATGCAAATGGCACTAGTGTTATCACAAAACAGTGGAACACTATCTAGATCAACCCCATAGTCCTTGAGTGTTTGAACATTCCAAAGAATTTGTGAGCAAGCACTAGCAGCAGCTACATATTCAGATTCAGTTGTGGATTGTACAACTGAGTTTTATTTTCTAGAGGACCAAGCAACAAGAGAATTACCAAGAAAATGACAAGTACCAGCAGTACTTTTCCTATCAATCCTACAACCCCCAAAATCAGCATCGGAAAATGCCCTCAAAGAAATGGTCAAGTAAGACGGAAGAAAAATGCCAAATTCTTGATTTCCGTGTAAGTACCTTAGAATACGCTTGACGGCTTGACGATGTGAAGCTTGGGAGGAGGCTTGAAACCGTGCATAAAGACATACGCTGAATTGTATGTCTGGTCTTGATGCCGTGAGATACAAAAGTGATCCGATCATGCTTTGATATTCTTTTTGATCAACCGGTTCACCATCTTCATCAAGCTCAAGTGTTGATGTTGTCCCCATTGGTGTCCGAAGAGGCTTGCTTTTGATCATGTTGAAGCGCTTGATAAGGTCCCTTGGATACTTCACTTGATGCACAAAGGTACCTTCCTCGGTTTGCTTGATTTGTAGCCCCAAAAAGTATGTGAGTTCTCCCAACATACTCATCTCAAATTCTGAACTCATCATAGCTAAAAATTTGGACACGAGATCATAAGAAGCAAACCCAAAGATATATCATCCACATACAGCTGAACGAATAATGAGTCATTTCCATGCTTAAGCACAAAAAGAGGTTTATCAAGCTTGCCTATGGTAAACCCCTTTTCAAGTACGAATATTTAGAACCTATCATACCATGCTCTAGGGGCTTTTTTGAGACTGTACAAGGCTTTGGATAGTTTGTAAACATGATTAGGAAAATCTGGATTTTCAAAACCTGGTGGTTGTTTGACATAAACCTCCTCATCTTTGTAGCCATTAAGAAATGCACTTTTAACATCCATTTGATATAGCTTAAAACCTTTAGATGTAGCAAAAGCTAACAAAATTCTTATGGCTTCTAATCTAGCAACAGGAGCAAAAGTTTCATCAAAATCTAGATCTTCAACTTGAGTGAAACCTTGAGCAACCAACATACCCTTACTCCTAACCACAACCCCATCCTCACATTGTTTATTTTTAAACACCCATTTTGTTCCAATTAAAGTGTGACCTTGAAGTGGAGGTACAAGTTTCTAAACATTATTTCTTTCAAAATTTTCTAACTCTTCTTGCATGGCAATAATCCAAGATTCATTATTGAGTGCGTGTGATATATCTTTGGGTTCAAAAGAAGCAACAAAAGCAGAATGAGCATGAGAATTGGGGTGAAAAACCTGGGTCTTGTAACTCGTTCATGCAAGCTTCCAATTATCTATTGCAGGGGATGATTCTTGTAAATCCGTAGGGGAACAAATGTCTCACAAGCTTCTTCTTCATTATTTTCATCGCAGATTGATGAGCTTGTGGCTTGAGGACGATCAGGACCAGCAGAGGTGGTAGTCGGAACTTGTTCAAAGTTCGGAGCTGGACACGTGTCAGCTTTGCAACTATCAGGCAATATCACCAACTCTTCTTCTTCTTCGAAAATACCCTCCCTTGAGGATATGGATCTAGTCCTGCAATATCAGAGCTAGTACCTGGGCTAGCTTCATCAAAAGAAACTTCACAAGTCTCCACAATTTTGGTAGCTCCAAGTAAAAACACACGGTATCCTCTAGTGTGAGATGGGTAACCAAGAAACATGCCATCTACAGATCTGGCTTCAAATTTATCAAGATTTCCATGTTTCTTAACGAAGCATTTGCAACAAAAAACCCTAAAGTGTGAAACGTGGGGCCTATGTCCAAACCGAAGTTCATAAGGTGTTTTACCAAGCTTAGTGCACATGAAAATAAGGTTTGAAACATAACAAGCTATTGCAATTGCATCTGCCCAAAATGTTCTAGGAGTTTGATATTCATCAAGCATAGTCCTAGCCATCTCAACTAAGGTTCTGTTTTTCCTTTCTACAACACCATTTTGTTGAGGAACATAAGGTGAAGAAAATTGATGTTCTATTCCACGTTCAGTGCAAAAGTGATGAAATGATTGATTTTTAAATTCAGTTCTATTATCACTTCTGATTGCTTTTAACGACCCTAGGTGATCAATTAATAGTCTAAGAAATAAAGTCCTAAAATGAGTAAAATCTTCATTGTTAGATGCCATAAAATAGACCCAATAGTACCTGGAATAGTCATCAACAATTACAAGCATGTACCATTTCCCTCCAAAGGATTGTACTCATGCTGGACCAACGGTGTCAAGGTGCAATGTTGACCAGGTTTAGTTGTCATTATCATTGTAAGAGGGGCAAGTGAACCTGCAGCCATCTTAGCATGTCTACACGAAGAACATGCAGTATCTATGTCCCCTTTGAGTTTAGGTAAACCATGTAGGCAATCTGTAGGATCGAAGAGCACGTGAAAAGCTACCAGAGGGGGGTGAATGGTAGATTTAAAAATCTTACGTAGCGGAAACACTTAAATCCCAACCCCTTCGGCAGAAAAATGATCTGTTAAAGAAATCATGTGTTAGACTAATCTAAATGTGTTTCACCGTGAGAAAAGAGATAGAAATAAGAGAGAATAAATTCACAAAGATAACTCAACAGGAATCACTCAAATCCGTCAAGAGAAACTCAATCTACGATCGAAAGATGGAACAAAGGTCAATCTGTCCTACCCGAGAAAAACGGTTCTGGAACACTGCAAAGAAACTCTTGTAGATCAGAAAACACAAATCCAATGACCTTGAATTTTTCACAGATGACAGAAAATCATGTTTTGAAGACAACCCAAAAATAATCTCGTCAATTGGATCTGTAAAACTGAAGTTATGATAAAACCACCAAAACAAGGTAGTGTTGTGCCGAAACTCGATGAGAAAAACTTGTCTGAAACAAGTCGGACGAACAAAGCACAAAAGTTCCTTTCAACTACGAATTTTATTCAATAGAACACAAGAGGAACAACCGCAAAGTCCACTCACACTAGGTCCGGCCTCCCTTGCTTATATAACCAGCCCTTAGGCCAACCCAATCTCAACTAGGACTCTAATCTTACCCAAATCACGAATTGAAACTTTCCATAACTGCTTAGGACTCTTCTATACGCAGATAGAAGCAATCTTAAGACTTCCAAACACCTTAGGAATGTATCCCACGTTCCTAAAACAACTCAAATTCGTGACCCACATGAAATCCTAACATAACCAACTCAAATCTTTCCATATTTGAGTCAAATCCGACTCAGCCGCAGCCTGAGTCCAAAACCTAGTCGGTTGGACCTTTCCGACCAATTATTTACGTCCACATCTATTCATCACTCCTCGGAACCATGCAGCCACGTCCATGCACTCCTTGCACATGTGCAAACATTTTCCAACGACGTCCACGATACCATCATATGCACTGTTCTTGATTCATACATGTTGCGCGACCTCCTGATCAACTCAACCACAATTCCTCCCGAACTTGATTGTTGAACCTCATCTTCTTCCTAACACTAGTTCAATGGATCCCATCACCAGCCATGTCTTGAACTCAAGCAACACCTGCACATGAATAAACAACCAATCCGTACGAGCCCAAGTTCACGACTTGACTCAAGTTAGTTCCGAACACAACACCTTACGTGAGCACCTCACATAAGCATGTCGCAAAAACACAGTAAAACGATATCAGTCATATCACCAAAACGCACCAAAAACTTAGCAAATGAATACTAAGCAAACTTTCCAACAAAGTAAAGCAAGTTCAAAACATTTTACAATAAAAGCAGGAACATTGCGATCAAGTTCTGAACATTGCCAAAGCTAACCAGAGCTTGAGCTGGAGCTTACCAACGCTAGTACAAACTAGCGTTGGTGTTTACCAAAGCTAGTACAACCTAGCGTCGGAGCTAGAAAAACATATCAGAGCTAACCAACATAAGTCGGACCTATCAAAACATATCAGAGCTTAACAAAAGACATGTCGGAGGTATCAAATACATGCCGGAGCTAAATAATAAGATCACCGGAGTTACCCAAAAACATGTCGAACCTTGACAAAGCAAGTCGGACCTGTTGTCAGACCTTGCAGAAGCTCAGAGCTAGAGTCGGACTTTGCTAAAAAGGTGTTTTAGCAGAATTTTAGAACTTTTATCATCAAAGCCAATGTATTCACTACAAGCCAATGTATTGAGCACACATAGGTCTCACACGATCAAGAGCACTAACACGAGTGAGGTGATCAAAGCCTACGTGGCCAAGTCTACGATGCCAAAAGAATAAATCTTTTAAATCATTGGCAACTAGACACCTATGCTCAGAAGTTGACATATCAAAATTAGCTTTAAAAACTCTTCCAAAGCAAGACATGTTAAACAAAAGATCACTATTTGGATTTACAACTTTACAGCAATTTTTAGAGAAAATTATTTCTAAGTTCTCATCAAGCAATTGAGAAATAGAAAGTAAGTTGTATTTCAATTTTTTAGCAAGTGCCGAATCTTTTAAAGTGTAGTGATTATTTACTCTAACCGATCCTTTAGCAATAATAGGAGTTGAAGAATTATCGACAAAAGTAATATTCTCTACACGTGACACAAAAGAGAGGGAGGAGAACCATTCTTTGTTACCGGTCATGTGGCGTGAGCAACCTAAATCGACAATCCATATGTTCTCCTTCCTCAAGCGTGTAACCTACATAGAAGCACAATACGTCGATGACTCATTACTGGGGTTAGTCAATAAGCATTTGGGACCAGTACTGAGCCATGCAACGTCCAGTAGGAACAATACGCGAAAGCTGAGACAAAACAATAGGTTTATGAGTCAAGAATTTAGGTTTTCTATTCTTAACCACTGATTCAAAAGTTGTTACTCATTTAGGATGAAAACTAGTAGCTCCGGAGGTGAACGCAGAAGTTCCAAAGGAAAAGACTGAAGCTCCGGGTGCAAAAACTGAAGTTCCGTAGGGAACAACAGAAGGTCTAGGAGCTCTCAGAGCTCTCGGAACCACCAGAGATGCCTTTGCAGATTTCTTAACAGAAGGTCCGGATGCTACCTTTGCAAATTTCTGACTCATAAAAGCAGGTTGCATGTTTCTAAATTTCTGTTTACCAAGCATGGCAGATTTATAATGAAAGTTATGAGATATAGCAGACATTTTATCCTTTTTATTTTGTTTAGCTAGTCTATAACAAAAATCTACGACATGACCATCTTTATCACAGTAAATACAATAAAATTTAATTTTGTAATCATGTTTAGATGAGCATCCAACATTAGAAACTGAATTATAAAGCACTCCTGCAGATTGAAAAATAACATCCTTTTGTTTAGGGACAGTTTTGATTAAACCTCTTCCAAATGTTTTTACAATGTGTGGTGGATGTGTTTTAGATTAAGCATGGGAATCAAAACCTAAACCAGTTTTATCATTGCAAGGTTTAGAAGAATTCAACAGCAAATCCAAATTCTTATTCCCATTACTATATTGCTCTAGTGTCCTATTCATGTCATTAAGCTTTTTAGACAAGTCTAGACAGCTTTCACATGAAGCTTTACCTTTTAGTTTGCAGTTAGAAAATTTTTTAACTTCATGTGTTCGTAAAGCATTGTTCAGAATGGAAATTTCATTTATTGCATCTTTTAGTTTCTTATCAAGATCATCACATGCAGAACAATGCAAATCATCTGTAGAACAAGAAGCATTTTTAAGTGTCTAACATTAAGATCAGACAACTTTTTTGTTCTTTTCAATTTCTTCATCAAGTCTATCTAGAGTGGAGGAGTGTGCACTTCTTAATGTGGACAGTTGTTGATATATTAAGTCACATGAGGGACATGAATCATCACTAGGGATCAAGGTTTTCAAACGGTTGATTTTAGATTCTAGTGATTCAATTTTAGCAGTAGTATCCCTAAGTTTGTTGTCCTTTTTCTTGACAATAATAGTTGCACGAGAAATTGCATAACACATTTCATTACATGTAGAACATACCTCATTGTTGTCACTGTTGTGTTTTGCATCCTCCTGACTTGATCTCTATCTTGTTTTGCCCGCCATAAAGCATAAGTTGGTCAGATCATCATCATCTTCATCACTTCCAAAGTCAACATCACTTGAACTAAGCTCTTGAAGTGCGGTGATGAAGTTGTTTATCATCTTGCGTCCTATGGTACCCTTCTTTTTCTTGTTGGAGTTTCCGGAGATGGTCCTGACCTTGTTCTGCTTCTCATCACGGATATTAGGACCTGAAAGATTAGGGCATTTCGTATGGAAGTGTCCTGTCTTACCACATTCAAAGCAGTGCTGTGGTCCGGAACTTTCTCTCCTTCTAGTTCTCACATTTTGCAATGCTTTTGAGAATCTAGTAGAGATGAGTGCTAGTTCTTCTTCTGGAAATTCCTCAATCTGCTCCAAGGTTAGTGAGGACAACAAAGCAGGAGTATTGCAAAATGATGATTGGACGGAGCTAGGCATATCATATTGTGAGACAAATGCAATAAACTTATTTGCATTCTTACGTGATAAGATGTCAATTTCATGAGTTTTTAGTTTAGAGTAAAGCACATCTAATGTAAGAGAACTCATGACAGTTGATTCACGAATAAATGTAACTTTCATCTCCTAGATTGACATGTCTACTGCACTAATAAGTTGCCTAGCATTCTCAGCATCAGAAAAGTTAATATTGACACTATGCAGATTGCTGAGAACTTAATTGAAGCAAGCAAAAAGGTAATTGATAGACTCACCAGGTTGCATCTCGAAACGCATGTATTCCTTTTTGAACATATCTTGTCTCACCTCCTTGATCGTTTTAATCCTTTGTGATAGTCACAAAGCGCTCCCCACACATCGTATGCCGATCGGAGGTGTGCAACACGGTCGAAGTCGCTCTGAGTGAGTCCTTGGATGATCAAGTTTTGGCCTTTGTTGTTGTTGTCAATATCCCGTAGGTTCCTAGCCATAACTTGATCGTTTGGTGGCACATCATATGGTTTGTATACCTTTTCCCATATGTCGAAGCCTTGTGTCTGGATAAAAGCTTCCATGCATGCTTTCCGAACCTGAAAATCGATGCCAACAAACACACAAGGTTTTGTGTAGTACTTCTCCATGAGGATTAGTCAAAAACACGTGCAAATCACAAAGATTAGAGCACCATGACTCTGGTACCAATTGTAGGATCAAAGAGCACGTGAAAAGCTACTAGAGAGGGGTGAATGGTAGATTCAATAAAATCTTACGCAGCGGAAAGAATTAAATTCCAACCCCTTCGGTAGAAAATAGAACTATTGATAAACCGTGTGTGCACATAATTTTAAAAGTGTTTCACCATGACAAAAGTGATATATATCAGATAAAATCAAATCACGAAGACGACACATTAGGAATCACTCGAATCCGACAAGAAAAACTCAAGTTACGATCAAAAGGTTGAACAAATGTCAATCTGTTCTACCGAGTAAAAAACAGATCTGCAATACTGCAAAGAAACCCGTGTAGATCAAAAACCTCAAATACAATGACTGTGAAATTTTGACATATGATATATAATAAAGTTGTGAAGAGAACCCAAAAAGAATCATGTCAATTGGATCTGTAAAACTCGAGTTATGATAAAACCACCGACGAAAGGTAGTGCTGTGCAGAAACTCGACGAGTAAAACTACTCTGGAAAAAGTCGGACGGACAAGGCAAAAAAGTTCCTTTCAACTACTATCTTTATTCACTAGAACACAATAGGAACAGCCCAAAAGTCGTCTACCATGAGCTCTGGCCTCCCTTGCTTATATAACCAGCCCGAAGGCCAACTGAACTCAAACGAGGACTCTAATCCTACTGAAATCATGAATCAAAACTTTCCATAATTGCTTAAGATCTTCCTATTCGAAGATAGAAACAATCTCGAGACTTCCTAACAAACCAGGAACATATCTCACATTCCTAAACCAACTCATTTTCGTGTCCCACACGGAAACTACCATAACCAACTCGATACTTTCCATATCTGGTCATAACCGACTCTGCCGCAGCAGAAGTCATCATCCGATACGATCCGATCCATCCAACCAGATCTTTCCTTCCTTAGCCCATCTTCGGAACCATGTTCTCACGTCATGCACCACATGCATATGTGCGAACACCTTCCTTCGACATCCAGTAACCTTCATATGCACTTCCCTTGATTCAATCATCCTGCGCGATCTCCTGACTCGCTCAACCACAATTCCTCGTGAATTTGTTTGTTGGAATCTCATCTCCTCCCTGAGACTAGTCCAAAGGATCATGTCACCAGCCATGACTTGAACTCAAGAAACACCTGCACATGAACAAACAACCAATCCGTACGAAGCCAAGTCTGCGACTTGACTGAAGTTAGTTTCGAACACAACACCTTACGTGAGCACCTCAAATAAGCATGTTGCAAAACCACAGTAAAACGATATCAGCCATATCAACCAAAATGCTCAAAAAACTTTGCGAGTGAATACTAAGCAATCCTTCCACGAATATAAAGCAAGTTCAAAACATTTCATAGTAAAAGCGGGAACATTGCGATCAAGCTTCGAGTCTTGCCAAAGCCAACCGAAGCTTGAGCCAGAGTTTATCAAAGCTAGTACAACCTAGCGCCGGAGCTTACCAAAGCTAGTACAACCCAAAAACCGGAGCTAGAAAAACATGTCGGAGCTAACCAACATAAGTCGGACTTCGCAAAACATATCGTAGCTTAACAAATACATGCCAGAGCTATCAAAGACATGCCGGAGCTAAAGACAAAACTCACCGGAGCTACCAAAAAACATGTTGGACCTTTACAAAGCAAGTCGGACCTATTGTCAGACCTCACAGAAGCTCGAAACTAGAGTCGGACCTTGCTACAAAAGGGTGTTTTGGTAGAATTTTAGAACTTATATCATCAAAGCCAATGTATTCAGTACAAGCCAATGTATTCAGCACACATAGGTCTCACAACAAGTCATCATGACTATAGCCAAGGAATGACGGATCTCACTAGACGTATGGATGAGCTTGAATTAAGAACGGGTGACATCTACAACACTCTCCAATGGCTTGTCCAAGGTACCCAAGACTGGCAACAACACATGGACGCTCAATTCATCAACCTCAACTCCACCCTACAACAAAAACAAGCCAATCTCGCGGCATACGTCCATCATCAAGGGTTCAACCCTCGACACGGAAATGGAGAACAAGCTTGGGGAGGACCCCCACTTGAGTTAAATTGTTTCAACATCATGCATATTTATTTTCCATTCTACCATCATCCACCTTGCATAAAAATATTAGGATACATTTGTTTTTCAATAAAATAAATGATGTGCGGTAAGAATGGTTTGGAATTCACATAGATGAAATGATGAATAGTTGCTCTAATTTAGTTTTCCTAAGTCCCTAGTTTACAACTTACTACTCTCCAAAATATTGCTCTCATTGGCTATGATTGCTTTTTGCCTTGATTTGGAAATTGTGGGTATCAAAAGCTTAATCCATTCTAAGTTGTTGTGAGATAAGATATAGTGATAGGGCTGCTATTCCTAGTTTGAAAGTGAAACTTATTTTTTCCTGAGAAATTCTAAAAAGATTTCAGTTACTCTCATTTGATTGGAAATACCTACCAAAGCCATATGATACATTACATTGACAGACCTTATGCATATGTTATTTGTCTTCACATTGAGCTTTGCCAAACTAGTATAGTCCTATATGAGATTTCATTCATTACTTTTTGCACATGCTATACTTCTACACTAGAAGTAAGCGAAATTCCACCATGCCACCATTCCACAATCAAAAGAGAAACTCCATATCATTCATGCTTAGTACTCTCTCCAGAATTTCTTGAATAAAAAGGGAGTAGAAGACATGGCTACAAGAAAAAGAAAATGAAAATGCATGCTTACATCATAAGCATGAGAAAAAAAGTAGCCATGTTTCATCCGTGCAAAATAAGAGAGTCCACTCAAAAAGGAGTCATCTCAATGTCCAGATCCACTCCATTCTATCACACATGCACAAGTCTTGAATCAAAATGTTTTGAATTGATTTCTCCCGAGGCTTACTCTTTTGACTTAGCAATATTATGTGTTGCAAATATGCCTACTATATTCTCTACGAAGCTCCACACACAAGCCTTATATAGAGGTAGGATGAATTTAGGCAAAATGCTTTGGTGAGGATATATTTCCACTACACACAATGAAGAGACTTGAGAGAATCAAATTGAGATACTTCAAATCTAAATTTAACTATCCGGAATTTGAGTGGAACTTGATTTCTAAGGTATGTGTGCTCCATTTGCTGTTCTATCTTTCAACCACCCATGAATAGGAGATGGCATAAGTCGCATAATGACTTAAGATGGGTGAAGTACCGTGCAAATTTTTGTAATACTAGGTAGAGTATTTTGTTGTGCACATGGTAATTTTAAAAAGTAGAATATTGTAGCAACTTTTGATCATCAACCTAAAGTCTTGATTTTGCTCGGGATGAGCAAAGGATAAGCTTGGGGGATTTTGTTGACAGCTATTGTATACCAATTTCACCCGTCAATATAACTCAATTATGTGAAGGAAATATCATTTCTTGCACACATCACCTTTCTATTTAACCTATTTCTACTTTTCTTTTGAGAATGTAGTGCATGCAGGCATTCTATGCAGAGTTAAAGTGAAACAAGGGGATGAATCTATCATTCCAACCAATCAAGCAGTGTCACATGGCACAACACGAACCAAATGGCCCACAAGAAGAAGTATCCGAGGCCATCCAATGGTGTAGCACCCATATCAGTCAATGGGACCCACCTAAAAGTCACCCCGGGGAAGCACACCAAAAATGGTCAACATTTATGTTCGGCCAACTAGGGGGTTTGGCTGAACCCTTCCTGGCGTCAAACTCGGCCAGCTTCCACGTGTCGACTCCCTGTGATGCCATGGTCACGATGAAGACTGATTCACGTGCTTTTGGTGGCGGGAATCGACCCTTCTCCAAGCTATAAATATGACCCCTCACCCCTCACTTCAACACACACCACTTGAGTATTCATCTATTGTATCTACTAATCTCCATAGGTTTACAGGAGTATAGGCTATAGAGAGGAGAGTCTCTAGTCTATAGTCCAAGTAGGAGAGGAGCAGACAGAGTCTCTTCCCAATTTCCAATTGGAAAAGGTAGGGCTCCTATATTTATATTTGTATCTGTGACTTTGTTCTTAATCAAGATGTTACCTTTAGTCTTTCATTGTTCATATACTTGGATGAATTGTTTCTTGTTTGATTGTGGATTCAATGTATGTGGTAGGAGTAGTATTTATGATTATGCTATACCATTCTCAATATATCATCATAAACACTATAAACCTCCACTATAGTCTAATTAGCTATGACACGATTATGTTAACATGAATCACTTATGCTATGAGTTAACATTGGTTCAACGATTATTTAGTACATTGCCTTAGGATGGCTCGTGCCTAGGATCTTAAGATAATTACTTAATATGCTAGCATGGTGCTAGGATCGAGAGTATCGTTGAATGTCTCGTAGACCCACGAATTGAAGAGGTAGGCAGTAGGTGGTGACAGCCCTATCTGTTCTTTGTAATCCTCCACATTCAACTATGCCACAGGTTCTTGGCGGGAGTCGTCCTAGTACTGCTATGGGTAAACCCATTCCCGATGTGTTAATCCACTTAGCATGTGAATTCATAATTTACATGATCAGTAGTAACTAACCTAGGCTATGTATATGTACACTAGAAGCATTGTAGGAGTCTCTACCTAACCCTTGGTCTAGTCCCTCTTTACCCCATTTATCCCTTTAGGATAGAATGCTCTTGTGTGTGTCACACTACTCCAATTATCATTTATCCATCCTTGCTAGAACCCTACCTAGGCCAACCTAGCCTCTCCACTTGATGATTGTTTTACTTCCATCTAGCCTCCCATTGAGAGAATATAAATGACAAATTTTGGGAATACTCTTAGAGGAGAAATGTTACTATTGAAGTGTAGCACTGACACTTCCCCCCGTACTACTAAAGTGTAGCCCACAGAGGTTCTTGTTTCGGTTGGGGCACGCAGAGAACAGGATCAAGATGGTGACACTGGAGATTTTCGTGGTTCGGGCCACCTGAGCATAATACCCTAATCCACGAGGTGTTTGTTGTATTGTGAATCGCTAGAAAGCCTTGTCTCTAGCTCAGCTTGGAGTTGTTCCCTGTATCGTGCGGGTCAGTCCTTTTATAGTCCAAGGACTGACCGTTACATCATTAGCCTGGCCCGACATGTGGCCCTGGCATATTAAATAACCTAATACACTGTCTATGAGTATTAAGCATAGTTAATAGTGTGATAACGTGCCTAATTGGCTGTGTTACCTCTATTAACATTGCTCTGATCATGTGTCGTTAATACAACATTAACGACACGTAATCAAATATTGTAACTACCGCTTTAACTGTCCCTTGAATGTTTGTGCTGAAGGAGATCCATCAATGTATTCGTTGGTGGTGAAGGTCCGGAGGCTCCACACGTGGCAGCTTCGGAGCTTCCCCTGGCGGGGAGGTAGCTCCGGAACCGCTATACACGTGTCAACACCAGAGCTTCCCTCTGTTGGGGGTTAGGTCCAGGGTCATTATACACGTGTTGATCACGGAGCTTCCCTATGTTGGGAGTTTAGCTCTGGATTTACACTACACGTGTCAATCTATGGAGCTACCCATAAGTGGGATGCGGGTCCGGCGTAATATGACCTATGGGGCCTAAGGAAACCTTCAACTTTAATGGGTAGAACTCTTTTGCACTTCTTGCGGTATTAAAGGGTACCCGGTACACAGGGTACCGACAGCTACATCGATAGATTTCGTGCGCAATTTATATGTATAATCTAAAATCTATTAACAAGCATTTATGGCACCACTACTAGAGATCAGTGGTTAGTAGTGAGTAGGAACCGTCAACATAAGGCGGGTATGCTTTTGGCCCACATTTGGGGCCCGATCATATCCAGGTTCGAATGTTGACCCACAGGGTCTCGAGGCCGCCCAGAACGAACTAGAGGAAAGGATGGACAGTGCGAGCTGGACCACGAATGGCAACTTTAGGGGTAGTGAATGTCGCGACATCCCCGACGCTCCATATTCCAGTCTGATAATGATGACTCCACAGTTGGCCCTCAAGGTCGGCATCAAGTAGATCGGGCCCCCGAATGGCTTGGGAACTATGCATTTTCTTTTGTGTGATTTAATTGAATCCAAGCATCAAGCCCCAACCAGACCGCCCCCACAAAACAGGACGACTAGTTACGCTTGTTCTCATAAAACAGGATGATTGGGTTCCATTTAGATCAACCCGATAGGCAACTCACCAAACTCAGGAATTTGACCATCGAGGAAAATCCCTGACTAGCGTAAAAGGGCACGGGGGCCAGTCGTACAGCTCAGGAGTGAAGATCAAGGCCGGCACCATGCCATTCCCACCCCAAACCCAATTGCAATCATAAGCAAGCTGCAAGCTCAAGTGTTTGTCTTCTTTTCCTAAGGAAACATGTCGCGCTGCTCCAGGCTCTGAACAATCAGACTGCTTAGCTAGAGGCTCGAAGGCTACTAACATGGTCCTATAACCCGGCTACCAAAGAGCGCGAATCAATAGCTGAGCTCTGACAAGATATAGTGTGCAACAGTATCTGACTACCAGTCAGGGACAAATGGTCCTGAACTTGACCGTGGAGGTTGGTGACAAACCTGCCTAACCCCCAACCATCAAGGTCAAGGTGAGCCTGCCCGAGCCCATGCTCGGGAGCATGGAGGCGACAAAATTTAATTCGGTGTGATCCACACAAACTCCTTCAATGATGAAAGGATGGCCACACTCGAATTTATCCTGACATAGATCACATACCCTCTCAACGCTTTACATGCCTCATCCCATCCAGCACAACAACAAGCATGTCCTACAACACGACGCTAACAGGCAACAAGACTGGGGCACGCACAAGAGTGACTTCCACGACCCGACCTCGCCCCAAGGAACGCCAAAAGATACGTTAAAGAGATAAGGAGAATTGTAAGCGCCGCCCCATTTATGAGGAGAATGGGAGTAGATAGGAGATTAGACAAGGCACTTCTGAGTTGCCTATAAAAGGGGCCCGAAGACCACCTTCGCTAGAGAGGGGAGTCTAGTGGACGAACTCAAAAGACAAACACTTATGCACACACGAGTTAGCACATATACATTGATCATTTGTGACCCTTGTAACATAATTTCTCTCTTTAGTTCAACAAAGAGCAAGATATTGATATTGGACATAGGTCACTTGCTCGAACCAGTATAAATAGTTGTGTCTGTGTAGCTAGGCCACCTCGAGGACGAACACACGGTGAAATTGGTACTCGTCTGTAGTGTGAACACTTACAACCTTACTTCATGTTGAGGACCCCTTGACATGATGCCTGAGTGAGATAGAGAGGAGAATGAATAAAAGGAAATGGAGACAAATAGATGATAACTGCACAAACTTAGAGTTTGAAACTGTACAAGATCAAACTTGTCTGAAGTTTACCTCAGATATGTCCGAGGTGGGTCGGATATATCCGAGCTATTACAGACTTGTCCGACATGTATAGGACATATCGATGCATGTGTCGAACATGTCCGATGTTAGACTGTTTCAACCCTAACACAGTTAGATTAAAACTATTTGAAATGAGATGAAAATTTAGAACAAGGTGTCTCTTAGTGCCTATAAACTATTCCAAGAACAAAATACAAAATCTTGTCTCTAGATTGAAGAAATTTCAAAGGAGGAACAAGAATACCTCGAGGAGAGAGGAAATGAGAATGGATTTCAGACAAATCAGAGGTGAATCGAGTGGGAACTTGATTCCAAGGCTTCGATGACGACCTTCCTCCTTGTGTGCCCCTATAAAATGATAGAAATTGATGGATTCACCCTTGAGTCACCAGTTAGGGTTGTGGAGTGCTCGGTGGAAGAGAGAAAAAATGAAGAGAGGAGCAATGTGGGCAGTTGAGGGGTTCTTATACCCCCATGTCGGACATGTTCGATTCCATGGCTCAAACTTATCTTACACACACCCAATAGATAGCAAGTTTTTCTCCCACGTCGGGCATGTCCGATCCAATGGCTCGGAAATTTCCGACATGCTCAAAATACAGAGCTATTTATGCCCTCAAAGTCGAACATGTTCGAACTCTAAATTCCTTGATAAGACTGCAATGTGCTTCTTAATGGAACTATACATAGACATATTGTCAAATATATATATATATATATATATAAGAGATTATGTGGATAGTTTTTCACAAATATTTTGCCTCATATACTCAACCAAGATACAACTCGCAAACTATTATCATATTTTCTCCGAAGGCTTTAGGAGTCAAAAATATTTTTTGAAAACCAAACAATCAATTTTTTCAGAGCATTTTATTTTAAAAGCTGCATAGCAGATATGGGACACTTCAAGCCACATTCCGAGAATCAAAAATATTGAGCTTATTCCTAAGATTACAAAATCTGTTTTCATATAGTGGCTTCGTAAATATACCGGCTAGTTGTTTTTCTGTTCCAACATGAGAAATGACTATATCCCCTTAATGAAATGGTGTCTCAAGAAATGGTGTCGTATGTCTATGTGTTTGATCTTAGAATGTTCAATGGGGTTATGTACAATCTTAATGAGACTCTCATTGTTGCATAGTAGTGGAATATGGTTCATATTGTAACCATATTCCATTAGAGTTTGTTGCATACAAAGAAATTGTGGACAATAACTTCTGGGTGCAACATATTATGCTTCAGCCATGGAAAGGGTACTGGAATTTTGCTTTTTGGATGACCATGACACTATAAACCTACCCAAGAATTGGCAATTTGCTTTTTCGAACTACCTACACCTGTTGTAATCCGAAGGAATACAAATGAGATTAAAGTTTGACCCATTAGGATACAATAACCCAAGATTTGGTGTATGAACTAAATATCACAAGATTCTCTTAACAACCCTTAAATGACACTTTTTGGATGCGACTTGAAATCTTGCACATATACACACAATAAGCATAATATCGGACTTAGATGCACAAAGGTAAAGTAATGAACCAATCATATAATGGTATACCTTTTGATCTGCGCTAGGTCCATCTTCATTGAGATCGAGGTGCCCATTTGTCCCCATGGGTTTCTCGATGGGTTTGGCCTTGTCCATGTCAAACATCTAGAGCATATCTTGAGTGTACTTCGTTTGACTTATGAATGTGCCCTCTTTGAGTTGCTTGACTTAAAAACCCAAGAAGAACTTCATCTCCCCCACCATGGACATCGCAAACCTTTTGATCATTATCTTGTTAAATTCATCACAAAAATATTTATTAGTAGAATCAAACATAATTTCATTGACATATATTTGGCACACAAATAAATCATCATCAACATTCGTTGTGAAGAGTGTATAGGCAGCGTTTCACATTCCGAAACCATTTTTAATAACAAAGCCCCTAAGGTTCTCATACCAAGCTCTATGAGCTTGTTTAGCACCATAGAGAGCCTCGCACAATTTAAGTATGGTTAGGATACTTTTGTTCTTTGAATCCTGGTTGTTACTCCACATACAATTTGTCGAAGTGTGTAAATGAATCTTCCCCCGGTACTAACTAAGCGTAGTCTGCGGAGGTTCTTATTCAGATGGGGCACGTATGATCAAGAACAAGATGATGACACAGAGATTTTTACATGGTGTGGGCCGCCTGAGCGTAATACCCTACTCCACGGGGTAGTTGTTGATTGTATGGCAAGTGTCTGTGGTGGCAAACCTTTTATATGCTACGGATTGGCTGTTATAGAATATGTCTGGCCCGACAGGTGACCCCAGCTGTCATTAACCACCTATACATGTTCTACATGTGTAATCTATGATTAACAATGCAATAACGCGCCTTAATGGCGGCGTTACTAGTCTTAATAGTCCTCTAATCGCGTGTCATTAATACTGAATTCATGGCACGTTAATCAAGTCTTGTAATGGCTATTTAATACCCTCTTGAATGTCCGCACTATTGAAGATCCTGTAGTCTTCCTTTACTGGCTTAAGTCTGGAAGTCTCACACGTGGCAGCTCTGGAGGTTCCCTCTGTGGGGAGGTAGGTCCGGAGTCACTTCACACATGGCAGCATCGGAGCTTCCCTCTACTGGGAGTTAGGTCCGGGGTTGCAGGACACATGGCAGTACTAGAGCTTCCCAGTGAAGGGAGGTAGGTCCAGTCCCGCTGGACACGTGGTAGCGCCGGAGCTACCCAAATGAGGGATGCGGGCCCAGTACTGTCTGTAAGTGCATCTAGGATATCCCTTGTGGGTTTTGGCTAATTGATGACAAACATATGAGATCCTAATGAAACTACTGAGATGATTGTAGGACAAACAAGTGAGACATATCGGTGCACACAAAAAGGTGAAAAATGAAGTGGTGTTCAAGGAGAGATACTTTGATGAAGCTCGGAAGACCAAAATAGATTTGAATGTATAGGGAGTGTATGAAAGAAATACTCCAAGAGCTCACAACTTTGCGCGAGGATAAGGGATTAAAATTAACATAACTTTCACAAAGCACCAGACTAGTCCGATCATGGACCGGACTAGTCCATTCACCTTTCTGGAATCACACTCACAAGGAGACCGGACTAGTCCATGCATCCACCGGACTAGTCCGTTGATGTTTCTAGAGTCTCTCATACTGAGGGACCGGACTAGTCCGATCATGGACCGGACTAGTCCGTTGAACTTTCTGTAAACTCCCTTTTGTGGAGATCGGACTAGTCCGATGAACTTTCTGGAGTCATCTTTACACAGTACCGGACTAGTCCGAGGTTGGACCGGACTAGTCCGACAGACTTTCTGGACCTCAAAACATGTTGAGACCGGACAAGTCCGGACTTGCACCGTACTATTCCGGTGTTAGGGTTTTTCAACGGCTAGCTTTTGGAAACCCTATAAATAGATGATCCACGACTTTCCCATGAGGACACATGTCGAATATTGAAAAAAGAGCAAACCCTAGCGCCGCCACTTATTCCCAAGAGCCCAAAACACATCTCCCCACACATCTAAAGTTCAAAAAGAGTGAAATCAATTGAACACTTGGATTCGGGATTGAGAGATCGTCGTTCTTTCATCGCGAGCTCTTGGGGTTTGATCTTTCTACACTCGTACTCTGCATTGTAATACTTTTGAGAGTATTTGATCACTTGTTCATTGTAATTTTCGTGGGAGCCCTCAACGTGTGAGGTTGCCCCACAAACTTGGTGACCACCCATGATAGTGGAATCAAGTCGGCCTTCGTGGTGACTTGAGGAGGAAAAGGGTTGGAGACCCGGCTCTGTGTGAGCTTCCTCAACGAGGACGTAGATCTCGTTGTGAGATCGAACCTCGGGAAAAATTCTTGTGTCTCGTGTCTCATTTACTTTAAATTTTGTTCATTAGATCACTTAAGTTCTAAACATTAACTTAAGGCAATTTGAAGTTACACCTGCATTCTTATATTAATTTCAAGTATAAATATCAGTTGTTCTTAATTCCGCTGCTAAAGAAATTTAATTTCTCAATTAACACCTGATGAACACACATACTTCTTGCACACTGGATTAGTCCGCCCACGCAACTGGACTAGTCCGGCCAACCAAGTTTTTGACTATTCTATTAAGTGTGCAGGAAATTCAAGAGGCCTATTCACCCCCCTCTAGGCCACATTCAATTGGTATCAGAGCTTGGTTCTCCACCAACGATACTCACATCTCAGAGAGATCAATAGCCTCTGAGAAGAACAACGATATCTCGAAGATGAACATTAATGAGGAGGAACAAGAAACTAAGGCTTTTGATGTGCTGAAAGAGAGCCCACACGATGATGAAGAAGTGCGACAATTGAAGGCACTCCTGAGAAAGAAACTGCTAGGACAAAAGGGAAAAGAAGAAGAGAAGACGACGGAGAGTGGTCATCATGACTACTCCCGACAGCCTTACAACTACAACCGTCTCAACTCCAACAATCATTATCTTTCCATTCCCATGGGAAAACCTCCACAGTTTGACGGAAGCGACTATACAATGTGGAAGTACAACATGAAGATGCATCTAATATCCCTAAATCCTAGCCTATGGCACATCGTCTGCACTGGCATAGATATCCCGGACACGGATGAAGAACTCACCCCAGAACAAGAACAAGAGATTCACAGAAATGCACAAGTTGTCATCGTGATCACATCATCATTAAGCAGAGAAGAATTGACCAAGATTGATGGCTTAGAAAGTGCAAAGGAAATCTGGGATACACTTAAGACGGCTCATGAAGGAAATAGATCAGTTCGTGAAGCCAAAAACGAAATGCTTGAAGGAGAGTTGGGGAGGTTCGCTATTGAAGAAGGCGAATCACCTCAAGACATGTACAACCGAATGATGGCAATCATCAACAAGTTACGTGCCTATGGAAGTAAGAAATGGACGGATCATGAGGTAGTCAAGAGAATGATTAGATCCTTCATGCCAAGAAATGTCACACTTTGCTCAATGATTAGAGAAAGCCCCGGTTTCCACAAATTGACCCCCGATGAGCTGTTGGGGAATATCATAAACCATGAGATGATGGAAAAAGAGGCAAAATACGTCAAAGACTTGGCCGAACTCACTTCCTCCAAAAGGAAAGAGGTCGCTCTCAAAGCTACATGCCGACCCAAACTCAAAGAAGCTCGTGAAGATCAAGACGATGGGCACACAAGTGACAAGAGCACCGATCTTGATGATGAGGAGATGGTACTCTTTATCAAGAAGTTCAAGCGAATGATGAAAAGAAGACACAGCAACAACTCAAATGAAAGCAAAAGCAAGGACAAAGGAAAATCCAAGGCTCGACGCACTTGTTACAACTGCGGAGAGTATGGTCACTTCATGATGGACTGCCCCTATGAAGAAAACAAAAAGAAGAAGGAAACAAGATCTCAAGAAAATAAAAAATTCAAAAAAAGAAGACAAAACCATCAAGCTCACATTGTCAAGGAGTGGGACTCAAACGACGAGTCCTCCTCCGATGAAGAAGAAGAGATGGCCACTATTGCCATCAAGAAACCTACTATGAAGGCCACACTCTTTCCAAACATGGGAGGACGGGACATGAACAACCACACTTGCCTTATGGCTAAGGAAGGCAAGAAAAAGGTACGGCTCACTCCTCCCACACTAAACTCCTCTATTGATGACTTTGACAGCTCTAGCGATAACGAAGAAATGTTTAGAGGACTAAGTAAAATTGCTCTAAAGAAAATGGAAATGTTGTCGAACGAAATTTTTGAGAAGGATGAACTTCTTGATCGACAAGAAGATATGCTCATCCATGAAAGGAAGAGATATCAAGAAGTTGAAAAACTTCTCGAGCTTGAAAGAGAGAAGAACAAGTCGCTTGAAGTTGAGCTAGCCTTGAGTAAGGAAACACTCAAAGCTAAAAGACTCACATATTGCAATCAAGGAAGAACTTGCTAACTTGTCAAAGGTTAACAAGATCCTTGAGGTGCAAGTTGAGTCGCTCAAGCAAAGTGACTCTTCTTCCTTCAAGAGCTCTTCCTCCAAAGATATGAGTTCCACAACAATCGAGACTTGCACTTGCTCTAGTAAGAAGAATACTATTTCTAATACATCAAATTATCGTAATATGCATGCCCCGCCAAGCGGCATCTTTGATAAGGAGAAGATCAAATATGCACGCAGTGCATATATGGTCACTAGACCTCCCAATGTCAAATATGGCCTTGGTTTTGATAAGAACAAACACATGGCTATTTCTAATCATGCTAAGAATAGAATTGTCTTTGTCAAAGAGAAATCTCATGAATCTGAACCTCAAATGTTGTTTCACACATTTAATGCTTCTTATGTTCTTATGGAGGCCAAAATTGGAAGAGTCATTGCCAAATATACAGGGCCACGCCACAAGAACTTGAAAACTTGTGTGTGGGTGCCTAAGACTCTTGTGACTAACCTGAAAGGACCCAAGCAAGCTTGGGTACCTAAAACCAAGGAATGATTCTTTTTTGCAGGCTTACTCCTCCGGCGGAACAAAATGGGTACTTGATAGCGGATGCACGAATCACATGACCGGAGAGAGAGGTATGTTTGTGGAGTACGAGTACAACAAGGATCCAGGTGAAGGCATATACTTCGGAGACAACAGCCAAGGAAAGGTCCTTGGTAGCGGTAACATTGAAATTTCCTCTCAACATACCTTATAAAATGTTTTACATGTAGACTCTCTAGATTATAACCTTTTGTCAATATCCCAACTATGCGACAAAGGTTACAACTGTTTATTCACTAATGAGGGTGTGACATTTTTTAGAAGAAGCGATGGCTCGATTGCATTCAAGGGAATGTTGAAGGGCAAGCTCTATCTTGTTGACTTCAACAAAGATAAAGCCGAACTCAACACTTGCTTGGTTGCTAAGACCAACATGGGATGGCTGTGGCATAGACGGCTAGCCCATGTTGGGATGAGAAATCTGCAGAAACTTCTAAAAGGTGGTCACATCCGTGGTCTTAAGGATGTGGTTTTTGAAAAGGACAGGCCGTGCAGCGCTTGTCAAGCAGGAAAACAAGTTAGAGCACCACACCCCGCCAAGAACGTGATGACTACTGCGAGACCGATGGAACTTCTCCACATGGATCTTATTGGTCCAGTTTCGTACATCAGCATCGGCGGTAACAAATATGGTTTAGTAATTGTTGATGATTTTTCTAGATTTACCTGGGTGTTTTTCTTGTATGATAAATCAGAAACTCAGGGGATCCTCAAGAAGTTTTTAAAAAGAGCTCAGAATGAATTCTCATCAACCATAAAGAACATCAGAAGTGACAACGGGACAGAATTCAAGAATATCCAAGTTGAAGAGTTTCTTGATGAAGAAGGGATAAAGCACGAATTCTCAGCACCCTACTCCCCTCAACAAATTGGAGTGGCAGAAAGGAAGAACAGAACATTGATCGAAATGGCCAGAACTATGCTAGATGAATACAAGACATCAGATCGATTTTGGGCAGAAGCGGTGAACACCGCCTGCCATGCCACTAGTCGACTATACCTCCATCGACTACTGAAGAAAACTCCATATGAGCTCCTTACCGGTAAAAAGCCAAATTTTTCTTATTTTAAAGTTTTTGGTTGCAAATGTTTTATTCTGAACAAGAACAGAGGGCCTCAAAGTTCGCTTCAAAGTCCAATGAAGGATTCTTGCTCAGTTATGAATCGAATGCCTACGCCTATCGTGTCTTCAACAAGGTGTCCGACCTTGTTGAAGTAGCACATGACGTAGTGTTCGATGAATCTAACAGCTCACAAGTGGAGCAAGTTGACAAGTGTGTGCTAGATGATGAGGAAGCTCCATATGAAGCACCGAAGAAAATGGGACTTGGTGATATCTTACCACAAGAGCAAACATTCGACCCAAATGCACAAGATGAACCTCAACACGGAAGCAATGATCAAGTGGGAGCCCTTGCACAAGATCAAGAGGAGGAAGATCAAGAAGAGCAGGACCATCATGGAAGCAACGATCAAGGGGGAGACAATGTACATGAAGAACAAGCAACTACACAAGCTCCACACCCAAGAGTACACCAGAGCGTGCAAAGAGACCACCCTGTCAACAACATCATCAGAGCTATTGCAAAGGGAGTAACTACTAGATCTTGAGTTGCAAATTTTTGTGAATCCTACTCTTTTGTGTCTTTTCTGGAACCATACAGGGTAGAAGAAGCCTTAGGGGATCCAGACTGGGTGATTGCAATGCAAGAGGAGCTGAACAACTTCAAGAGAAATGAAGTATGGGAGCTAGTGGAGAGACCAAAGGCGAACATA
The DNA here is from genome assembly GCA_036927565.1 of Tuctoria greenei. Classification (NCBI taxonomy): domain Eukaryota; kingdom Viridiplantae; phylum Streptophyta; class Magnoliopsida; order Poales; family Poaceae; genus Tuctoria; species Tuctoria greenei. The sequence goes on from JAYESD010000006.1 coordinate 164,503,575, forward strand.
GTCAGAACTAAATGGGTATTTCGGAACAAGCAAGATGAACATGGAGTAGTGACAAGAAATAACGCAAGACTGGTGGCCAAAGGTTATTTTCAGGTCGAAGGTTTGGACTTCGATGAAACTTTCGCTCCTGTAGCTACACTTGAGTCCATTCGTATTTTATTGGCATATGCTACTCACCATAATTTTAAGATGTATCAAATGGACGTCAAAAGCGCCTTCTTAAACGGCCCAATCAAGGAGGAAGTTTATGTGCAGCAGCCACCAGGATTTGAAGACCCGAAGTATCCAAACCATGTCTACAAACTGCGTAAGGCTCTCTATGGCCTCAAACAAGCTCCTCGAGCATGGTATGAGTGCCTTAGAGAATTTCTAATTCAGAATGGATTCAAAATTGGTAAAGCTGACTATACACTTTTCACTAAACACTGTGATGATCACTTATTTATATGTCAAATTTACGTTGATGACATTATCTTTGGATCAACTAACAAACCCTTCTGTGAAGAGTTTAGCAAAATTATGACAGATAGGTTCGAGATGTCAATGATGGGTGAATTAAATTTTTTCTTGGGATTCCAAGTGAAGCAACTAAGAGAAGGTACATTTATAAGCCAAACCAAATATACACAAGACATTCTCAAGAAGTTCAATATGGACAAAGCCAAGCCCATCAAGACACCCATGGCCACTAATGGACATCTCGACCTCAATGAAGACAATCCAAACGTGGATCAAAAGGTATATCGGTCCATGATTGGCTCTTTACTTTATTTATGTGCATCTAGGCCAGATATTATGCTTAGTGTTTGCATGTGTGCAAGGTTTCAAGCTACACCCAAAGAGTGTCATCTAGTTGCTGTAAATAGAATCTTGAGGTACCTTGTGCACACAACCAACATGGGCCTTTGGTATCCCAAAGGGTCCAAATTTAACTTGATAGGATATTCCGATGCCGACTATGCAGGATGCAAAGTCGATAGAAAGAGCACGTCAGGGACTTGTCAGTTTCTTGGTAGGTCCCTGGTATCTTGGTCATCTAAAAAGCAAAACTCCATTGCCCTTTCAACAGCAGAAGCAGAATATATTGCAGCCGGTAGCTGTTGCGCCCAATTACTTTGGATGCGGCAAACACTTAGGGACTACGGCTACAATCTTAACAATATCCCACTTCTATGTGACAATGAAAGTGCTATAAAAATTGCACACAACCCAGTAGAGCACTCAAGAACTAAGCACATAGATATCCGTCATCATTTTCTTAGAGATCATTCATTAAAAGGTGACATTACTATTTCACATGTCAGAACTGAAAAACAACTTGCGGACATTTTTACCAAACCATTGGATGAGAAAAGGTTTTGTGAACTTAGGAATGAACTTAATATTCTTGAATCTCGAAATGTGGCTTGAAACGTTGCACATCTGGTTGATACTTCAAATGTTGCATTTTATTGCTAAAACTGCCCTTCACCTCTTTTTCTCCTAAGAAAACTACTTTTAATGAAGAAATCTTGAAATTTATGACCATGTTTTTGTGTGGATTGCTTTCTGGTCCTAAACACCAAGATTATTTGCAAAACTTGTCCTTGGATCACTATTAGTTATCTTCAAATACTTAGGTTGTCCAGGAACACCAGACTAGTCAGGTTTGGCACCGAACTAGTCCGGATAATCTCCAAATACCTAGGTTTTCCAGGGACACCGGACTAGTCCGCCCCATGACCGGACTAGTATGGTCGACTACCTATATAAGCAGCTGGCCCGTTTCAAATCTCCCTCCACTTGACCTAAACTCTCACCTCTAAAACCCTAACCCCCCAAAAGGTGATTTTCGGTTTGAGCCCTCAAAATCCAAGCTCTCTTCGTGGGAAACTCTCCCCTCGACGAGTTGGTACTCCTCTACAAACTCATCCGGACAGATTTGCGCTCCTTCGACGCGAATCCTCAAATCTCGGTAAAATTCTCCCCAAAGTCAAACTCTCAACTTTTCTAGTTCTATTTTATTTCCCTTGATTCCAAGGAAGTACATTAGCTTCATAGATGTATTCCTTTCACCTTCATGCTCATTTGCACCCCTAGATAGAAGCTGTGATTCATGTTTTGTTAGGGTTCTTGTGCCAGGCCGGACCAGTCCGGCTCCTAGGTACGGACTAGTCCGGTACCCCGAACAAGTCCGCACTCTGAAACCGGACAAGTCCGGTCTCTGACACTTGAATCCTAGTATCACCTTCATTTTCAGTTCATCTTCATCTCAATCATGAACTCCTTGTTAGGCACGATGTCTTCAAGCTCAGATGACAGCTCCTTCCATGTTGATGAAGAAGTTGAGCGCGAAAAAGTGCAAAGAGCCAAGGAGAGGTACATGAAGAAAAGGCGTGATGTAAATGTGCACTCTCCACCCTCCGACGACAACTTGCCCAAGAAAAGGAGGGTAGTGGTGAAGAAGGCCCAAGGAAAGGCCGGTGAGAGTTCCTCAGGGCCAAAGAGGACTCTCAACAAAGGGAAAGGACTTGCTAGTGGTCCCATTGGTTCCATGCCGACTACGATGAGCATGTGTACATGAAGATGAAGAATCCCGTTGTGAAGAGTCAATGGGTGAACATTGGGTACATGCAGTCAAAGAAGTATCCTGCTTTCTGTGAGGTGGTTGAGGCCCTGGAAAGGCACGGACTGAAAGAACTATTCTCCTTTCAGAATGACTGGAACAATGAAGTGATCGCCCAATTCTACTCTACTCTCTACTTTGCTTGGGGTGATGGAGACAGTCTTACTTGGATGACCCATGGATCCAAGTATAGTGTCACTTATGATGAGTTTGCAAGGATTCTCCACCTTGAGCATACCTTGGATCATGATCTTGTCATCCACAACCTGCAACCCCTGGAGAAGGATGAGCTCAAATTTCTCTATGACACAAGGATGCCATATGTTGCTCCCAGTATCAAGTACTTGAAGCCCTTCTATGTGGTCCTCAACAGAATTTTGAGGAAGACAATAGCCCTAAAGGATGGAGATGCGGGGACTATTCAAGGGACCTTGAGGACCCTAATGAAGGTCGTTGGTGGGAGGAGACCATTCAATGTCTTTGAATATATCTACAATGACATTGTGAACATATCAATCACTCCAAACAGATCTTGCGGGTATGCCCCGTACATCATGTACATGATTGAGAAAGTGACTGGACTTGAGTTCATCAAGGATGTTCACCATACGGGGATGAAGCCAAAAAAGCCTATGGAGTACACTCTACCTTCGGCCCCTAATGCACCTCCCTCCCCTGAGACTGAGAGGAGGACTAAACATGCTCGAGATGTGAATGCACCTAGATCCTTAGATGCTCCTCCCAGCTCTGCAGCTGCTCGTGAACCCTCCGGTGGTGTGCTCAAAATGCTCACCTCCATCTTTGCCTGCTACCGCAAGATTGAAGTCAGGCAAAAGAAGCATCAACAATATGTCAATGCCAACATCAAAGCTATATGCGATAAGCTAGAGATTGAGCCGGTGGGATCCCCGCCTGCCTTCGAGGACTACGAGGAAGAGTCCGCTCCGGCGAATGATGATGATGATGGTGAAGATGAGGATCGGACTGAAACAGAGGAAGAGAGTGGCGATGAGTGATTTCCCTCATTTTTTTCCCTTTTTGGTGCCTTGATGCCAAAGGGGAAGAGATTGAGACTAGGAGAGATTAAGACTATTGGTTTAAGAGTAGTTGGTGTCTTTATGTTTTTGTGATCAAGGACATGTGTACTTAATTTTAAAACCTTGTAATGCACTATTCCCTCTCTTATGTGTGATGCTTACTGTTGCTTGTATGATTATCTTTATACTCATTGTTGATTATCTTTACTACATCACACCCTGTTGATCACACACTTGTTAGGCACCCCACCATAAGGTGTGTGCATATGTGAGAAGCTTTTTGTGGACTTATCATTATTCTCATATGTGGACACCTTATGAAAATCAAGATTTTACTCTCAATTGTGATATCTCAAATGGTTGTCATCAATCACCAAAAAGGGGGAGATTGTAAGTGCATCTAGGATATCCCTTGTGGGTTTTGGCTAATTGATGACAAACATATGAGATCCTAATGAAACTACTGAGATGATTGCAGGACAAACAAGTGAGACATATCGGTGCACACAAAAAGGTGAAAAATGAAGTGGTGTTCAAAGAGAGATACTTTGATGAAGCTCGGAAGACCAAAATAGATTTGAATGTATAGGGAGTGTATGAAAGACACACTCCAAGAGCTCACAACTTTGCGCGAGGATAAGGGATTAAAATTAACATAACTTTCACAAAGCACCGGACTAGTCCGATCATGGACCGGACTAGTCTGTTCACCTTTCTGGAATCACACTCACAAGGAGACCGGACAAGTCCGTGCATCCACCGTACTGGTCTGTTGATGTTTCTAGAGTCTCTCATACTGAGGGACTGGACTAGTCCGATCGTGGACCGGACTAGTCCGTTGAACTTTCTGTAAACTCCCTTTTGTGGAGATCGGACTAGTCCGCGGACAAGTCCGATGAACTTTCAGGAGTCATCTTTACACAGTACCGAACAAGTCCGAGGTTGGACCGGACTAGTCCGGCAGACTTTCTGGACTTCAAAACATGTTGAGACCAGACAAGTCCGGACTTGCACCGGACTAGTCCGGTGTTAGGGTTTTTCAACGGCTAGCTTTTGGAAACCCTATAAATAGATGATCCACGACTTTCCCATGAGGACACACGTCGAATATTGAAAAAAGAGCAAACCCTAGCGCCACCACTTAGTCCCAAGAGCCCAAAACACATCTCCCCACACATCTAATGTTCAAAAAGAGTGAAATCAATTGAACACTTGGATTTGGGATTGGGAGATCGTCGTTCTTTCATCGCGAGCTCTTGGGGTTTGATCTTTCTACACTCATACTCTGCATTGTAATACTTTTGATTGTATTTGATCACTTGTTCATTGTAATTTTCGTGGGAGCCCTCAACGTGTGAGGTTGCCCCACAAACTTGGTGACCACCCGTGATAGTGGAATCAAGTCGGCCTTCATGGTGACTTGAGGAGGAAAAGGGTTGGAGACCCGGCTCTGTGTGAGCTTCCTCAACGAGGACGTATATCTCGTTGTGAGATCGAACCTCCGGAAAAAATCTTGTGTCTCGTGTCTCATTTACTTTAAATTTTGTTCATTAGATCACTTAAGTGCTAAACATTAACTTAAGGCAATTTGAAGTTACACCTGCATTCTTATATTAATTCCAAGTATAAATATCAGCTGTTCTTAATTCCGCTGCTAAAGAAATTTAATTTCTCAATTAATACCTGATCAACACACATACTTCTTGCACACCGGACTAGTCCACCCACGCAACCGGACTAGTCCGGCCAAACAAGTTTTTGACTATTCTATTAAGTGTGCAGGAAATTCAAAAGGCCTATTCACCCCCCCCCTCTAGGCCACATTCATTGTCAAACATGTTTTGCCTTCCGAAGTCTTCAACTCAAACATTGGAACTCCTCAATTTTATGTGCGGTATCAGGGGGTACCTGGTATCTAGGTTATCGACAGTGGCCCTCGGTGCCACATCTGGGAGAAACACTCTGGTAAAGTTATGCTACCAGAGGTGGGGCCATCTTCGATTCCCGCGCTGTGCCTCCAAAGTCTTTCTCTGAGCGATTGAAGCGACGGAAAAGAGTTACACCATCGCCACGTGGCCCTTTTTAACATAGCACGTGGGATCCTGGTGTGCGAATCCCACGGAATTGAAGGTCGTCGGTTCCTAGCACAAAATTTGTATCGGTTCCCAGTGTAATCTTTGTAGCCCTATCAGGCGGCCGCCCTAGGGCTTCCAACTCCTCATCATGACAACAGTTTGCCTGGTGTAACTTTTTAAACAAAGTGGACCCAGGCCCCCTTGTAATTGAGGAGGTCATCTGTGATTCGGGTCCAGAGGTAGTTTCCATCCAAGCGTTGCGGAGGCTTACTAAAGGGGGGAGTCTGCGGATGGGGAGAACTCTTTACGCCTTCATCTAACATTGCGCTTAGATCTCTCCGCCCTCGCAACCTTTATTCCTCCTCTGCTCCACTTTGTGGCGATGGAGTTGGGACTTCCTCGGAGCCGGATCAAGAAAAATGAAGAATTGTTGAAGGTCCGCAACATGGGGTGGTCGAGCGACTCCTTCAACAATCAGATTTGCATCAGCAAGTTCCCTTTCAAGAAGGAGAACCTTGGCAAAATCGTCTACTTCATGTCTAATGACATGGTGGGGCTCATCCCACCCTTCTCAAGCTTCCTGCTGATGCTGCTGGACTTCTACAACCTGTAGCTTCATCACCTCGGCCCCCACTCCTTCTTGCTAGTGGCGACCTTTGTCCACTTTTGCGATATGTGGGTGGGTGTGCCGCCCTGCATCGAGCTCTTCCAGACCTTCTTCACGGCCCATGCTACTAGGAAGAGCAACGAGTACCTTGGCTTCAACTACTTCATGAAGTGCAAGAACTCGCCGCTCAAGTACCTGAAGACCTTCCCTTTTGGGAAGTGGGACAACTAGAAGAAATATTGGGTGGCCATCACGATGGATCGCCATGATATGCTAGAGCTGCCTGATAGCCTTCTGACCGTCGACACCGATGGTTTGGAGGTAGGTCTGATGCTGTAGGAGGAGTCCATATGTTATCGCCGATGTTTGTTATATTTGTTACCACGATGCTTATGTAAGCAATTGTACCAAATAAGTCCATGTGAAGTAGCTCGAGCGGTCTTGTTGTAGTCATGACGTTCTTAGCGAGATGAGGTGCTCACCCTTGCTTCCCGGCTTGGCATGCGCTACAAGGCTTGTCTTTCTCAAAAACAACATCCTTCAAACCTCGGATGTGATTGCCCTTAAGGATTTTTTGATGATTCCTCATACCAAGATGCACTAGGCGTCTATGCCACAGCCAACCCATGTTGGTCTTTGCAATCAAGCATGTGTCAAGTTCGGCTTTATCCTTGTTGAAGTCAACAAGGTAAATCTTTCCCTTTAACATACCCTTGAATGCAATGGAACCATCACTCCTTCTTGAGACGGTCACACCGTCATTAGTGAACAAGCAATTATAACCTTTGTCACATAATTGAGATATGGACAGTAGGTTATATTCTAAGGAATCAACATGTAGCACATCAGAAAGACTATGTTGAGATGATATGGCAATTTTACTGGTACCGAGCACCTTTCCTTGACTATTGTCTCGAAAATAGATGCCCTCACTTGGATCCTCATTTTCTTTATACTCCACAAACATCCTTCTTTCTCCGGTCATATGGTTAGTGAAACCACTGTCTAGCACCCATTTAGATCAACCGGAGGAGTAGGCCTACAAAAACAAATCATGCCTTGGTTTTAGGTACCCAAGCTTGCTTGGGTCCTTTTAGGTTAGTCACAACTGATTTGGGCACCCACACATGAGACTTGGTGTTCCCATAGCGTGGCCCAACATAATGAGCATAAATCATACCAATATTACTTCTCATTAACACATAAGCTGCATCAAAGGTTCTAAAAAGCAATTGTTATTGTTTATATACAGCACTAGTCCAGGAGATCGGACTTGTCCGGAGGATCGGACTTGTCCGTGTCCCAACCGTAATAGTTTGGTGATCATATGTGTTCGATGTGTTAACCTTGGACTTTCCAGTTTGAGAGGGTCTTCCCTTTACAAAGGAAATTTTCTCCTTGTTATTCTTATGGTTTCTAGCACGTTGCTTTTCACCATAAGAGTAACGAATACCATATTTGACATTTGGAGGTCTTGTGACCAAGTATGCACTACGTGCATATTTGATCTTCTCCTTGTCAAATATGCCATTTTGTGAAGGATGCTTGTCCTTTGTAGAGGTTGACTTGTCTTTCAAGCTGGTGTCAACTTTACCACATGCACAAGTAAAAGCAGCTTCAGTTTTAAGGGGTTGAGAAGGTGAGATTGAAGAGGATGAAGGGTCACTTTGCTTGAGTGACTCAACTTGTACTTCAAGGATCTTGTTAACCTTGATTAGGTTAGAAAGTTCATACTTGATTGTAGCTTTTGAGTCACTTAACTCTAAGCAAGCTTCCTTGCTTGAATCTAACTCAAGCTCTAGTGACTTGCTTCGCTCCTTTTCATGTTCTAGAAGCTTGTCAAGTTCTACATATTCCTCCTTTTGGGAGATAATCATGTCTTCTTGACGATGTATCAACTTCTCCTTCTCAACAAGTTGATCAAGTACAAATTTCATTTTTGCAGTTGTTTTCTTGTCTAAGCCGATGAGCATATCTTCATTATCACTAGCAATTTCACTATCACTAGAATGGGAGTGTACGAAAGAGGGTTTGGTTGTTACCTTGCGTTTACCTTCCTTTGCCATGAGGCAAGTGTCGTTCCCTTTCCATGCACCAAGAGTAGGGAAGAGAGTGGACTTCTTGGATGTCTTCTCGATGGTTATGCTAGCCATCTCTTCTTCTTCTTCGGATGAGGACTCATCAAATGAGTCCCACTCTTTCCCTATATGCACTTGTTCGGCTTGCTTCTTCTTCTTGAAAAATTTCTTGGGTTGAGGCTTTGTTTCCTTGGTCTTCATTTTGTTCTCTTCATATGAGAAATCAGCTATAAAATGGCTATACTCACCATAGTTATAGCATGCCCGCCTCAACTTTGGTCTTGATTTTTCCTTGTACTTCCCTTCACTTGATTTAGCCACTTGTCTTTTCTTCATCGTTCTTTTGAATTTCTTCATGAATAGTATCATGTCATCTTCATCCATGTCGATGCTCTCATCGTCACCATCTTCTTCTCGTTGAGCTCGTGAGCTTCTTTAGACACAGGCTTGAGAGTGGACTTCAAAGCAACCCCTTTCTTCTTTTCCGAGGTGAGATCGGCAATCTCCTTAACACGCTTGGCCTGCTTTTCCATCATCTCAAAGTTGATGATTTTCCCAAGTAACTCATTTGGGGTCATCTTCTTGTACCTGGGGCCTCCTCGTATCATTGAGCACAACGTGACATTGCGAGGCATGAAGGCTCTAAGAATGAGCTTCACCACCTCATGGTCATTCCACTTCGTGCTTCCGTATGCTCGCACCTTGTTGATGAGCGTATTTAGTCGATTGTATATATCTTGTGGCGACTCATCTTCTTCGATGGCAAATCTTCTGAACTCGCCTTCAATTATCTTGATCTTCGCTTCTCTCACATGACAATCGTCTTCATGTGCATTTTGCAATGTATCCCATATCTCCTTTGTGATCTCGAGTCCTTCGACCTCTGTGAACTCATCCCCACTGAGTGATGAGGTGATGACTGCAGCAGCTTGGGCATTTCGATGGATTGCTTGCTCTTGGCTAGGTGTGAGCTCCTCATCATCATCCGGGATATCTATTCCTGTACATACTATGTGCCACAAACATGGATTGAGAGAAATCAAATGCATTTTCATGTTTTGCCTCCACATTAAGTAGTCATTGCCGTCAAAATGTGGGGCTTTCCAAGTGGAATAAATAAGTAGTGATTATTGCTAGAATTAAGACGATCATAGTTGAAAGGATATCAGGAGTAGTCGGTGTGACTACTCCCCTTCTTCTTCTTCTCATCTTCAATCTTTACTCTTCCCTTGGAAATAGTTTTCTTCCATAGGAGCGCCTTCAGTTCTAGAGTCTCCTCATCATCCTCGATGTCTTGAATGGCCTCGAGGAGCCTCTCCAAATTTTGGTTCTTGTCTTCTTCAACCTTTTCTTGGTTTTTTCTCTTGTGTACGTCCTTCATGTCCCACATGATCTCTTTGAGCGATTAGTCTCCTTTTGAAGAGTCCTGCTCTAATACCAATTGAATGTGGCCTAGAGGGGGGGGGGTGAATAGGCCTTTTTGATTTTCTGTCGGAACCGGCAACACATAACAACCAGATCAAATCTCGAGATATCGGACTAGTCCGGTCTAGTGCAGACTAGTATGGTGTGTACCGACTAGATTGATCAAATTTGGTTGATTATCTTAATCCTAGGATGTATGCAGCGGCAATATATTCTTAATTGAAGTGTCACACTACTATGAATCAGGAGGTACCACAAGTTAATAGTATATTCAATATTTCAACGTAAAGTGAACAAGAGATTGAAACCATAGATTGATAAGAAGTGTAAGATCAATGAGCGCAAAGAAAGAACACAATGATTTTATCTCGTGGTTCGGTTCCCACAGAGGCAACCTACGTCCATGTTGAGGAGTCCAGAAAAGGATCGGGTCTTCTCCAACCCTACCCTCGTTGGATCGCCACGGAGGCCAATCCTCTTCACTAATCCCAAAGGGAAATAACCAAATTCAAGGGGCCTTCTCACACGTTGAGGGCTCCACAAGATTACAATATGAACACCACCAAGAACACACTCTTAAGATCACAATGAAAATCACAGGAGTGTGTTAGGGAATCAAACCAAGAGCTCAATGAGTAATGAACCGTGTCTCTCCAATGATCCAAAGTGTATCCTCAAGGGATTGATCTTTCTTGCGTTTGATTTTGTGGAGAGGTGTTTTCTAGGCTCTTGGATGGTGTGACGGTGCAGGGGGTCGAGAGTTATGAAAGATGGGCCTTGTACACCTATTTATATGGGGTTCTCAAAAGTAACGTTAGGGTTTAGAAAGAACAGTCTATTCTGTGGTGGACACCAGACTAGTCCGATGTGCTGCGTGTAGCAAACCCTAGGTCTCCCGAAATATCGGACTTGTCCGGCCGAGAGCGGACTTGTCCGTTTTTGGTTCTCGAAATCTTCTGACTGTTTCGATCAATACCGTACTTGTCCGACTATGTGAAACCCTAAGTAAATTTGGGACAAGTCCGCACTTGGAGAACTTGTCCGATTTAGGTCAGAGGGTTTTTCGAACTAGTCCGTACTAATATCGACTTGTCCGATTGATACCAGAAAGATATCGGACTAGTCTGGTGTGGGATCGGGCTTGTCTGATTTTGTGCAACTTGTGAAGTGTTTGGTGGACTAGTCCGCACTAGGGAGGACTAGTCCGATTTTAGTCAGGGAGATATTGGACTAGTCTGTGGTGATATCGCACTAGTCCGGTTAGTGAAAAACTGGATTGTGAGGACAAGTCCGCATTTTGAGGACTTGTCCGATCTTGTGTTGAAATATATCGGACTAGTCCGGGGTCAGTCGCACTAGTCCGGTCTTATATAAATATGTGCAATGTGTGTGATTATTTGTGCTTGAGCTCTTGGGGTGTGTTTCCTTAACACACAACATACAAAATGATCTACTACATTTGTTTCTTGAGCTCTTTTCTACATTGTTCCTCATTCTTTTTTATTTTTGGCACCTTGCTCATTTTCTCATTAGAACTTGTGCTCCTCTCAACAAAGTGGTTAGAATCTCATTTGCTTGTCATAAATCATCCAAAATCCACAAGGGGTTCCCAGATGCACTTTCAATCTCCCCCTTTTTGGTGATTGATGACAACCAATTTAGATTTCACAAAATATGATAAAAATTTGAGATATTCATAAAGTGTGCACATATGAGTTTAAAACACATTAAGCAATGAAAACATGATTCATATGTGCACTCTTTGTGGTGGGATGTAGAGCTAAGTGTATAGAAACAATAATCATGATGAGAATGACATAATTGACATCGACATGTTAACAACAATCATATATGCCATTCTTGGAGCAAAATCGCAGATTTTATCAATATCTTCACAAACAGTTCAAAACATTGCATCACAGGACTAATAGTATTAAAAGAGCAAATTAAAAGTCTTACAACCCACAAATAGACAAAAGACACAAAAAGAGAGAGCTCTCCTCGCATCCTACAGCTAAAGCCTAAGACTCTAAGACTTCCCCTCAATCTCTCCCCCTTTGGCATCAAGACACTAAAAAGAAGGAGAGGAGGGACCTAAGGTCTTCAAGCCTCGCCGTCGGGCCTCTCATCGTCTTCATCTTCATTCTCTTGCTGATGAGGAGGAGGAACAAAACCACTCGAGACCCCAATGCCAAGATAGGCAAGCTCGGAGAGAGTCAAGGGCCCGAGCTCAGTGAAGTCAGAATTAGAATCTTCAGAAATGACTGGAGATCCAATGGGCTCAATCTCAAGTTTTTGACAAATTTGCTTCAGATTCTATTTGACATATCTCATGTCGGCCTTTCTCCTCTTGTTTAGCTTGTGGGCTTTTACTTCGGCCTTTTTGCAAGAGGCGAAGATGGCTGACAGATACTTTAAGATACCACTTGGAGATCCCTTTTGAGGAGAAGCCCTAGGGGTGGGAGCAGCCCTAGCTTCTCCACTGGCTCTCACTGGAGCCTTAGGGCTGGAAGCTGGAGATGAGGCAGCTTGAACACTAGGCTGTTGAGGCTTCTAGGGCCTCAAGGGGAGGTGCTCCACATCCTTGAGAAACTCTATGCCTGTGACCGTCTCAATCACGAACATGAGGTAAGGTGCATAGCCACAGGACCTATTTGAGGTACAAGATATGTTCACCATGTCGTTCCAAATGTAATTTAAGACATCAAACTTCCTGTATTTGCTTATGACCTTCATCATGGTCCTGAGGTACCCTTGAACACTTCCAGCATCCCCATCCTTGGGGGCAACGGTCTTCCTTAGTACCCTGTTCAGAACCACAAAGAAAGGCTTCATGTTCTTCGTGGAAGGAGGATTGAACTTGGAGTTGGGCTAATAGAGAAACTTCATCCTGTCCTTCTCAATGACACCAATGTTGTGGATGATCACATTGTCAATGCTCAAGGTGTCAAGATGCAGCAATCTTGCAAACTCTTCATAAGTGATGGTGTACTTGGATCCATGGGTCATCCAAGTCACCGTTTCTTCCTCATCACTGGCAAAATGGCACGTCGCATAAAACTGTGTGATGACCTCATCATTCCAATTGTTCCTGGAAGCGAAGAGGTCCTTTAATCCATGCCTCTCAATAGCCTCTACCACCTTCACAAAGGGTGAGCAACCCTTCTTCTCAAAATGTGTCCAATCGATCCATTGGTTGCACACCACGGGGGTCTTCATTGGAAGATATACAGACATGTAGAAGTCTGCATGGAAGTTACTCCAAAACCTCCCATCAGCAGCTTGCTTCGGACGGCTGTAACAATCGACATTCCTAAACAGGACCGCCGTGTCGCTGCCTTTGCCATTGAATCTCTCCTCCGCGGGATCTCGGGACCCTTTCCTTCGAGCTGACAACTTTAGGGGGCCAATCGGGCCCGTCGCAATCCCTTTGCCCTTGCCCTTTGCTTGGCGAGGGCCACCTCCAGCAGAAGCCTTGGAGGCTGGCTTCTTCGCGAGCACCTTCCGTCGAGCCTGGGGAGGAGAAGTAGTCGGCTCAGACGGGTGCTCTTGGCGCTTCTTGCTTAGGCCCGTCGAGGACCAAAGCACCGCTTCGTGGTCCATCTCGGCCTCGAAATCAGAGAATTCTTCATTGGTGCTCGACATTGTCCTAAGAATGGATTTCACAAGGTATTGATGAGAATAGATGACAAGGAATTGCATTGACGAGTTAAGAAGTTAGGGTTGAGTTTAGAAAAATGGGACTAGTTCGATGTACAGGCACGGACTAGTCCAGTTGATCGGACTTGTCCGTGCGTGGGTCGGACTAGTCCGGTGTTTAACCTCTAGAACCCTAACTAAGAGACAAATGGTGATTCCTAATGCACAACTATCTGAGCATCAATGTTATACATCAAGGAAGTATGTATATGGTGATAGGAACCAAGCTAATTGATCAACATTGAAGGAAATAGCAATTTCCAGGATTTGGGATGAGATTTTACCGAAATTGCTTGATTCGCGGAGACGTAGGGGTTGAAGGATCGGACAAGTCCGTGGTCTTCAATCCCTACGCGAAGAGGGTCAATTTTCACCCAAACTCGCAAGGTTTTGATGGAGGAATCGAAGAACTGCCTTGGGGAGCTCGAGCGTGGAGAGAGAAAGCTTGAGGCAAGTGTGGGGTGAGGAATATTAGGGTCTGGCGGCGGCTAGGGTTACGGACACGTAAAATTGGACAAGTCCAAAAACGATCGGACTAGTCCAAACTTTTCCATAGACTACATCAGACTGGTCCATGGTCTGTTGGACTAGTCCGGCCTAACCGTCACACTACGGACTAGTCTGCATGGGCGGACTAGTCCTGGCAACCACGAACTAGTTTGTGGTCACCAGGAAAGAAATGCTTGGCCCATTCATATATATTTGAATGTACTTATTAAGAAAATAGGGAGGCAAAGCAAATGAAATAATATTGATGAATATGATCAGTAAGCATTCAACAATCAAGCGATGACCATGATTCACCAAGATCTAGTAATAGACATAGTTTTTCGGAAAAATTGAGAGAGATGATTTTCACAACACAATCAATGAATTTTGAAGATAGCATTCAGGTATACAATATTTCAAGCCACACTTTGAGCATTGAGGATATTTAGTTCATTTCGGAGTTCGCAAAAGAGTTTTTCATCAAGTGGCTTGGTAAATATATCGGCTAGTTGCTTTTCTGTATTGACATGTGAAATGGATATATCTCGCTTCATTGAATGGTATCTCAAAAGGTGATGCCGGATGTCTATGTGTTTGGTCCTAGAGTGCTCAACGGGATTATGGGCAATTTTAATGGCACTCTCATTGTCACAGAGGAGTGGAATACGGTTCATATTGTAACCGTAATCCATTAGAGTTTGTCGCATCCAAAGGAGTTGTGCACAACAACTCCCGGCTGCAACAGACTCCGCTTCGGCCGTGGATAAGGCAATAGAGTTTTGTTTCTTGGAGGACCAAGAAACTAGGGATCTCCCTAGGAATTGGCATGTACCGGAGGTACTTTTTCTATCTACTTTGCATCCGGCGTAATCTGCATCGGAGTAACCAATGAGATTGAATTTGGAACCTTTGGGGTACCAAAGGCCTAGGTTGGGTGTATGAACTAAATACCGCAAGATTCTCTTAACGGCTGTCAAATGACACTCTTTTGGGTTGGCTTGAAACCTTGCACACAAGCATACACTCAACATAATGTCTGGCCTACATGCACATAAGTAGAGTAGAGATCTAATTGTGGAGCGATATACCTTTTGATCGACGCTTGGTCCACCTTCATTGAGATCCAGGTGGCCGTTCGTTGTCATGGGAGTCTTTATAGGCTTCGCCTTGCCCATTCCAAACTTCTTGAGTATGTCTTGAGTGTATTTAGTTTGTTCTATGAACGTCCCTTCCTTTTGTTGCCTCACTTGGAATCCCAAGAAGTACTTTAGCTCTCCCATCATAGACATCTCAAACCTATCTTTCATAATCTTACTAAATTCCTCACAAAAAGATTTGTTAGTAGAACCAAAGATTATATCATCAACGTAAATTTTACACATAAAGGGATCATTGTCAAAGATCTTTGTAAACAATGTGTAATCTACTTTACCGATCTTAAAACCATTTTTAATTAAGAAATCTCTAAGACACTCATACCAAGCTCTAGGAGCTTGTTTGAGGCTGTAGAGAGCCTTACGCAATTTAAATACGTGGTCGGGAACTCTTCATCTTCAAATCCGGGGGGTTGCTCCACATACACCTCGTCCTTGATTGGTCCGTTGAGGAAGGCGCTTTTCACATCCATTTGATAGAGCTTGAAATCATGGTGTGTAGCATATGCAAGTAATATTCTAATAGACTCAAGTCTATCTACGGGAGCAAAGGTCTCATCAAAATCCAAACCTTCGACTTGTGAATACCCTTTGGCCACAAGTCGTTCCTTGTTCCTTGTCACCACCCCGTGTTTGTCTTGTTTGTTGCGGAAGACCCATTTGGTGCTGACGACATTGGACTTGGGTCTTTCGACTAGTTCCCACACCTCGTTCCATTTGAAATTGCTGAGTTCTTCTTGCATGGCCACTACCCAATCCGGATCCTTCAACGCATCCTCAACCCTGCACTGTTCCAAAAAGGATACAAACGAATAATTCTCACAAAAATTAGCTATGCGAGATATAGTAGTTACTCCCTTTTGTATGTCACCGATGATGTTGTCGATTGGGTGATCCCTTTGGATGCATTGGTGTACTCTTGGGTGTGGCACTTGCTGTCTTGAATCTTCATGGTCATCTTCTTCTTCTCCTTCTAGATGGTTGCCCTCATTGACTTGTTGATCATTTTCGTCTTCTTGAGGTTGGTTTTGTATGGAAGATCCCCCTTGATCATTGGCTTCCTCCTGTGGTTCATCTTCCTCATGCATATGTAGAGATGGTTCGTGTGGTCGGACTTCACCCAATGCCATTCTTCTAAATGCTTGTGTCGGTACCCTGGAAACCGTACACCCCTTGAGGTTACAAAGATCTCAAAGGAAAGCCCTACTTGATTTGAAGACCTCCGGAGGCCCACATGTCAGATATAACCGGACCCGCTTCTCCAACATGGTTAATCCAAGGGTCGCCACGTGTACGATCAAATCGGAGCTACCGCCCACAAGGGGGAAGCTCAGGGCTATGTACCGAAATGGCACCTCCGGACTTAACCCCACACCGAGAGAAGCTCCGGACCTGACACGTGTCAGATATCTCCGGAGCTACCTGTTTCCCACAGTGTGCTCCGGAGCTGCCACGTGTCCAACTGTCGGATCTTCAGCCTCTAACCTCCGGAAGACTCCACAACGGCCCCGGATCTTCAAAGGGGAATCAAGGACTTCAAGACCCGATTAAGTGTCATTAATACCATATTAATGACACATGATTGGATGACCTTAATTACCAGTAACGGTGCTGTCAAAGCCCATACCCGGTCATTAAGGGCAATTAAACGTGTTGAATGAATATCAATACTAGTAACCGCCGGGGCCACATGTCGGGCCAGGCTAACTTGTAACGGCCTGCCCTTGTACTATAAAAGGACAGGCCGACGACACGTTCAGGGAGGCGACACACACGTGCCATAGACGCTCGACACAAGCTCATAGAGCTAATACAACACCAACACACCCGTGGAGTAGGGTATTACGCTCAGGCGGCCCGAACCATGCAAACCTTTGTGTCTCCTGTGTCATTTCAAATTCACCTTCTTGAATCTCCGCGCGCCCACACCGAACCACAAACTCCTCTAACACTTTAGTAGTGTCGGGAGATCTGCCAGATCCAAACCACCGACAGTTGGCGCGCCAGGAAGGGGGCGCCTGAGATTTCGAGAATGGTGAACTCAGCTGCTGGATCATGCAACGGTCATCCTGCTGCTCAAGCTGCTGGAGGCAATCCCTCCAATATGCGGCCACCAGCAGGGGCTTCAGCACCAGCAGGAGTCACACTGCCACCACCGCCGCCTCCACTAGCAAATCAAGCTCGACAACGCGATGGTGCACCGGCGTCAGTCACTGCGTCGGGAAATCAAGACAACCCGGAACACGTGCTCCATGCAGCACGTGCTCTTCTCCAACGCCCACCACCTCCGGATGCATCCCGGGATGCACTGGAGCAGTGGAGGGCTGATGTGGAACATTTGGTTGCAGCAGCAGCCGACCGCATCAGCAACCAGGGTCCTCCTCCTTCAGGATGGGCCCCGTCGCAGCGACGGACCCTGTCTGGCAGACTTGGTCCACACGTTTACAACAACAGGAGACATGTTGTGTCACAGCAAGTGACGTCATTGCCCTCCGGGGCACGACGCACTCATACGGTATCCAGGCTTTCAACTCATCCGGGCGGAGCTTGATCGCCGATACCGTCAACAGGACGGCCGAGTCCATATTTAGCATGCTCGTGAAAGACGAGAAGCTCAGGACGCTCTTGCTCCTGAAGGAGTGGGAGGAGGCTGTTCAGCCCTGGCCATGCATCTGCGTATGGTCAGGTGGCCACAGAAGTTCCTGCCTCACCTGCCAGAAAAGTTCGACGGGACCGTCAATCCTGTCGAATTTCTTCAGATCTACTCCACTGATATCTTGGCAGCTGCAGGAAATGAGGCCGTAATGGCCAATTATTTCCCAGTGGCCTTAACTGGGACCGCCAGGTCCTAGTTTATGAGCCTTCCACCCAACTCCATCGACAGTTGGGAGGAGCTGTGCCGACAGTTCACCGCCAATTTCGGGAGTTCATACACCCGACCAGGCACTGAACTGGACCTTTTTGCAGTCGTGCAAAAAGGGGGAGAATCCGTGCGATCATTCATCCAGAGGTTCTCTCAGGTACGAAACACTATCCCTTCTATCTCTAGCGCCTCTGTCATTGTGGCTTTCAGACAGGGTGTACGGGATAAGAAGATGCTGGAGAAACTGGCGATCAAGGAGACCACCAGTGTCACGCAACTCTTCAGTTTGGCCGACAAATGTGCCAGAGCTGCGAAGGGCTGTGAAATGCACTCCAAACCTACTCCGGAGGATCACAAGAAATCCTCCAAAGGAGAAGCCGCTACCTCCGGAAGTGGTAAAAAGAAGAAGAAGACCAACGGCAAGAAGAAGCTGTCGGCCGGTACATCCAATGTTGTAGCTACTGCAGCTCCGGGTGGCCGGGGGCCACGCCCCGAGAAGCGACCTCGACCGTCTTCTGAAGACGGTGGCAAACCCAAGGTGTGGTGTCCAATTCACAAAACGGGCAGCCACAGTTTGGAAGACTGCCGGGAGGTCCAAAACCTTGCCGAGCGCTATAACAAACGCCGGGAAGAAACTCCTTTCCAACAGAGGGAAGGAAAACAAAAAGTCGATGAAGCTCCGGCTGAAGAGGAGTTAGGTTTTCAGGATCCCAAAAAGGTCCTGTAGGCCGTATACACCTCTATCGACGACGATTCCGACGTCTCTGACAATGAGCGTCGGAAGACCATGAACACCATCTTTGGTGGATCATGGGACATCACCTCCCGCCGCGTCATCAAGACTATGCGTCGGGACATGGCTGCTGTAGCCCCTACAGCCAGACTGGAGCCTCATCGGAAGTGGATGGACACAACCATCACTTTTGATGCTTCGGACTGCCCTCAAAGCATGGTTGGGGCAGGTCAGCTGCCTTTGATGGTATCTCCTACCATCAATAACATCCAGCTCCACCATGTCATGGTAGACGGAGGTTCGGGGCTTAACCTCATAAGCTTCGAAGCTTTCACCAAGCTTCAGCTCTGACCTTCGGATCTCCACCCCTCCCGACCTTTCTCCGGAGTAGGTCCGGGAGCCATTACCCCACTCGGGGCTATTACTCTCCCCGTTACCTTCGGGACACGGGAGAAGTATCACACCGAAAAGTTGGACTTTGACGTCGCTCAGATAAACTTACCCTTCAACGCCATCTTAGGTAGGCCTGCCCTGTACAAATTCATGGCAGCTGCTCATTATGGCTATCTGGTGTTAAAGATGCCAACACCAGTAGGCGTTCTCCGGATCTGCGGAGATCGTACTGCCGGAGTAACTGCTCTGGAAGAACACCATGCACTTACCACGACGCAAGAGGAGGACTCCAGGCAGGAGAAAGCTCCAAAACCCCCGAGCATTCGTCAACAAGGCTCGACATCTGCACCTCGTGTGCAGCCAAGCGGCGACACCGACATTCCCGTCAAAGTCGTCCAAATCGGTTCTGATGTCGCTCAGACCACCCGTATATCGGCAGGATTGAACGACAAATAGGAACTCGCGCTCATCACTTTTCTCCGGGCTAATGTCGACGTGTTTGCCTGGCAACCGTCACAAATGCCTGGGATCCCCAGGGAAGTGATTGAGCACAACATGAAGATCTACCCCGACGCCCGACCTGTGCATCAGAAGCCTCGGAAGCAATCTGTAGAGTGACAAAACTTCATTCGACAAGAAGTAAAGAAGTTGCTCGAAGCTGGATTCATCCGAGAAGTCTTCCATCCAAAATGGCTGGCAAACCCAGTCCTTGTGCCCATGGCCGGTGGGAAGCTTCGGATGTGTATCGACTACACAACACTAAATAAGGCATGTCCAAAAGATCCATTCCCACTACCTAGAATAGATCAGATAGTGGATTCCACCTCCGGGTGTGAATTACTGTGTTTCCTAGATGCATATTCTGGGTATCATCAAATTAGAATGTCTAGGGAAGATGAAGAGCATACCTCTTTCATCACAGTAGATGGATTGTACTGTTATACAGCCATGCCATTTGGTCTCAAAAATGCAGCTTCAACCTTGTACGAGCTATGTACAAAACCTTTGAGGACCTCATTAGAGACATAGTGGAAGTGTACGTCGATGACATCGTGGTCAAGGTCAAGAACAAGGAGTCACTCCTCGACACCTTGCAAGCTGTCTTCGATAAGTTGCGGGCCACCCGCACAAAGCTAAACCCAGACAAGTGTGTCTTCGGGGTTAGCTCCGGAAAACTTCTTGGTTTCCTGGTAAGTCACCGGGGCATAGAAGCTAATCCGGCGAAGATCAAGGCCATTGAAGACATGCGACCACCAGCCCGCATCAAAGATGTCCAAAAGCTAACTGGATGTCTAGCAGCCCTCAGCCGGTTCATTTCAAGACTGGCGGAACGGGCACTCCCCTTCTTCAAGCTATTGAGGAAGTCCGGACAATGGTTTGAAGAAGCAGAAAAGGCGTTCCAGGAGCTAAAACAGTTCCTCACCACCCTACCAACTCTGGTAGCTCCAAATCCTGGTGAGCCTTTGTTGCTTTACATTTCAGCTACTGACAAAGTCATCAGTATGGTCTTGGTCGCGGAAAGACCAGAACTACCCCATACTCAGGGATCCAGACCCCTTCGGGAGGGTCCGGAGGTTCCTGAAAGCGAGTCTGGGTCCCAGCTCCCAGACTCGAATCCACAAGAAGTTGCTTCAGAAGAACCAGACCCCTCCAGGAGGGTCCAGGTCACTTCTGAAGAAGCTCCGGGTTCCACCAGCCAGAACCCGGAGGTCCCCGAAGAAAATCCGGATCCCTTCGGGAGGATACGGGTCAGTGAAGAGGAAGCTCCGGGCCCCTCCGGGAGGGTCCGGACCATTCAACGCGCAGTGTACTTCATTAGTGAAGTACTACATGATGCCAAGACTCGATACCGAGATGTGCATAAGCTACTCTATGCAGTTCTTATTGCCTCCAGGAAGCTTCACCATTATTTCCAAGCTCACAAAATCTCAGTGGTGACCTCTTACCCACTTTGAGCAATCTTGCATAATCCCAATTCAACTGGGAATATTGCAAAGTGGGCAGCGGAATTGGTTGAATTCGATCTCGAATTCATTTCAAGGCAAGCAGTCAAGAGTCAAGCATTGGCAGACTTCATGGCGGAATGGACTCCCTCTCCATCAAACCCTGGGGGCCCAAGTGAGCAGAAGCCGGAACACGAAGCTCCGGTCTTCACTGAGCCTCATTGGACTCTCTACTTCGACGGCTCCATGCAAAAGCAGGGGGCCGGAGCTGGAATCCTTCTTCTCGCACCAACCGGGGAGAAGGTGAAATACATGGTACACCTTGACTTCAAGGCGACCAACAACATGGCAGAGTACGAAGCACTCATCTACGGACTAAAGGTGGCGCTGTCATACGGTGTCAAGCAACTGCTGGTCAAGGGAGATTCACAGCTCATCATTAAGCAAGTGAAGGGTGAATGCTCCTGCAACAATCTCCAGCTAGCTGCTTACCTCCTTGAAGTCCAGAGGCTTCAGAAGGACTTCGAAGTCCTAGATCTCCACCATGTCCAGCATGCCCACAACGCTGAAGATGACGAACTCTTGACGAAAGCGTCAACCGGAGCTCCGGCTCCTGACGGAACTTTTGTCCGGAGGTTGTCAAAACCCACAGCTCAGCCTGCTGAACTGAGCGAAGGGGGCGACATCAGCATCCCAAAGCTAACGGTCCCGATGGCCCTGTTACCATGGCAGCCGTCAATGGTCGTAGGTGCTGCTGGAAGCTCCGAGCAACCCAACACGCAAGACTTAAATGCTCAAGTTAGTTTCGATGCATGGATCTCAGAGATCCGGAACTACTTGAAAGACAACAACCTTCCTGACGATGATGTATCCGCTGACCGGGTAGTCAGATTGGCTAAAAGATACATGTTGGTAGAAGGGGATCTCTACCAGCGCGGTGCCAACGGCATCCTAATGCAGTGCATCACAAGGGAAGAAGGTTGCGAGCTCCTCGCAGAAATCCATGGAGGCGAGTGTGGGAACCATGCGTCTTCCCGCGCGTTGGTTGGTAAAGCCCCTCGGCATGGCTTCTACTGGCCTACAGCACTCCAGGATGCAACTGAGCTGGTGAAGAAATGTGAAGCATGTCAATTTCATGCAAAGCAAATTCACACACCGGCTCAGCCCCTATAAATGATACCTCCTACATGGCCCTTCGCTGTGTGGGGGATGGACATCTTGGGACCTTTCCCAAGAGCCGCCGGAGGTTACAAGTTCCTGTGCGTCGCCATTGACAAGTTCACCAAGTGGTCGGAAGCAACTCCAATTGTGACAATCAACAAGCAATCTGCTATCAACTTCTGCAGTCCATTGTATGCAGATTTGGAGTCCCAAACAAAATCATCACTGATAATGGGACTCAATTCACAAGCTCTGCATTCCAAGGATATTGCGAAGACCTCGGCATTCAAGTTTGCTACGCCTCCCTAGCTCACCCAGCAAGCAATGGCCAAGCCGAGAGAGCAAATGCTGAAATCCTTAAAGGACTCAAAACGCGCACCTATGAGCGCTTGAAAAAACATGGTGCCAACTGGATTGAAGAGCTTCCGCCCACTCTCTGGGCCAACAGGACATCTCCAAACCGGTCAACTGGAGAGAAACCCTTCTTCCTGGTGTATGGAGCTGAAGCAATCATTCCTCCAGAAATCACCTTGGGGTCACTTCGGGTCCGGACCTTCGACGAAGCCGCGCAGGACCAACTCCGGCGTGAAGAACTAGACCTCCTTGAGGAGGGAAGGTGCCAAGCAGCTGTTCGGAATGCCCGATACCGCCAAGCCCTTCGGCGCTATCATCAGCGGCATGTACACAATCGACAGCTCGAGGAAGGCGACCTGGTGCTACGGAGAATACAATCCAGAGAAGGGTTAAACAAACTCTCCCCCAGCTGGGAGGGACTTTTCCGAGTGATTAAAGTATCCCGTCCCGGTAGCGTTCGCTTGGCTACCGAGGATGGGACACCTCTCCCAAATCCTTGGAACATTGAGCACCTCCGTAAGTTCTACGCTTGAGGTGTATGTTATAGAGTCATTGTACAGAGTCGGGTAGTTCCTCCGGGAGAACAGCCGGACCTTTCCCGAAAGGTCCGCAAAGTTCATCCAACACTTGTCACAGTCTCAGGACTAAAAGTGTGGCTAGCTACCCTGGGTCAAATGAGAAATGAAACACGCTTAGCCTGGTTCCGTACCCTAAGAGTGTACTTGTTTCCCCGGTACCCCGGACCTATAATGAAAGACATCTTCATGTGAAACAGACTCCACGTGCTTTTATTTTGTACAGGCTCAACATTTTTTATTTTTCTCTTTCTTGTTTATAACAAAGACGTGCAATTCTTAAGAAATTTTAGTTCAACTGGTTCATATACGATACGAGTTGTATTGTCGATTCTTTTGGATTCAAATATTGTTCATGGCCAACTCGCCTGAAAGCCGCCAAGCCAATCTAGGGCTGGAGTGTGCTATCGACTTAGCCTGGTCAAGCACCCTAAGTACGCCACTCTACCTACACCCGCTAGGCCGAAGTAAGGCGGGTCCATGTACAGTTGGATCTGGAAGAAAAGACAACACATTTGGTTGTATTTAGAATCGTGTTTGACTTAAAATCTTCTTGAGATACGTAAGCCGTGACGAAGTTATAGACAAGAAATGAATTTTACTATTTTTCTTGGCTTAAGTGTGCAGGAAAAATAAAATCTACGTTGATGGGGAAAAGCTGGAGCTAACAAAGCTCCGACTCCCCTAGGTGGCTTGTAATAGATGTTACACATTGAAAACGAGCATCACCGGAGTAATCAAGCTCCGGTAAAGCTAGGGGGGCCAGCCGTCAACGCTAAATAAAAGATGGTGAGAAGACCCCGCAAACGGAGTCTGCTGCCAACAAACTAAGTGTTGGCAAAGGTCACTACCAGAACTACTAAGCTCCGACACCCCGGAGGACTAACTATCTATGCTCTACGCGTTGATAGAGACTATTGCCGGAGCTACTAAGCTCCGACGATAGACAATGTCGGAGCTTCTAAGCTCCGACAACCTCAGGGGGCCTTCACTATCGAAGACTTCAGACCTAAATTCTACAAGTTTGGAGCAAATGAGTCTTCAACAAAACGCAATATCCTCTTGGTACATGCTCACAATCAAATTGTATACATCTACCAGGGGGCCAAGTGAAGACAAAAGTGTTGAAGACAAAAAGAGAAATTCACAAAAATTTGGGATTTCATTCATCTGGAGACAAGGGATTACATCTGGAGACAAGGGATTACAAAATTGAGGAAGAAGAAGAGAAAGTACAAGTGAGAAATACACAGATGGTCCTAGACCCTATGGAAGAATTGGGCGACCTTCTGGGCAACCTCCAATACGTTGGCTCGGGCAGCTTCGCCTTCTCCTTCAACCAGACCTTCGAGCACCGGGTCCAGAGGAAATTGGGAGTTCCGGCTGGTGTAGCACGTCAGAACATATTCTGCGACGTTCTTCGCTAGAGATTGCCCCTCAACCTCCAATTGGTCCGCGATGACATCGCCCACCTTGGAGAGTTTGCTGCCTACCGAGCTCAACGCCTGCAATGCTAGGTCCAGCTCCGGCTCCGGATCATCCGGGCGCACGGGGTTGAAGCCCATCGGTGTCAGCGCGTCGTTGGCCTTGCCTAGGAACTCCCAAATCTATAGGGAGTCCGCAGTCCTCAAGCCCTTTATTTCTTCCAAGGATCTCCTGGCCGCCACCAGTTCAGAATTCTCGCGAGCGAGGCGCTCAACTTCTTTGGCGTTTTGCTGAATCTTTTCAGCAACCCGCTTTTCGAGTTTTCCAAGCTCCTCCTCCCGGAGGTGGATCTTGTTCCGGCGGTCGACTAGGTCCTTCTCCCTTCCCCTCACTTTCTTCTCCCTGGCAGTAAGGGCACACTCTTGCTCGTAGAGTTCCTGCCCTCGCACCCAGGCCTTCTCCTCTTCCTCATGGCAGCGCTCTTCCA
Organism: Tuctoria greenei; assembly: GCA_036927565.1. Taxonomy (NCBI): domain Eukaryota; kingdom Viridiplantae; phylum Streptophyta; class Magnoliopsida; order Poales; family Poaceae; genus Tuctoria; species Tuctoria greenei. Next base: position 164,528,678 of record JAYESD010000006.1, read on the forward strand.
ATTTCTTGGCGCGCTCCTCGAGGCCCTTGTCAGCCAGAGCCACCTTCTCGGTGAGCTCCTCCTCCCTCCTCGGGACGTCATCCTGCAGCTCTAGGAGTTTCTGCTCTTCATCTTCGAGCTGTTTCTCCCTCTCCTCAAGTGCCTCCCGGCGCTTGATGAGTGTAGTGTTAATAGCCTCAAGCCTTTCTTGGCGTTCATCGGCCGCACTGTTAGCTGCTTTGGTCTGCTCGCAGATCTCCCGGGATTGAGCGTCGAGGGCACGAGTCATACTCTCCCTGTCATCCAATAACTTGCCCCAATATTCCAGGCGGACCTTCTCCCTTTTGATCCACTCTTTGTCGTCCGCTAGCCTCGACTGCGCCAGCTTGGTCTCGAAGTAGAGCCAGTTACGCCACCGCCTAAGGGTTTGGCGCTCCTCTTCAAGAGCCTTGCTGTCGTGGAAGAAGGTCATTTGAACTTGACGTAGACTAGAACATGCGTTGTCAATAGACAGTGACAACGGGATAGGTTCTGGACCTGCTGGGGTCTTCTCCGCTGGTTCTAGCGGGTTTTCAGATACAAAAATTAGGTCCCACTCCACAAGAGTGGTCCCCTGGGTCTCCATGGCACTAGGGCCGTCCTCCGGGATGACCTCAGTCACCATCAAGGAAGGCCTCACCGCTAGGTCTTCGTTCACACCCTCAGGCAGGGGGCCTGCGACTTCGCTTGGGCACTCCGGCTTGGCCGCGGGTACCTTCGACGTCGTCACTTCCGGAGCAGGGGCCGCTACTGGCTCTGGTCTGGGCACCTCCTCTGATGGGGGCTCGGGCTCCGACACCTCTTCAACAACCGGCTCGGGAGCCGGAAGATCTTCAACATCGACCAGCCCTGCGGCCGGAGCTCCAACAATGACCGGCTCTGCGGTCGGTGCTTCAGAGGTAGCCGGCCCAACTGCCGGAACATCCTCAGCATCCGGCGCACACGCCAGGGTTTCAATCACCTCCGGCTCAACTGCCGGGGCTTCGACAATTTCCGGCTCTGAGGCCGGAATTACTGCTTCCTCCGGCTCAACAGCCGGAGCTTCCATCATCTCAGCACCAGGACCTGGAGCTTCAACCTCCGGGACAGGTGACGCTGGCGCATCTTCTCTCTCGTGGTCCGGCGCTACCACGGGAGTCTCTCGGGATGAGTCGAGGTCCATGACCACGACAGCCGGCGCCGGAGCTGTCGCAGCTTCAGCCACCACTTGGGGCAGCACCGGGACAGGAGCAGAAGCCCCCGCCCTCACAGCTTCAGCTGTTCTAGCTGAGGGTGGAGCCTCACTCCTCTTCTTGGGAACGCTACAGATGATGGATGAAGAAACTTAAAAAAATATTTACTACAACAAAACAACTGTCCAAGGTAAAGATTAAAAATTACCTTGGGAGGCTTCTGCACCAGTTTGCGCAAAACCTCTTCCCCGGGCGTTCTGGGCTGGCCATAGCCGGCGTGGAAGCTCCGGAAGGCCCCCCGGAACTCGTAGCAGCCACAGGCGTTTCCCTGGTCGAGGCTCCCCTCAATCGGGAAGAACTTCCAGACCTGGAGGCCTCAACCGGCCCCGGTGCTGGAGTCGCATGCCCGGAGCTAGCTCCCCGGGAGGATGCCACTACGGGTACAGTCGCCGCGGTTGCAGAAGACCTCCCCCTCCAGGGAGAAGGAGCCGATGCAGAGGTGGCAGGCCTGACGGACCTTCCGTCGGCATGCTGCAGCTTCCTCTTCCGGCTCAGGGGTTCGTCCGCCGGCTCCTTGCCCTTGCCGACGACCTCGGCCCTTGGCTTCAGGGCAGGGTCGGAGCCACATTTGGACACTCCAGCGATCGCCACCCTGGTGGTTGATCTTCTCTCGACGACACCAAGGTCGTCAAGTACGGGCATCTTCCGCCGGAGCTCCCTGCTGAACTCAACTTCCACGTTCAGATGAAGAAAAGCTGATGGCGGATTCAGATCGTCACCCTCGACGTCGATGCCGTGCTGGAACTTCTTGAGATGAAACTCCAGGGTTGTCCCCACCATGTTGGACTTCAGCCCGGTCTCGACCCGATCGTCGTCCATCACGCTGTTGAGGGCCCAAGCGAGTTTTTCTGTCCTCTTCAGCGGTGCCCACCTGTTGACCAGGAAGTTACAAAACACCGCCTGAGGGGTTAATCCACCCTCCACACACTGACGGATCCTGGTCAGAACAGGGTTGAAGGCATCCGCCAGCACCGGAGCTTCACTCCAGATCATCGTGTCAATGTTGGGGAGGCCTTCGGGCAGCTCCAGCCTCTCGTGCTCCTCCACCCGGATGACTATCCAGTCCTTCTTCCAGTCATCCCACTTCCCACAGGGAAACGACCGGAGGTACTTGAATGGGCACTTCTTGCGCTTCACGAAGTAGTAGAAGCCAAGTTACTCATTGCTCCTACCGGTGGTATGGACGGTGAAGAAGGTCCGGAAGAGTTCAATGCAGGGGGGATACCCACCCACATCTCACAGAAGTGGACGAAGATAGACACGAAGAGAATGGAGTGAGGGCCAAGGTGGTGTAACTGCAGACCGTAAAAGTCTAGCAGCATCAAGAAAAAGGAGGAAAAAGGTGGGATCAACCCCACCATGGCGTACGAAGAGAAGTACACCATTTCGCCGACGTGCTCCTTCTCAAACGGGAACTCTCCCCCGGCACGGACCGAGCGGTTGAAGAAGTCCGAGGACCATCCCATGAGGGTCCGGACCTTCTTTAGGTCGCCGTCGGTCTTCAAACGGCTCTCGCGGAGACCCAACTCCATCGCAGCACAGCACGGCAAGAGAGGAAAAGCGAAGCACAAGTTGGAAGTTTGAGCGCAAGAACAGATAAGAGGCGTAAAGAACTCCAGACGGTGCGCACTTTCCTTCTTAAGTAAGCCCTCGCAACTCTTGGATGGAAACCGCGAGGAAGTCGAAGATACCACTCAAAAATTCCACCCAGCTGATGACAAAAGGGCCCGGGACCACCCCGACGATCAAGTCGAGGTTCTTACCCAGGCGAACGGTTATCATCATGAGGCGGGAAGCCCGAAGGCGGCGGCCTGACAAGGCGCGCGCAACCGATACGGTTTTCGTATCGGGAACCGGCGCCCTTCAATTGCGTGAGATCCGCACGCCAAAGATCTCATCTGCTGCACGCGAGATACGCCACACGACGAGGATTTAACTCCAAACCCTCGCCAATGGCACATCCGAAGACCTTTGAAGACTCAGTTCAAAAGTCGCGAGGATGGACCCACCTCCGGCGGAATGACTTCACCCCAGTGGTCATCCCCGGAGGTGGGTCCAGGGGGCCACTGTCGGTACCCTGGAAACTGTACACCCCTTGAGGTTACAAAGATCTCAAAGGAAAGCCCTACTTGATTTGAAGACCTTCGAAGGCCCACATGTCAGATATAACCGAACCCGCTTCTCCAACATGGTTAATCCCAGGGTCGCCACGTGTACTATCAAACCGGAGCTACCGCCCACAAGGGGGAAGCTCCGGGCTATGTACCGAGATGGCACCTCCGAACTTAACCCCAGACCGAGAGAAGCTCCGGGCCTGACACGTGTCAGATAGCTCCGGAGCTACCTGTTTCCCACAGTATGCTCCGGAGCTGCCACATGTCCAACCGTCGGATCTTCAGCCTCTAACCTCCGGAAGACTCCACAATGGATCCGGATCTTCAAAGGGGAATCAAGGACTTCAAGACCCGATTAAGTGTCATTAATACCATATTAATGACACATGATCGGATGACCTTAATTACCAGTAACGGTGCTGTCAAAGCCCATTACCCGGTCATTAAGCGCAATTAAACGTGTTGAATGAATATCAATACTAGTAACCGTCGGGGCCACATGCTGGGCCAGGCTAACTTGTAACGGCCTGCCCTTGTACTATAAAAGGACAGGCCAACAAGACGTTCAGGGAGGCGACACACACGTGCCATAGACGCTCGACACAAGCTCATACAGCTAATACAACACCAACACACCCGTGGAGTAGGGTATTACGCTCAGGCGGCCCGAACCACGTAAACCTTTGTATCTCCTGTGTCATTTCCAATTCACCTTCTTGAATCTCCGCGCGCCCACACCGAACCACAAACTCCTCTAACACTTTAGTACTGTCGGGAGATCTGCCGGATACAAACCACCAACAGCTTGACAAGGAGCTTCTTCTCTACATAGCACACATGTACCAACTTGCTCCTTTTGGGAGCCATTAGTTTCATCAAACACTACGCCACGTGCTACTTCAACAAGTCTGGATGTCTTGTTGAAGACACGATAGGCGTAAGTGTCCGAATCATAATCAAGAAGAAAACATTCATCAGACTTCAAAGCAAACTTTGAAGTCTTATGCTTCTTGTTCAAAATATAGCATTTGGAACCTAAAACTCAAAAGTATTAAATATTAGACTTGTTACCGGCGAGTAGCTCATAGGATGTCTTCTTCAGTAGTTGATGGAGATAAAGTCAATTAATGGCGTGGCAAGTGGTGTTAACCACTTCCGCCCAAAATCAATCTAAGGTCGTGTACACATCGAGCATTGTTATCGCATCTCTATGAGGGTTCGGTTCTTCCTTTCAGCAACTCCGATTTGTTGAGGGGGGTAGGGTGCTGAAAACTCATGCTTTATGCCTTCCTCATCTAGGTACTCCTCAACTTGTGTGTTCTTGAACTCCGTGCCGTTGTCGCTTTGAATGTTCTTGATTTTCAATGAAAACTCATTTTGAGCACGCTTGAAAAACTTCTTGAGTGCTCCTTGTGTTTCTGACTTATCATGTAAAAATAAAACCCAAGTGAAGCGAGAAAAATCATCAACAACTACTAAGCCATATTTGTTACCGCCAATGCTTATGTAAGCAATTGGACCGAATAAGTCCATGTGAAGTAGTTCGAGCGGTCTTATTGTGTAGGATCAAAGAGCACGTGAAAAGCTACCAGAGGGGGGTGAATGGTAGATTTAAAAATCTTACGCAGCGGAAACAATTAAACCCCAACCCCTTCGGCAGAAAAATGATCTCTTAAAGAAATCGTGTGTGAGACTAATCTAAATGTGTTTCACCATGACAAAAGTGATGGATATCAGAGAGAATCAAGTCACGAAGACAACACAAAAGGAATCACTCAAATCCGTCGATAAAAACTCAAGCTATGATCGAAAGATCAAATAATGGTCAATCTGCCCTACCCGAGAAAAAACAGTTCTAGAACACTGCAAAGAAACTCGTGTAGATCATAAACCACAAATCCAATGACCGTAAAATTTTGACATATGATATACAATCAAGTTGTGAAGATAATATAGAAAGAATCACGTCAATTGGATCTGTAAAACTCGAGTTATGATAAAACCACCGACGAAAGGTAGTGCTGTCCAGAAACTCGATGAGTAAAACTTGTCTGGAACAAGTCGGACGAACAAGGCACAAAAGTTCCTTCAAACTACGTATTTTATTCAATATAACACAAGAGGAACATCCCCAAAGTCGTGCACCACGAGCTCTGGGCTCCCTTGCTTATATAACCAGCTCGAAAGCCAACCCAATATCAACTAGGACTCCAATCCTACTCAGATCTCGAATCGTAACTTTCCATAACTGCTCAAGATTCTTCTATACGTAGATAGAAGCAATCTTAAGACTTCCAAACACCTTAGGAACGTATCCCACATTCCTAAACCACTCAAATTCGTGACCCACACATAATCCTATCATAACCAACTCAAATCTTTCCATATTTGAGTCAAACCCAACTCAGCCGCAGCCTGAGTCCATAACCTAGTCGGTTGGACCTTTCCGACCAATTCTTTACGTCCATATCTCTTCATCACGTCTTGGAACCATGTAGCCACGTCCATGCACTCCTTGCATACGTGCAAACATCTTCCAATGACGTCCACGATACCTTCATATGCATTGTTCTTTATTCAATCATGCTGCGCAACCTCCTGATCAGCTCAACCACAATTCCTCCTGAATTTGGTTGTTGGAACCTCATCTCCTCCCTGAGACTAGTCCAATGGATCCCGTCACCAGCAATGTCTTGAACTCAAGCAACACCTGCACATGAATAAACAACCAATCCATACGAGCCCAAGTCCTCAACTTGACTCAAGTTAGTTCCAAACACAACACCTTACGTGAGAACCTCACATAAGCATGTTGCAAAACATAGCAAAAAATATCATCCATATCAACAAAAATGCACCAAAAACTTAGCAAATGAATACTAAGCAATCTTTCCAACAATGTAAAGCAAGTACAAAACATTGCAAATGAAAAGCCAAAGCACTACGGTCAAGTTCCGGACCTTGCCAGAGCAACCCGGACCTTGAGCCGGAGCTAACAAAAGCTAGTAGAAACTAGCACCGGAGCTTACCAAAACTAGTACAACCAAGCTCCCGCCGGAGCTTACAAAACTAGCAGGACCTAGCGCCCGAGCTAACCAGAACTAGTCGGAACTAGTAATCCCAAAAGCCGGAGCTAGAAAAATCAACTCGGAGCTTAGCAAAAACATGCCGGAGCTATCAAAAACATGTCAGAGCTATCAAAGACAAGTCGGAGCTAAAGACAAAACTTCACCGGAGCTGACCAAAGCTAGTCGGACCTAGCATCGAACGTAACCGGAGCTACCCAAACCAAGCCGGACCTACCGTCAGACCTTGCTGTAGCTCAAAGCTAGAGTCGAACCTTGATAAAAGATGTTTTAGTGATATTCAAAACTTCTATCATCAAAGCCAAGTGTATTCACTACAAGCCAATGTATTCAGCACACATAGGTCTTACAATCTCCCACTTGATGAATGCATTGGCAACACCATTTAAAATCCGAACATTGGCTTATTCTCATTAAAAGTTTTGAAGACAATTTCTCCCCTTTTTGTAAATCGGAAATAAAATGAGAAGAAAAGCAAAAATTCAAAATTCAAAATTCACATATTTCTCCTCCTTTATCATCTCTCCCCATGCACATTATCTTTCCCTTTTTGAATGTGTGATTAATCTCTCCCCCTTTGACAATGTATTCAGCAAGTCATGAGCATATAAACAAATTATCTCTCCCTCTTTAGTTGTTATGAGCATATTATAACATATACATATAAACAAAGCTCATCCAAGTCATACTATCAAGTACCTTACATTATCACATCAATGAAATACATATAGTGTAAGCCATGCTAGAGATCAAATGTAATTTTCAATTTAAGTAAGACATGATCTCACAAACCTAACTATCTCAAAACTTGAAAGCATGACACTAGTTGCTGCATTTTAATATTTTTCAAAGCATAAATTTAGATCATATGATATTTGCAAGAGATTATGTGCATCTGCCTTATTCTAACCAACCAAGCCAAGCCTATGTCATTTGACAATCAGAAGCTTAAGGACATGGTTTTAGTCATACACAACTTCTTCCAAGTTCATATCTAAGTGCAATGATAAGCCATCTAAAAAGAAGAAGTGCGATGCATGCATATTCTCTTGATCTTTTCTCAATTTATGTTTGTTCATAAAAACTCAACATGTGAGTTGATTACTTGATGAATTTTTAATGATTAAAAGCACTTGTGAACATGTAACAAGTTCAAAACAGCAAGAAAGTTCGACCATGACCAGTTTTAGTGTAAGTAATTATTCCTATTACTAGACATGGCAAAAACTACAAAATGTATAACACGAGTAATGTAGTAAGAACTTTTAGCATGTAAAAGGAATCACAAAGTCATATATGTATGAAATATTGTGCTCATATTATTTTAATTTCAGATTCACACTAAGACTTCCCAAGTTTCAAAACTCCCCCTCAATTTAAGCCATGAGGATGCATAACCCCTATTTCACTACGAATGTAACAAAAACGAGTGAAATCCAAAGGTTTTTTAAAAATGTCAGCCAATTGTTGTTCGGTATCTACATGGTGAAGCACAATGTTTCTTTTTTCAACGTTATCTCTGAGAAAGTGATACCTAATGTCAATGTGCTTAGTTCTAGAATGTTGCACGGGGTTTTTAGCAATGCAAATGGCGCTAGTGTTATCACAAAATAGTGGAACACTATCTAGATCAACCCCATAATCCTTAAGTGTTGAACAATCGAAAGAATTTGTGAACAAGCACTAGTAGCAGCTACATATTCAGATTCGGCTGTGGATTGTGCAACTGAATTTTGTTTTCTAGAGGACCAAGCAACAAGAGAATTACCAAGAAAATGACAAGCACCGGAAGTATTTTTCCTATCAATCCTACAACCCCCAAAATCAGCATCCGAAAAAGCTTTCAAAGTAACGGTTGAGGAAGAAGGAAGAAAAATGCCAAATTCTTGAGTTCCATGTAAGTACCTGAGAATCCTTTTGAAGGCTTGACGATGTGAAACACGTGGGGAAGCTTGAAACCGTGCACAAAGACATACGCTGAATTGTATGTCCGGTCTTGATGTCGTGAGGTACAAAAGTGATCCGATCATGCTTCTATATTCTTTTTGATCCACGGGTTCACCATCTTCATCATGTTCAAGTGTTGTTGCTGTTCCCATTGGTGTCCGAAGAGGCTTGCTTTTGTCCATGTTGAAGCGCCTTAGGAGGTCTTTGGTATACTTCGTTTGATGCACAAAGGTACCCTCCTTGGTTTGCTTGATTTGCAGACCCAAAAAGTAAGTGAGTTCACCCATCATACTCATTTCAAATTCGGAACTCATCATTGCTGAAAACTTGGACACAAGATCATGAGAAGCACAACCAAAGATAATATCATCCACATACACTTGAACGAATAATGAGTCATTGCCATGCTTAAGCACAAAAAGAGTTTTATCAACCTTGCCCATGGTAAACCCCTTTTCAAGTAAGAATGTTTTTAACCTATCATACCATGCTCTAGGGGCTTGTTTGAGACCGTATAAGGCTTTGGAATGTTTGTAAACATGATTAGGAAAATCTGGATTTTCAAAACCTGGTGGTTGTTTAACATAAACCTCCTCATCTATGTAGCCATTAAGAAAAGCACTTTTAACATCCATTTGAAATAGCTTAAAACCTTTAGATGTTGCAAAAGCTAACAAAATTCTTATGGCTTCTAATCTAGCGACAGGAGCAAAAGTTTCATAAAAATCTAGACCTTCAACTTGAGTGAAACCTTGAGCAACCAACCTAGCATTATTCCTAACCACAACCCCATCCTCACTTTGTTTATTTTTAAATACCCATTCAGTTCCAATTAATGTGTGACCTTGAGGTGGAGGTACAAGTTTCCAAACATTATTTCTTTCAAAATTTTCTAACTCTTCTTGCACGGCAATAATCAAGGATTCATTAGTGAGTGCGTTTGATATATCTTTGGGTTCAAAAGAAGCAACAAAAGAAGAATGAGCATGAGAGTTTGGATCGCAAAACCTGGACCGTGTGACTCGTTCGTGCAAGCTTCCAATCATTTGTTGTGGGGGATGATCTTTGTTAAACCGTAGGGGAACAGATGTCTCACAAGCTTCTTCTTCATTAGGTTCATCGTAGATTGATGAGCTTGTAACTTGTGGACGATAAGGACCATCATAGGTGATAGCCGGAGCTTGTTCAATGTCCGGAGCTAGACACGTGTCAACTTCGGAACTACCAGGCAGTATCACCGGCTCTTCTTCATCTTCGAAAATACCCTCCCCCTGAGGATACGGATCTGGTCCTGCAACACCGGAGCTAGTACCTGGGCTAGCTTCATCAAAAGACACTTCACAAGTCTCCACAATTTTGTTAGTTTCAAATAAAAGCACACGGTAACCTCTAGTATGAGATGGATAACCAAGAAACATGCCATCAATGGATCGAGGTTCAAATTTATCAAGATTACCATGTTTCTTAACAAAGCATTTGCAACCAAAGACCCGAAAGTGTGTAACACTAGGCCTATGTCCAAACCGAAGCTCATATGGTGTTTTACCTAGCTTAGCACGCAAGAAAACACGATTTGAGACATAACGAGTGGTTGCTAACGCATCAGCCCAAAATTTCCTAGGAGTTTGATATTCATCAAGCATAGTCCTAGCCATCTCAACTAAGGTTCTGTTCTTTCTTTCTACAACACTGTTTTGTTGAGGTACATATGGGGAAGAAAGTTGATGATCTATTCCATTTTCAGCACAAAAGTTATCAAAAGATTGATTTTTAAATTCAGTTCCATTATCACTTCTAATTGCTTTTAATGATCCTTGGTAATCAATTGATAATCTAAGAAATAAAGTTCTAAAGTGACTAAAAGATTCATTCTTAGATGCCATAAAGTAAACCCAAGAGTATCTAGAATAATCATCAACAATAACAAGAACATACCATTTACCTCTGAAGGATTGAACACGTGAAGGTCCTACGGTGTCAAGATGCAAAAGTTGACATGGTTCAGTTGTCATGATTATTGTGAGAGGAGTATGTGAACCTGCAACCATCTTAGCATGTCTACAAGAAGAGAACACAATTTCTTTGTCCCCTTTAAGCTTAGGCAGCCCACGTATGCGATCAAGAGCACTAACACGCGTTAGGTGATCAAAGCCTACGTGACCAAGTCTACGATGCCAAAAATATAAGTCCTTTGAATCATTAGCAACTAGACACCTATGCTTAGAGGAAGAAATATAAAAATCCGCTTTAAAAACTCTTCCAAACCGAGACATGTTAAAAATAAGCTCACTATTTGAACCTACAACTTTGCAGCAGTTTTTATTGAAAATAATTTCTAGATTTTCATCTAGCAATTATGCAACAGAAAGCAAGTTGTATTTCAAATTTTTGACAAGTGCCACATCCTTCAAAGTGTAGTGATCATTTACTCTAACCGAACCCTTAGCAATTATAGGAGTTGAAGAATTATCGGCAAAAGTAACATTCTCTACACGTGACACAAAAGAGAGGGAGGAGAACCAATCTTTGTTACCGGTCATGTGGCGTGAGCAACCTGAATCCACAATCCAAATGTTCTCCTTCCTCAAACGTGTAACCTACATAGAAGCACAATACGTCGATGACTCAATACTGGGTTAGTCAAAAGGCATTTAGGAATCTAGTACTGAGTCACGCGACGTGCAGTAGGAAAAATACGCGAAAGCTGAGACAAAACAGCAGAGTTATGAGTCAAAGTTTGAGATTTTTTATTCTTAACTACTGACCTATAAGGTGTTACTTGTGTAGAACAAAAATCAGTAGCTCCGGAGGCAACAACAGAAGGTCCAGAGGTAAACTTTGAATGTTTTTGACACAAAACAGCAGGTTGTACATTCAGTTCAATGTGTGCAGCAAATTTTGCATGAAAGTTATGAGATCTAGCAACCATTCTTTCCCTTTTCTGTTGTTTAGCTAGTCTATAACAAAAATCTATGACATGACCATCTCTACCACAGAAGGTACAATGAAATTTAACTTTGTGTTCATGTCTAGATGAGCAAGCAATATTTTTATTTGAAACTGAATGAGATCAACACTCCTGTAGATTTGAAAACCACTCCTTTTTGTTTAGGAACGGTTTGAATCAAACCACTTCCTAATGACTTTACAATTTTAGGTGGATGTTCCTTAGCATGAGCATGAGAATCAAAACCTAAACCAGTTTTATCATTGCATGACTTGGAAGAATTCAGCAGCAAGTTTAGGTTCTTATTCCCATCACAAAACCGATCTAATGTCCTATGCATGTCATCAAGTTTATTGGACAGATCAAGACAATTTTCACATGAAGTTTTTCTTTTTAGTTTGCAATTGGAACAAAATTTAACTTCATGAGAACGTAAAGCATTGTTCAATATAGAAATTTCATTCATAGCATCCTGTAGTTTCTTATCATGATCATCACAAGTAGAACAATGCAAATCAATTGTAGAACAGCTAGCATCTTTCAAGTTTTTATCATTAAGTGCAGCAAGCTCTGTGTTCTTTTTAATTTCTAACTCAAGTTTATCAAGTGTGGAGGTGTGCACACTTCTTAATGAGGACAATTGTTCATATATTAAATCACATGAGGAACATGCATCATCACTAGGAATCAAAGTTTTTAAACGGTTGATTTCAGATTCTAGTGATTCAATTTTAGCAGCACTATCCCTAAGCTTTTTGTCCTTTTTCTTAACAATAATAGTAGCACGAGAAATAGCATCACACATTTCTTCGCAAGTAGGACATACCTCTTCATTGTCGCTGTTGTGTTCTGCCTCCTCCATACTTGATCTTGACTTGCCCGCCATGAAGCACGAGTTTGCCAAATCATCTTCATCACTTCCAATGTCCACGTCGCTTGAACTGAACTCTTGAAGCGCGGTGATGAAACTATTGATCATCTTGCGTCCTATGGTAGCTTTCTTCTTCTTGTTGAAATTTCCAGAGGAGGTCCGAACCTTGCTTTGTTTTTCTTCCCGGGTGGTCGAACCTGAAAGGTTAGGGCATTCTGTACGAAAGTGTCCTGTTTTACCACATTCAAAATAGTGTTGAGGTCTGGAGCTTCCTCTCCTTCTAGTTCTCACATTTTGCAATGCTTTTGAGAATCTAGTAGAGATGAGTACCAACTCCTCTTCAAGAAATTCTTCGATCTGCTCCACGGTTAGTGAGGACAACAAAGCAAGACTATTGCAAGATGATGATTGGTCGGAGCTAGACATATCATGTTATGAAACAAATGCAATAGACTTATTGGGGTTCTTACGTGAGATAATGTCAATTTCATGAGTTTTTAACTTGGAATATAGCACATCTAAAGTAAGTGAACTCATGACAGTAGATTCACGAATAGATGTGACTTTCATCTCCCAAATTGACATATCTAATGCACTTAGCAATTGGCTAGCATTTTCAGCATCTGAGAAATTAACATTGACACTACGCAAGTTGCTGAGAATCTTATTAAAGCGAGCAAAAAGGTCATCAATAGACTCATCGAGTTGCATCTCGAAGCGCATGTATTCTTTCTTGAACATGTCTTGCCTTACCTCTTTGATCGTGTTGGATCCTTTTTGGTAGTCACAAAGTGCTTTCCACACATCGTATGCAGATCGGAGGTGTGCAACACGGTCGAAGTCGCTTTCAGTTAATCCTTGTATGATCAAGTTCCGAGCCTTGTTGTTGTTGTCGACATCTCTCAGATTTGTAGCTGGAACTTGATCGTTTGATGGCATTTCGTAAGGCTTGTATAACTTCTCCCATATTGCAAAGCCTTGTGCCTGGATGAAAGCCTCCATGCGTGCCTTCCAAACCTGAAAATCAATACCACCGAACACACAAGGTTTGGTAGAGTACTTCTCCATAATGATTAGTCAAAAACACGCACAAATCACAAAGATTAGAGCACCGTGGCTCTAATACCAATTGTAGGATCGAAGAGCACGTGAAAAGCTACCAGAGGGGGGGTGAATGGTAGATTTAAAAATCTTACGCAGCGGAAACAATTAAACCCCAACCCCTTCGACAGAAAAACGATCTCTTAAAGAAATCGTGTGTGAGACTAATCTAAATGTTTTTCACCATGACAAAAGTGATGGATATCAGAGAGAATCAAGTCACGAAGACAACACAAAAGGAATCACTCAAATCCGTCGAGAAAAACTCAAGCTATGATCGAAAGATCAAACAATGGTCAATCTGCCCTACCCGAGAAAAAACAGTTCTGGAATGCTGCAAAGAAACTCGTGTAGATCATAAACCGCAAATCCAATGACCGTGAAATTTTCACATATGATAGAAAATCAAGTTGTGAAGATAACCTAAAAAGAATCACGTCAATTGGATCAGTAAAACTCGAGTTATGATAAAACCACCGATGAAAGGTAGTGCTGTCCAGAAACTCGACGAGTAAAACTTGTCTGGAACAAGTCGGACGAACAAGGCATAAAAGTTCCTTCAAACTACGAATTTTATTCAATAGAAAACAAGAGGAACATCCCCAAAGTCGTGCACCACGATCTCTGGGCTCCCTTGCTTATATAACCAGCTCGAAAGCCAACCCAATATCAACTAGGACTCCAATCCTACTCAGATCTCGAATCGTAACTTTCCATAACTGCTCAAGATTCTTCTATACACAGATAGAAGCAATCTTAAGACTTCCAAACACCTTAGGAATGTATCACACATTCCTAAACAACTCAAATTCGTGACACACACGAAATCCTATCATAACCAACTTGATACTTTCCATACCGAGCCATAACCGACTCCGCCGCAGCCAAAGTCATCAACTGGTACAATCCGATCCTTCCAATCAGATCTTCCCATCCATAAACCATCTTCAGAACCATGTTGTCACGTCATGCACCGCATACATACGTGCAAACACCTTCCTTCGATGTTTAGTAACCTTCATATGCACTGCCCTTGATTCAATCATCCTGCGCGACCTCCTGATCAGCTCAACCACTGTTCAGTAACCTTCATATACACAGATAGAACCAATCTTAAGACTTCCAAACACCTTAGGAACGTATCAAACATTCCAAAACAACTCAAATTCGTGACACACACGAAATCCTATCATAACCAACTTGATACTTTCCATACCGAGCCATAACCGACTCCGCCGCAGCCAAAGTCATCAACCGGTACGATCCGATCCTTCCAATCAGATCTTCCCATCCATAAACCATCTTCGGAACCATGTTGTCACTTCATGCACCGCATGCATACGTGCAAACACCTTCCTTCGATGTTCAGTAACCTTCATATGCACTGCCCTTGATTCAATCATCCAGCGCGACCTCCTGATCAGCTCAACCACAGTTCCTCCCGAACATTCCTAAACCACTCAAATTCGTGACCCACACGAAATCCTATCATAAACAACTTAAATCTTTCCATATTTGAGTCAAACCCAACTCAGCCGCAGCCTGAGTCCATAACCTAGTCGGTTGGACCTTTCCGACCAATTCTTTACGTCCATATCTCTTCATCACGTCTCGGAACCATGTAGCCACGTCCATGCACTCCTTGCATACGTGCAAACATCTTCCAATGACGTCCATGATACCTTCATATGCATTGTTCTTGATTCAATCATGCTGCGCAACCTCCTGATCAGCTCAACCACAATTCCTCCTGAATTTGGTTGTTGGAACCTCATCTCCTCCCTGAGACTAGTCCAATGGATTCCGTCACCAGCCATGTATTGAACTCAAGCAACACCTGCACATGAATAAACAACCAATCCATACGAGCCCAAGTCCTCGACTTGACTCAAGTTAGTTCCAAACACAACACCTTACGTGAGAACCTCACATAAGCATGTTGCAAAACATAGCAAAACGATATCATCCATATCAACCAAAACGCACCAAAAACTTAGCAAATGAATACTAAGCAATCTTTCCAACAATGTAAAGCAAGTACGAAACATTGCAAATGAAAAGCAGAAGCACTACGGTCAAGTTCTGGACCATGCTAGAGTAACCCGGACCTTGAGCCGGAGCTAACAAAAGCTAGTAGAACCTAGCGCTGGAGCTTACCAAAACTAGTACAACCAAGCTCCCGCCGAAGCTTACAAAACTAGCAGGACCTAGCGCCCGAGCTAACCAGAACTAGTCCGAACTAGTAATCCCAAAAACCGGAGCTAGAAAAATCAACTCGGAGCTTAGCAAAAACATGCCGGAGCTATCAAAAACATGTCGGAGCTATCAAAGACATGTTGGAGCTAAACACAAAACTTCACCGGAGCTGACCAAATCTAGTCGGACCTAGCATCGAACGTAACCGGAGCTACCCAAACTGACCTACCGTCGGACCTTGCTGTAGCTCAGAGCTAGAGTCGAACCTTGATAAAAGATGTTTTGGTGATATTCAAAACTTTTATCATCAAAGCCAAGTGTATTCACTACAAGCCGATGTATTCAGCACACATAGGTCTTACATATTGTAGTCATGACGTTCTTAGCGGGATGAGGTGCTCCAACTTGCTTCCCGGCTTGGCATGCGCTACAAGGCCTGTCTTTCTCAAAAACAACATCATTCAAGCCTCAGATGTGATCGCCCTTAAGGAGTTTTTGAAGATTCCTCATACCAACATGCGCTAGCCGTCTATGCCACAGCCAACCCATGTTGGTCTTTGCAATCAAGCATGTGTCATGTTTGGCTTTATCCTTGTAGAAGTCAACGGGGTAAAGCTTTCCCTTTAACATACCCTTGAATGCAATGGAACCATCACTCCTTCTAGTGACGGTCACACCCTCATTAGTGTACAAGCAATTATAACCTTTGTCACATAATTAAGATATGGACAGTAGGTTATAATCTAAGGAATCAACATGTAGCACATGATAAATAGTATGTTGAGATGATATGGCAATTTTACTGGTACCGAGCACCTTTCCTTGACTATTGTCTCCAGAATAGATGCCCTTGCTTGGATCCTCATTTTCTTTATACTCCACGAACATCCTTCTTTCTTCGGTCATATGGTTAGTGCAACCACTTTATAGCACCCATTTAGATCCACCGGAGGAGTAGGCCTACAAAAACAAATCATGCCTTGGTTTTAGGTACCCAAGCTTGCATGGGTCCTTTTAGGTTAGTCACATGGGATTTTGGCACCCACACATGAGAATTGGTGTTCCCATGGCGTGGCCCAACATAATGAGCATAAATCTTACAAATATTTCTTCTCATTAACACATAAGATGCATCAAAGGTTCTAAAAATCAATTGTTGTTGTTTATATACAGGACTAGTCCAGGAGATCGGACTTGTCCGGAGGACCGGACTAGTCCGACGATCATATGTGTTCAATGTGTTCACTTTGGACTTTCCAGTTTGAGAGGGTTTTCCCTTTACAAAGGCAATGTTCTCCTTGTTATTCTTATGGTTTCTAGCATGTTGCTTTTCACCGTAAGAGTAACCAATGCCATATTTGACATTTGGAGGTCTTGTGACCAAGTATGCACCACGTGCATATTTGATATTCTCCTTGTCAAATATGCCATTTTGTGAAGGATGCTTGTCCTTTGTAGAGGTTGACTTGTCTTTCAAGCTGGTGTCAACTTTACCACATGCACAAGTAGAAGCAGCTTCAGTTTTAAGGGGTTGAGAAGGTGAGCTTGAGGAGGATGAAGGGTCACTTTGATTGAGTGACTCAACTTGTACTTCCATGGATCTTGTTAACCTTGATTAGGTTAGCATGTTCATCCTTGATTGTAGCATTTGATTCGCTTAACTCGAAGCAAGCTTCCTTGCTTGAAGCTAACTCAAGCTCTAGTGACTTGCTTCGCTCCTTTTCAAGTTCTAGAAGCTTATAAAGTTCAACATATTCCTCCTTTTGGGAGATAATCATGTCTTCTTGATGATGTATCAAATTCTCCTTCTCAACAAGTTGATCAAGTAAAAATTTCATTTTTGCAGCTGTTTTCTTGTCTAAGCCGATGAGCATATCTTCATTATCACTAGCAATTTCACTATCACTAGAATAGGAATGTACGGAAGAGGGTTTGGTTGTTACCTTGCGTTTACCTTCCTTTGCCATGAGGCAAGTGCCGTTCCCTTTCCATGCACCAAGAGTAGGGAAGAGAGTGGACTTCTTGGATGTCTTCTCGATGGCTATGCTAGCCATCTCTTCTTCTTCATCGGATGAGGACTCATCATTTGAGTCCCACTCTTTCCCTATATGTGCTTGTTCGGCTTGCTTCTTCTTCTTCTTGAAAAATTTCTTGGGTTGAGGCTTCGTTTCCTTGGTCTTCTTTTTGTTCTCTTCATATGGGCAATCAACTATAAAATGGCTATACTCACCATAGTTATAGCATACCTGCCTCAACTTCGGTCTTGATTTTTCCTTGTACTTCCCTTCACTTGATTTAGCCCCTTGTCTTTTCTTCATCATTCTTTTGAATTTCTTCATGAATAGTATCATGTCATCTTCATCCAAGTCGCTGCTCTCATCATCACCATCTTCTTCTAGTTGAGCTTTGCGAGCTTCTTTAGTCACGGGCTTGAGAGTGGACTTCAAAGCAACCCCTTTCTTCTTTGCCGAGGTGAGATCGGCAATCCCCTTAACATGCTTGGCCTGCTTTTCCATCATCTCAAAGTTGATGATTTTCCCAAGTAACTCATCCGGGGTCATCTTCTTGTACCCATGGCTTTCTCGTATCATTGAGCACAAGGTGACATTGCGAGGCGTGAAGGCTCTAAGAATGAGCTTCACCACCATGTGGTCGTTCCACTTCTTGCTTCCGTATGCTCGCACCTTGTTGATGAGCGTCTTTAGTCGGTTGTAAATATCTTGTGGCAACTCATCTTCTTCGATGGCAAATCTTCCCAACTCGCCTTCAATCATCTCGATCTTCACTTCTCGCATAAGACGATTGCCTTCATGTGCAGTTTGCAACGTATCCCATATCTCCTTTGCGATCTCGAGTCCATCCACCTTTGTGAACTCATCCCGATTGAGTGATGAGGTGATGACTGCAGCAGCTTGGGCATTTCGATGGATTGCTTGCTCTTGGCTAAGTGTGAGCTCCTCATCATCATCCGAGATATCTATTCCTGTACATACTATGTGCCACAAACATGGATTGAGAGAAATCAAATGCATTTTCATGTTTTGCCTCCACATTGAGTAGTCATTGCCGTCAAAATGTGGGGCTTTTCCAAGTGGAATAGATAAGTATTGATTATTGCAAGAATTAATACGATCATAGTTGAAAGGATATCGGGAGTAGTCGGTGTGACTACTCCCCTTAGGAAAGAGTTTTCTTCCTTAGGAGCGGCTTCAGTTCCAACATCTCCTCATCGTCATCCCCAAACTCTTGAATGGCCTCGAGGAGCCTCTCCAATTTTTGGTTCTTGTCTTCTTCAACCTTCTCTTGTTTGTTGCTCTTGTGTACGTCCTTCATGTCTGACATGATCTCTTCGAGCGATTAGTCTCCTTTTGAAGAGTCCTGCTCTGATACCAATTGAATGTGGCCTAGAGGGGGGTGAAAAGGCCTTTTTGATTTTCTGTCAGAACATGCAACATTTAACAACCAGATCAAATCTTGAGATATGGGACTAGTCCGGTCTAGTGCGGACTAGTCCGGTGTGTACCGACTAGATTGATCAAATTTGCTTGATTATCTTAATCCTAGGATGTATGCAGTGGAAATATATTGGTAATTGAAGTGTCACACTACTATGAATCAGGATGTACCACAAGTTAATCGTATAGTCAATATTTCAACGTAAAGTTAACAAGAATGATTGAAACCCTAGATTGATAAGAAGTGTAAGATCAATGAGCGCAAAGAAAGAACACAATGATTTTATCCCGTGGTTCGGTTCCCACAGAGGCAACCTACGTCCACGTTGAGGAGTCCACAGAAGGACCGGGTCTTCTCCAACCCTACCCTCGTCAGATCGCCACGGAGGCCAATCCTCTTTACTAATCACAAAGGGATATAACAAAATTCAAGGGGCCTTCTCACACGTTGAGGCCTCCCCATGATTACAATATGAACACCACCAAGAACACACTCATAAGATCACAATGAAAATCACAGGAGTGTGTTAGGGAATCAAACCAAAAGCTCAATGAACGATGAATTGTGTTGATCCAATGATCCAAAGTGTATCTCAAGGGATTGATCTTTCTTGCGTTTGATTTTGTGGAGAGAGGTTTTTTCTAGGCTCTTGGAAGGTGTGATGGTGCAGGGGGTCGAGAGTTATGAAAGATGGGCCGTGTACACCTATTTATATGGGGTTCCCAAAAGTAACTGTTAGGGTTTAGAAAGATCAGACTAGTCTGTGGTGGACACCGGACTAGTCCGGTGTGTTGCATGTAGCAAACCCTAGGTGTCCCTAAATATCGGACTTGTCCAGTTGAGAGCGGACTTGTCTGATTTTGGTTCTGGAAATCTTCGGACTAGTCCAATAAATATCGGACTTGTCTGGCTATGTGAAACCCTAAGTGAATTTGGGACAAGTCCGCACTTGGAGGACTTGTCCGGTTTAGGTCAGAGGGTTTTTTTTACTAGTCCGTACTAATATCGGACTTGTCCGATTGACATCAGAAAGATATCGGACTTGTTTGGGATGTGATCAGACTTGTCGATTTTGTGCAACTTGTGAAGTGTTTGGTGGAGTAGTGCGCACTGGGGAGGACTAGTCCAATTTTAGTCAGAGAGATATCGGACTATTCCGTAGTGATATCGAACTAGTCCGGTCAATGAAAAACTAGACTGTGAGGACAAGTCCGCATTGTGAGGACTTGTCTGATCTTGTGCAGAAAGATATCGGAATATTTCGGGGTCAGTCGGACTAGTCCGGTCCTGTAAAAATATGTGAAATGTGTGTGATTATTTGTGCTTGAGCTCTTGGGGTGTGTTTCCTTAACACACTCCATACACAATGATCTACTACACTTATTTCTTGAGCTCTTTTCCGCATTGTTCCTCATTCTCCTTTCTTTTTGGCACCTTGCTCATTTTCTCATTAGAACCTGTGCTAAAGTGGTTAGGATCTCATTTGCTTGTCATAAATCATCCAAAACCCACAAGGGATTCCTAAATGCACTTTCAGAAGCTCCATCTCCAGAAGTTTCAGCATAGAGTCATTCGACCCGATGATCTGACTCCTCCGGCGGATTTCCTGCCTCTAAACATGGTGCCAGAGATCAGGAGGGGGCTGTGGAAAAGGATGCCAGCTCTTGATGATTTGGGCCTTGTGGACAACCGTTGGAGCGCTCCTCTGGTGGGGATTGTTATCGCTGGAGCTCCTTTCTCCCATGAAGACTCCAGACCTGCGCCTGTCATCGGCAAAGGCAAAGGTCCCACTACTTCCCCTCCAAAGAAGTCTACCTCCAGCCGAGGCATGGAGAAGGCTCCCGCCAAAGTTCAGAGTCGCAAGAGGAAGCTTATGAGGAGCAATGGGAGAAGAGTAAGGAAAGCTCCGGTAGAAGTGACCCTTCCACCTCGGCTTAAGTCCGTGGTGATCGTGCCTCCAGCTCCGGCTGGTTCTCCGGCTCCAGTGCCGGAAGAGGGCGCTAACTGCAGCAAGTCAACTCTGGCCCCGGTGCTAGCTGGTGGCTCTGGGTCCAGGGTGCAACCTCCAATGGTGGAGGTCGCAGAGGTGGCAGCGCCTGTGGCCGCCTCTACTCCAGGTTCGGGCCTCGAAGCGTCCGCCACACCGAAGACGGCGAGCTCTAGCTCCCAGCACTCGAGGAAGAAGATCCGCGCCAATTGGAGCGGCAATACTCCAAGGTAAAAATTGACTCTTTAACTTTTGATTTGATTTTGTTCCTTGCTTTGTCTTGAATTCTCTACTCTGTGTTTCCAAAATGTTGAGAACAAACACAGCGGATCCGGAGGCTGCACCGACTGAAGCTCCCACTTCGGCTCCTACCTCTCCCCCAGTGGTGGTGGCAGATGACACGGCAGCTCCAGCGCCGGCTGTCGTGGAGAAAATTCCAAAGCCAACGACTGAAGATCCCATGGTAGCGCCGAACCACGCGGAGGAATAGTTTGATGAAGCTCCGACAGTTTTGGAGCCTGTTGTAGAAGCTCCAGCATCGGTGCGTGAAGTGGATGAAGCTCCGGCAAGCACTTCAGTGCTAGCTCCAAAGGTGGTTATGTCTGAGCCAGCACAACCTGAAGATCCAGCTGTGGGTCCTTCATATTCTGAGCCGATGATTGAAGATCAGGCTGAGGGACCCTCTTCATCAGCCCCCGAGGTTGAAGCCCCTGTGGTGGAACCTTCTTCTGCTGCAATGAACATTGATGAGCTCTCGGAGGTTGGCCCCGGCGACATGGAGTTGTTGGATAACATGCTCGCATCGTGGGATCCGATAGTTTTTTTGGAAGACCCACTAGACCCCGCTGAGGCACTTCAGGCAGGTCCGGAACCAATCCCCCTGGCATTATCTATCAACAACGCTTGCTCATGTCTCCACCAGGTCCAGCTCGCCTTCGACCACGAAAACAAGACTCTCGAAGAAGAGCGCAACACCTTAAGGCGTTGGTGCAATAGACTTCACTTCGAGACAAAGCTGACGCAATCCCGACTGGCTGACCAGAAAGAGTGGATGGCCAAGGAGAAGGCCCGGCTGGCACGGTTGTACCGCACGCTACATGAATGAGAGGCCATGAATAAGTCCCTCGATGATAAGACCCCATGAGATATTTAAGCATGTTATGGAAGTCCATGAGGTAGCCGACGACCGTTTGGACAGCCTCAACGAACTAAATGAGCATCTACTCAAGCACTGGGAAGCGGTCGATCAAAAGGAGGATAAGCTCCTCGGGAAAGAGGAAGACCTCGTGAAGAGCAAAGAGGAGCTCGCCCAAAGGTTGTTGCTAGGAGAGCAGAGCTTAGCTGATTTCTCCAAATACTTTGATCAGTGGCGTGATCAGTAGAAGTAGCGGATATGGCAGATGGGGGTGAATGTCTCCAAAAAAGGGACTGATATCTCCACCACAGAGGACAAGGTGAAGGCCAAGGAGAAGGACTTGGCAGAGCGGAGGAACCATATCTACCTTCGAGAGAAAGAGCTCAGCAACCATGAAAAGCGTATGGCTGAAAGTATCCAGCAGCACGCTAAGGAAGTCGAGCGCTTCACCAAGGAAGGTTCTACGGAACTTTTGACTACCAGATAATCACTGGTGGAACTGAAGAGCTTGAGAGCAACTGAGTCCTAGCAAGTCTGGGATTTCTTAGGGCATGTCAACGAATCTCTGGTGCCATTTGGTTTCAGATCGGTACGTCTGGCTGACCCGGAGCCAGAGATAGAGAAGGCGTTGGTGCCGTTGACCTCCACCGAAAAGAAACTTGACGTCGTGGGTGACTTAGTCGTGATGAACTAGAGACTGAAGAAAGGAACCTAGCAAAGAATGTTGTCAAATATGTGCTGGCATGTTTCAAAATTTGGATCCCCAAATGCCTCTAACTCTGGTGTTTGAAGGACTAGCTGCTGAGGAGGAACAAGCCGCCAGGGCCAGCGTTCAAGATGCTACCCAAATAGTTGCCTCATTCTTCAATAGCAACTCTAGTAGTTAGGACTTTTCCTTCTTTGCCTTCAACTTGTAATCCTCATTTTGAATGAATGAAATCTGAAATCCCTCCAAATTCATTTTTTGTGTCTTCAATGCATTGCCTTTATATTGTTGGCCCCCTAGTAGATGTGTTCAATGAATTGAATGTATCTACCATGAGGATTTAGAAAACATCTTGAAAACTCGATAGCTCCAAATTCGTAGCTAGTACGTTAGCTCTGCGTTTCGAGTCTTGGTTCTGACATCTCCGGAGACCCTTTGTTGCGTTGACAGCGGGCCCCCTAGGGGTTGTCGGAGCTTGTTAGGTCTGACGGCGCCCACTATCAATGCTTAGAACGTCGACGGTGGGGCCCTGGGGGTTGATGGAGCTTATTAGATCTAACGGTGCCCACTCTCAACGCGTCGAACATCGACGCCGGGCCCCTAGGAGTTGTCGGAGCTTGTTAGGTCTGATGGCACCCACTATCAACGCTTAGAACATCGACAGCGGGCCCCCCTGGGGGTTGTCAGAGCTTGTTAGGTCCGATAGCACCCACTATCAATGCTTAGAACATCGACGGCGAGCCTCCTGGGGGTTGTCGGAGCTTGTTAGGTCCGACGGCGCCCACTACCAACGCGTAGAACATCGACGGTGGGCCACCTAGGGGTTGTCGGAGCTTGTTAGGTTCGAAGGCACCCACTATCAACGCTTAGAACGTCAATGGCGGGGCCCCTAAGGGATGTCGGAGCTTGTTAGGTCCGATGGCGCCCACTATCAAGGCTTAGAATGTCGAAGGCGGACCCCCTGGGGGTTGTCGGAGCTTGTTAGGTCTGACGGTGCCCACTATCAACGCTTAGAACATCGATGGCGGGCCCTCTGGGGTTGTCGAAGCTTGTTAGGTCCAACGGCGCCCAGTGTCAACGCATAGAACGTCGACGGTGGACCCCTTGGGAGTTGTCAGAGCTTGGTAGGTTCGACGGCGCCCACTGTCAATGCAAAGAACATCGAATGCAAGCCCCCTAGGGGGTTGTCAGAGCTAGTGCTCCGACAGCATCCACCATCACCGGGCTTATTGCCATCGAATATTCATTTTTCCTGCGAATAAAAACAAGAAAAATGGTTAAATTCATCCTCTTATCTACAACTTATTTGCGGCTTATTGTCCTTCCTTGAATTTTAGATCCTAAGGAATTTAACATGATGACATAAGAGTATTAAATAAATATCTTTAGGTCCAAATGCCTTCTGGACCCACCCTACTGGGACCTGTTAGGATATAGGTAGAGTGGCGTACTTAGGGTGTCTGACTAGTCTAAGTCGATAGCACACTCCGGACCTGTCATTGGCCTTGGTTTCCAAGCGAGTAGACCATGCTGTAATGCTAAGACCCAAAAGAGGATTACTAATACAACTTATATATCACATAAATACCTTGGACTAAATTGCAAGCGGATTGCACAAATTTGTTATAGACAAGAAGGTAAAATATAATAAAAGTACTAAGCTTGTAAAATTGAAATGCAGGAAGAGTCTATCCATATAAAACATTTCTCATTAAGGTCTGAATTACAAGGGAAGACAAGGACAAATTCAAAGTACAATGACCAAGTTAAGTGTGCTATTCGTCTTGATCTATCCATTGGAGGGTAAAGACACACTTAAAGTACATGACCAAGTTAAGTGCGCTAACACCCTTCCTGACTCTGTCCATGGACTACTAGAGATACAATATATACAATAGACTCACCTCCGTGCAGCTAAGCATAAAACTTACGGAGGTGCTCGATATTCCATGGACTGAGAAGCGGAGTCCCATCCTCTGTTGCCAAGCGAACGCATCCGGGGCGGGAAACTTTGATAACTCGAAAGGGACCTTACCAGCCAGGGGAGAGTTTGGTCATCCCTTCTCGAGTCAGTATTCTCCGCAGCGCCGGATCACCTTCTTCTAACTGCAGGTTGCGCATGAACCTTTGTTGATAACGCCGGAGCACCTGGCGGTATCGTGCGTTCCAAATAGCTGCTTGGCACCATGTCTGGTCGAGGAGGTCTAGGTCTTCACGCCGTAGCTTTTCCTGTGTGGCTTCGTCGAAGGTTCGGACACGAAGAGAACCCATTGTGATCTTCGGAGGAAGGAGCGCTTCAACTCCGTACACCAAGAAGAAAGGTGTCTCTCCAGTAGCCCAGCTAGGTGTTGTCCTGCATGCCCATAATGCGGACAGAAGATCCTCTATTCAGTTGGGGCACCATGTTTTTTGAGGCACTCATATGTGCGCGTCTTGAGTCCCTTGAGTATTTCTGCATTTGCTCTCTCGGCTCGGCCATTGCTTGTCGGGTGAGCTATTGATGCATAGCTGACTTGTATGTCGAGATCTTCGCAGTACTCTTGGAATGCTGCACTTGTGAATTGGGTTCCATTGTCAGTAATGACTCTAGTTGGAACTCCAAATCTGCATACTATGGACTTCACGAACTTTATACAAGATTGCTTGTTTATTGCCACAATTGGGGTAGCTTCCAGCCACCTGGTGAACTTGTCGATGATGACGTATAGGAACATGTAACCTCCAATGGCTTTTGGGAAAGGTCCCCAAATGTCAATCCCCCACATGGTGAAAGGCCATGTGGGAGGTATCATTTCTAGTGGCTGAGCTGGTTTATGAATCTGCTTCGCGTGGAACTGGCATGCTTCACACTTCTTTACCAACTCAACCGCATCCTAGAGTGTTGTAGGCCAGTAAAAGTCATGCTGGAAGGCTTTGTCGACCAGCATGCGAGAAGACGCGTGGTTCCCTCACTCGCCTCCATGGATTTCCGCGAGAAGTTCACGACCTTCTTCTTGGGTAATGCACCGCATTAGAATGTCGTTGGCACCACATCAGTAGAGATCCCCTTCTACCAACATGTATCTTTTAGCCAATCAAGCAATTCGATCAGCGGAAGCACCATCTTTAGGAAGGATATTGTCATCAAGTAGCTTCGGGTCTCCAAGATCCAAGCATCGGAGCTAACTTGAGCTTCTGGATCTTTCGCGCTGGGTTGCTCGGAGCTTCCTACATCGCCTAAGATCCTTAGTGGACACCATGATAATAGGGTCACCGGGACTGCCAACTTCGAGGTGCTGGTATCGCCCCCATCACTCAGTTCGATGAGCTGAGGGGCAGGTCCTGACAATCTTCTAACAAAAAACCCGTCTGGAGCTTGAGCTCCTATTGAAGCCTTCGTCGAAAGATCATCAACTTCAGCGTTGTTGAGATGCTGGACATGACAGAGATCCAGGAGATGGAAGTCCTTCCGCAGCTTCTGGACTTCAAGTAAATAAGCAGTGAGTTGGAGATTGTTGCAACTGCATTCACCCTTGACTTGCTTAATGATGAGTTGCAAATCACCCTTCACTTGTAGCTGCTTGACGCCATATGATAGCGCCACCTTGAGTCCATAGATGAGAGCTTCGTACTCTTCCATGTTGTTGGTTGTCTTGAAGTCAAGGTATACCACGTACTTGACCTTCTCCCCGATTGGAGCGAGAAGAAGGATTCTCGCTCCGACCCCCAGCTTCTGCATGGAGCCATCGAACTAGAGTGTCCAGTGAGGCTAAGTGAAGACCGGACCTTAGGTTCTGGCTTTTGCTCACTGAGGCCCCCTAGAGTTGACGAAGAAGGAGTCCACTCCACCACAAAATCAGCCACCGCCAGACTCCTGATAGCATGTAGAGGCGGAAATTCGAGATCAAATTCAGCTAACTCCGCAACTCACTTAGCAATATTTCTAGTGGAATTTTGATTGTGAAATATTGAGCCAGTGGAAAAGAAGATACCACTGATATCTTGTGGGCCTGGAAGTAGTGATGTAGCTTTCTTGAGGCAATAAGGACTGCATATAGCATCTTATGCACCTATATGTAGAGAGTCTTGGCGTCGTGTAGTACTTCACTGAGGGGCCCAGATCTTCTTCTAGAGCGACTCAGACCCTCCCGGAGGGGTCCAAATCTTGTTCTTCATCAAACCGGACCTCCTTAGAGGGGTTCGGACCTTCTTCTTGTATTGTGGGAACTCCCTCGATTGAGAGAGGTTGATCCTCATGCCTCTTGGCTTTAGGATCCGTGCCTGGGGCTGGGGCCTAGACTCGCCTTCTGGTAGCTCCGGACCCTCCTGAAGGGGTCTAGGCTCCTAAGCTGAAGATGGCCCTGGTCTCTCCGTTACCAGGAGAAGGCTAACAACCTCCGTAGTTGTCAAAATGTAAAGCAAAAGAGGCTCACCAGGCTCCGGAGCTACTAGAACTGGTAGTGTGGTATGGAGCTGCTTGAGCTCTTGAAACGCCTTCTCCGCTTCTTCGGACCAATGAAATGGCCCGGACATCCTCAATAGCTTGCAGAGGGGAAGCGCCCACTCTGCCAGTCTTGATATAAATCAGCTGAGCGTAGCTACACACCCAGGTAGCTTCTGGACGTCCTTGACGCGGGCTAGGGGATGCATCTCTTCAATGGATTTGATTTTAGTCAGATTTGCCACAATCGCTCGGTGAGTCACCAAGAAATAAAGGAGCTTTCCGAAG
Source organism: Tuctoria greenei (assembly GCA_036927565.1). Classification (NCBI taxonomy): domain Eukaryota; kingdom Viridiplantae; phylum Streptophyta; class Magnoliopsida; order Poales; family Poaceae; genus Tuctoria; species Tuctoria greenei. Next base: position 164,556,182 of record JAYESD010000006.1, read on the forward strand.
TTGACCCCGAAGACGCACTTGTCCGGGTTGAGCTTCGTACACATCAGGCGTAATTTTTCGAAGGCGGCTTGCAGATTGTCAAGGAGTGATTCCTTATTCTTCACCTTGACGACGATGTCATCAACGTAGACCTCCACCAAGTCCCTGATGAGCTCTCCAAATGTTTTGTGCATGGCTCGCACAAAAGCTGAACCAGCGTTTTTGAGACCAAAAGGCATAGCAGTGTAACAATATAACCCATCTACTGTAATGAAGGCAGTATGCTCCTCATCTTCCCTAGACATTTTTATCAGATGATATCCAGAATACGCATCTAGGAAACACAGTAACTCACACCTGGAGGTAGAATCCACTATCCAATCTATTATAGGAAGTGGAAATGGGTCTTTTGGGCATGCCTTTTTCAAGGTGGTGTAGTCGATGCACATCCAAAGCTTCCCAACGACCTTTGGTACAACAATTGGGTTTGTGTAGGATCGAAGAGCACGTGTAAATCTACCAGATGGGGGTGAATGGTAGATTAAAACTTTTCAACAGAAGCAATGAAAACCCCTCGGCAGAAAAACGATCTGTGAAAGAAATAGTGTGTTAGACTAATCTAAACATGTTTCACCATGACAAAAGTGATATATATCAGAGAGAATCAAGTCACGAAGACAACATAACAAGAATCACTCAAATACGTCAATAAAAACTCAAGTTACGATCGAAAGATCGAACAAAGGTCAATCTAACTTACCCGAGAAAAATAGTTCCAGAACACTGCAAAGAAACTTGTGTAGATCAGAAATCACAAATCCAATGACCGTGAAATTTTGAACGATGATAGAAAATTAAGTTGTGAAGACAACCCAAAAAGAACCACATCAATTGGATCTGTAAAACTCGAGTTATAATAAAACCACCAAACCAAGGTAGTGCTATGCAGAAACTCAACGGGAAAGACTTGACAGAAAACAAGTCAAATCTTTCCATATTTGAGTCAAACCTGACTCAGCCGCAGCCTGAGTCCATAACCTAGTCGGTTAGACCTTACCGACCAATTCTTTATGTTCACATCTCTTCATCACGCCTCGGAACCATATAGCCACGTCCATGCACTCCTTGCATACGTGCAAACATTTTCCAATGACGTTCATGATACCTTCATATGCATTGTTCTTGACTCATACATGCTCCGCTATGTCCCGATCAACTCAACCACAATTCCTCCAAACTTAGTTGTTGAACCTCATATTTTCCCTAAGACTAGTTCAATGGATCCCGTCACCAGCCATGTCTTGAACTCAAGCAACACCTGCACATGAATAAACAACCAATACATTCGAGCACAAGTCCTCGACTTGACTCTTGTTAGTTCTGAATCTACAACATCTTATGTGAGCACCTCACATTAGCATGTTGCAGACCATAGCAAAATGATATCAACCATAGCCACCAAAACACACCAAAAAGTTAGTCAAGGAATACTAAGAAAACTTTCCATAAGTGTAAAGCAAGTTTGAAACATTGCAAGATAAAAGCAGAACAATTGCAATCAAGCTCTGAACCTTGCCAAAGCTACCCAGTCCTTGAGTCAGGGCTTAGTAAAAAGATGTATTGGGAGTATTCAAAACTTTTATCGTCAAAGCCAATGTATTCAGCACACATAGGTCTCACAATCTCCCCCTTGATGAATGCATTGGCAACAACAATTAAAATCCGAACATTGGCTTATTTACATGAAAAGTTTTGAAAGCAATTTCTCCCCTCTTTTTGGAAATCAAATGAGATAGAAATAAATTTCAAATTTCTCCCCCTATGCATACTTCTCCCCCTGAGAGGAATCATGCCAAAAACACTTGTGAATATGTGCAAGGTGTGATCAATTTCTCCACCTTTGACAATGTATTTAGCAAATTCAAAAGAGAAATTTCAATTGTTATGAGCACATTAGAACATATACATATAAAACAAAGCTCATCCAAGTCATGCTATCAAGTAACTTACATTATCACATCAATGAAATACATAAAGTAGTATAAGCCATGCTAGAGATCAAGTGTAACTTTTAATTTAGGCAAGTCATGATCTCACGAACTTAACTATTTTAAGACCTGAAAGCATGACACTTGTTGCTGCAATTTTTTTTCTTTAAAGCACAAATTTTTAAAATATGACATTTGCAAGAGATTATATGCCGCATCTGCCTTATTCTAACCAACCAAGCCAAGCCTATGTCATTTGACAATCAGAAGCTTATGGACATGGTTTTAGTCATACACAACTTCTTCCAAGTTCATATATAAGTGCAATGATAAGCCATCTCAAAAGAAGAAGTGCGATGCATGCATATTCTCTTGATCTTTTCTCATTTTATATTTGTTCATAAAACTCAACATGTGAGTTGATTACTTGATTAATTAATTATGATTAAGAGCACTTGTGATCATGCAACAAGCTCAAAATAGCAAGAAAGTTCGATCATGACCAGATTTAGTGTAAGTAATTATTCCAATTACTATTCATGGCAAAAACTACAAAATTTATAAAATGAGTAATGTAGTAAGAACTTTCAACATGTAAAAGGAATCATGAAGTCATATATGTATGAAATACTATGCTCAAATTATTTTAAGTTCATATTCACACATAGACTTCCCAAGTTTCAAAACCCCCCATCAATTTAAGCCATGAGGATGCATAACCCCTATTTCACTATGAATGTAACAAAAATGAGTGAAATCCAAAGGTTTTGTAAAAATGTCAGCCCATTGTTGTTCAGTATCTACATGGTGAAGCACAATGTTTCCTTTTTCAACATTATCACGGAAAAAAATGATACCTAATGTCAATGTGCTTGGTTCTAGAATGTTGCACGGGGTTATTAGCAATGCAAATGGCACTAGTGTTATCACAAACTAGTGGAACACTATCTAGATCAACCCCATAGTCCTTAAGTGTTTGAACAATCCAAAGAATTTGTGAGTAAGCACTAGCAGCAGCTACATATTCAGATTCGACTGTGGATTGTGCAACTGAGTTTTGCTTTTTAGAGGACCAAGCAACAAGAGAATTTCCAAGAAAAAGACAAGCATCGGAAGTACTTTTCCTATCAATCCTACAACCCCCAAAATCAGCATTCGAAAAACCTTTTAAAGTAACGGTTGAGGAAGAAGGAAGAAAAATGCCGAATTCTTGAGTTCCATGTAAGTACTTGAGAATCCTTTTGACGGCTTGACGATGTGAAGCACGTGGGGAAGCTTGAAACTGTGCACAAAGACATATGCTAAATTGTATGTCCGGTCTTGATGTTGTGAGGTACAAAAGTGATCCAATCATGTTTCTATATTCTTTTTGATCCACCAGTTCACCATCTTCATCAAGTTCAAGTGTCGTTGCTATTCCCATTGGTGTTCGAAGAGGCTTGCTTTTGTCCATGTTGAAATGCTTGAGAAGGTCCCTTGTATATTTCATTTGATGCACAAAAGTACCTTCCTCGGTTTGCTTGATTTGCAGCCCCAAAAAGTCAGTGAGTTCACCCATCATACTCATTTCAAATTCTGAACTCGTCGTTGTTGAAAACTTGGACACAAGATCATGAGAAGTACAACCAAGGATAATATCATCCACATACACTTGAACGAATAATGAGTCATTGCCATGCTTAAGCACAAAAAGAGTTTTATCAAGCTTGCCCATGGTAAACCCCTTTTCAAGTAAGACTATTTTCAACCTATCATGCCATGCTCTAGCGGCTTGTTTTGGACCATACAGGGCTTTAGTCAGTTTGAAAACATGATTAGGAAAATCTGGATTTTCAAAACCAGGTGGTTGCTTAACGTAAACCTCCTAATCTTGGTAGCCATTAAGAAAAGCACTTTTTACATCCATTTGATATAACTTGAAACCTTTAGATGCAGCAAAAACTAACAAAATTCTTATGGCTTCTAACCTAGCAACAGGAGCAAAAGTTTCATCAAAATCTAGACATTCAATTTGTGTGAAACCTTGAGCAACCAATCTAGCCTTATTCCTAATCACAACCCCATCCTCACTTTGTTTATTTTTAAACACCCATTTAGTTCCAATTAAAGTGTGATCTTGAGGTGGAGGTACAAGTTTCCACACATTATTTCATTCAAAATTTTCTAACTCTTCTTGCATGGTAATAATCCAATATTCATTAGTAAGTGCCCGTGATATGTCTTTGGGTTCAAAAAAAGCAACAAAAGCAGAATGAGCATGAGAATTGGGGTCGAAAAACCTAGATATTGTAACTCGTTCATGCAAGCTTCCAATTATCTGCTGTGGGGGATGATTCTTGTAAATCCGTAGGGGAACAGATGTCTCAGAAGCATCTTCTTCATCAGGTTCATCACAGATTGATGAACTTGTGGCTTGTGGATGATCAGGACCAGTAGAGATGGTAGTCAGAGCTTGTTCAAAGTTCGTAGCTGGACACGTGTCAGCTTTGGAACTATCAGTCAATATCACAGACTCTTCTTCTTCTTCTTCAAAAATACCCTCCCCCTAAGGATATGGATCCAGACCTGCAATGTTTCAGCTATAACCTGGGCTAGCTTCATCAAAAGACACCTCACAAGTCTCCACAATTTTGTTAGTGCCAAGTAAAAGCACACGGTAGCCTCTAGTATGAGATGGATATCCAAGAAACATGTCATCAATGGATCTAGGTTCAGATTTATCAAGAATACCATGTTTCTTAACAAACCATTTGCAACCAAAGACCCGAAAGTGTGTAACACTAGGACTATGCCCAAACCGGAGCTCATATGGTGTTTTACCTATCTTAGCGGGTAAGAAAACACGATTTGAGACATAACAAGCGGTTGCAATCACATCAACCCAAAATTTCCTAGGAGTTTGATATTCACCAAGCATAGTCCTAGCCATCTCAACTAAGGTTCTAATAATTTTTTCTACAACACTGTTTTTTTGAGGTACTTATGGTGGAGAAAATTGATGATCTATTCCATTTTCAGCACAAAAGTGGTCAAAAGATTGATTTTTAAATTCGGTTCCTTTATCACTTCTAATTGTTTTTAAAGATCTTGGGTGATTAATTGATAATCTAAGAAATGAAGTTCTAAAGTGACTAAAAGCTTCATTCTTAGATGCCATGAAGTAAACCCAAGAGTATCTAGAATAATCATCAACAATCACGAGAACATACCATTTACCTCCGAAGGATTGAACAGTGGAGGTCCTACAGTGTCAAGGTGCAAAATTTGACCCGGTTCAGTTGTCATGATCATTGTGAGAGGAGTATGTGAACCAGCAACCATCTTAGCATGTCTACAAGAAGAGCACACGTACGCGATCAAGAGGACTAACACGCGTTAGATGATTAAAGCCTACGTGACCAAGTCTACAATGCCAAAAATATAAGTCATTTGAATCATTAGCAATTAGACACCTATGCTTAGAGGAAGACATATCAAAATCAGATTTAAAAACTCTTCCAAACTGAGACATGTTAAAAATAAGCTCACTATTTGAATTTACAACTTTGCAGCAAGTTTTAGTGAAAATAATTTCCAGATTTTCATCTAGCAATTGTGAAACAGAAACCAAGTTGTATTTCAAATTTTTAACAAGTGCCACATCCTTATATTGATGAAAATTTTAAAGTCTTAGACTTCTTGTTAAGAATGTAACACTTGCTATTGAAGACTGTAAGATAGGAAATGTTGTCTTGTTACCGGTTAGGAGCTCATATGAAGCTTTATTCAAGATTCAATGAAGGTAGTCGGTATGTGACGAGGCAAGCGGTGTTAGTTGCTTCCGCCCAAAACTGATCCAAAGTCTTGTACTTATCAAACATGGTTCTTGCCATCTCAATGAGTGTGCGATTCTTGCTTTAGGCAACCTATTTTATTGGGAGATTAGGGTGCCAAAAACTCATGCTTGATACCCTCTTCATCCAAATACTCCTTGATTTGAGTATTCTAGAACTCGGTGCTGTTGTCGCTTCTTATACCCTAAACTCTCAAGGAGAACTCATTTTGTGCTCTCCTCAAGAATTTCTTAAGCACAACTTGGGTCTCACTTTTGTCATGCAAGAGAACACCCAAGTGAAGGGACAAAAATGATTAACACTAACTAAGCCATATTTGTTATCGCCAATGCTTATGTAGGTAATAGGACCAAAAAGATCCATGTGTAGCATCTTATATGGCCTTGTTGTAGTCATCACATTCTTGGCGGGTGAGGAGGTCCAATTTGCTTTCCAGCTTGGCATACACTACAAGGTCTATCCTTCTCAAATACAACATTTGTTAGTCCTAGGATGTGATCTCCTTTTATAAGCTTTTGCAAATTCCTCATACCAACATGGGCTAGTATCCTATACCACAACCATCTCATGTTGGCCTTTGCAATTAAGCATGGGTCAAATTGAGCCTTATCTGAATTGAAGTCAACTAGATAAAGTTTTCCCTTCAACACACTCTTAAATGTAATTGAGTTATCGCTTCTTCTAAGAGTGGTCACACCCTCATTAGTGAAAATGCAATTATATCCCTTCTCACAAAGTTGATAGATGGACAACAAGTTATAGTCAACAGATTCAACATGAAACACGTGAGAAATGGAATGTTGTGAGGAAATGATAATTTTACCAATGCCTAGCACCTTCCCTAAGCTATTGTCACCAAAGGATATGCTTTTTCTTGGATCATCATTTTCTTCATATGCAATGAACATCTTCTTCTCTCCGACCATGTGATTTGTGCACCCACTATCAAGCATCCACTTTGATCCAACATAGGAGTATGCCTAGAAAACAATTTAGGCTTTTGTTCTAGGTACCCAAACTTGGTTGGTTCCTTTGAGGTTAGTCACAAGGGATTTTGGCACCCACACATAAGATTTGTTTTACTGTAGAGTGGCCCAACATATTTAGCATAAACTTTACAAAATTTACTTCTCATAAGAACATTGGAGGCATCAAAATCATGAAATAGCATAGTGGAGGCACTTCTAGCATTTGCATTTTCAAGAGTTGAATTATCATGATTGTTTTTCTTTGTAGGGGTCCCTTGACAAAGGCAAGGCATTCGTTGTTATTCTTGATGACTCTAGCATTTTGCTTGCCAATCCTAGAATAACCAAGGCCATCTTTGACCATAGGAGATCTTGAGATTGTATATCCACTTTGTGCATATTTGATCTTCTCCTTCTCAAATATTCCACTCTTTTGTCAACGTTTTCCTTGAGGCAACTTAAGTTCATATTTTAAGTTGATAATCAATTTTGTACAATCATAAGTTTTAGTTGCGGAAGTAGTTTTTTAAATAGGTGGGATTTTTGAGGAAGGGTAGGAGCTTGACTTGAGAGTGTCAAATTACATTTCAAGATTGTTGTTAGCTTTTGACAAACTCACAAATTCATCTTGAAAAGCAACATTTGAACTCATGAGACTTGTGTAAGTCTCCTACATGACGCAAGCTCAAGTTCAAGATTCTTGCTCTTGTCCCTCTCAAGCTTAAGAAGCTTCCCAAGGTCAAGGTTTCTCTCATTTTCAAGGACAATCAATTCTTCTTTACCATTGAGAAGTTCCTTGTTTCCAACCACTTGATCCATTAAATTATCAATTTAACTTGTAGGATCGAAGAGCACGTGAAAATCTACCATAGGGGGGTGAATGGTAGATTTAAAAATCTTACGCAGCGGAAACAATTAAACCACAAACCCTTTCGGCAGAAAAACGATCTGTTAAAGAAATCGTGTGTGAGACTAATCTAAACGTGTTTTGCCGTGAAAAAAGTGATAGATATCAGATAGAATCAAGTCACGAAGACAACACAAAAAGAATCACTCAAATCCGTTGATAAAAACTCAAGTTATGATCGAAAGATCAAACAAAGGTCAATCTGTCCTACCCGAGAAAAAACAGTTCTGGAACACTGCAAACAAACTCATGTAGATCATAGACCACAAATCCAATGACCGTGAAATTTTGACAGATGATAGATAATCAAGCTGTGAAGACAACCCAAAAAGAATCACATAAATTGGATCTGTAAAACTCGAGTTATGATAAAACCACCAACGAAAGGTAGTGCTGTCCAGAAACTCGACGAGTAAAACTTATCTGGAACAAGTCGGACGAACAAGGCACAAAAGTTCCTTCAAACTATGAATTTTATTCAAAAGAACACAAGAGGAACAGCCCCAAAGTCGTCCACCACGACCTCTGGGCTCCCTTGTTTATATAACCAGCCCTTAGGTCAACCCAATATCAACTAGGACTCCAATCCTACTCAGATCACGAATCGTAACTTTTCATAACTGCTCAAAATTCTTCTATACGCAGATAGAAGCAATCTTAAGACTTCCAAACACCTTAGGAACGTATCCCACATTCCTAAACAACTCAAATTCGTGACCCATATGAAATCCTAACATAACCAACTCGATACTTTCCATACCGAGCCATAACCGACTCCGCCGCAGCCGAAGTCATCAACCGATACAATCCGATCCTTCCAACCAGATCTTCCCATCCATAAACCATCTTCGGAACCATGTTGCCACGTCATGCACCGCATTCATACGTGCATACACCTTCCTTTGATATCCAGTAACCTTCATATGCACCGCCCTTGATTCAATCATCCTGCGCGACCTCCTGATCAGCTCAACCACAATTCCTCCTGAATTTGGTTGTTGGAACCTCATCTCCTCCCTAAGACTAGTCCAATGGATCCCGTCACCAGCCATGACTTGAACTCAAGCAACACCTGCACATGAATAAACAACCAATCCATACGAGCCCAAGTCCTTGACTTGACTCAAGTTAGTTCCAAACACAACACCTTATGTGAGCATCTCACATAAGCATGTTGCAAAAACACAGTAACACGATATTATCCATATCAACCAAAACGCACCAAAAACTTAGCAAATGAATACTAAGCAATATTTCCAATCATGTAAAGCAAGTATGAAACATTGCAAATGAAAAGCAGAAACACTACGGTCATGTTCCGGACCTTGCCAGAGTATCCCGGACCTTGAGCCGGAGCTATCAAAAGCTAGTAGAACCTAGCGCCGGAGCTTACCAAAACTAGTAGATCCTAGCACCGGAGCTTACCAAAAACTAGTCAAAACTAGTCAACCCAAAACCGGAGCTAGACAAAGTACATCGGAGCTTAACAAAAGCATGTCGGAGCTATCAAAGACATGCCGGAGCTAACAAAGACATGCCGGAGCTAAAGATAAAGCTCACCGGAGCTAAACAAAACTAGTCGGACCTTACCAAGAAGTCGGACCTAGCATTTAACGTAGCCGGAGCTACCCAAAATAAGTCGGACCTATGGTCGGACCTTGCTATAGCTCGGAGCTAGAGTCGGACCTTGATAAAAAGGTGTTTTGGTGATATTTAAAACTTTTATCATCAAAGCCAAGTGTATTCACTACAAGCCAATGTATTCAGCACATATAGGTCTTACATAACTATAGACTTCTTGTTCATACCTTCGAACATAAATTCATTTTCACTATTGCTATCAAAATCATCATAAGGAGAAATTTACTTTAAGGAGGGTTTATATTTAACATTGCACTTTTCCTCCTTTGCCATGAGGCAAGTAAGGCTTGTGCCTATTCAATTAATATTGTTGGGTTAGAGTGACTTCTTCGTTGTTGGCTTCTTGATTGCAATGTTCGCCACTTCTTCATTGTCATTCGAGGAGCTCTGATCATTCAAATCCCACTTTTTTTCCATTGTGAGCTGCTCCAAAGACCTTCTTTTTGAAGTCTTTCTAGTCTTGCGACTTTGCCTCCTTTTTCTTCTTCTTACCTTCATCTTCATATTTCCTCTCATATGGGAAATTTACTATGAAATACCCATACTTGTCACAATTGTAGCAAACTCTTTTTGACCTTGACTTGATCCTTTCCTCGCCCTTGCCCTCATAGTTGTTGTTAGCCCTTTTCTTCCTCATTACTCTCTTCAATCTTTCAATGAAAAGAGGCAACTGTGTGAAAAGGCAGGCTTCAGTACTCTTTAATTTTCTAATGCTTGCTAGTCTTTAAAAGGCCATACTTGTCCGGGTTCTAGTCCGAACCTCCGGACTCTTCCAAGGTAAATGGATGAAAGGCCTCAGTGTGACATCAAACTTGTATGAGGTCACAACAAACTAGTCCAAACATACCTGACTCGTCTGAAGTCTGTTGGACAAAGATCTTCTGTATGAGATCAGACTTGTCCATTTTTGAGAGGACCAGTCTGGAGTGGAGAGGCACGTGAGGCTAAGTCTAGAAGGCCAAACTTGTCCGCTATTTGGGCTGCACTAGTCCAGTGTTGCCAGACTAGTCCCACACTGATCGGATAAGAAGTCTCTGTATGAGATTGGACTTGTCTGGTGTACCACAAACCAATCTGTGACTTAAATGACCATTTGAATTGAATGGTGGCGGGAGATGTCACATGGTGGCAAGGATGGTCCCCAGCACACCGGACTAGTTTGGACTTTTGGCTGTGTAACGGTTAGAAATTGGGGGACCCTACAAAATGGCCAACCTCGACTTCTATTGGCCCTCTCTGCAACCCTAGCATCACTACAGCCTCCTTGAGCTCTAAAACACCCCTATCTCCCTACAATATTGAGCCCTAAGTGTGATTCTTTTGGAATTTTGGGAGTTGGGAAGAGAATATTGTTGGTTTCACCGTGATTGAGCTCTTGATTTGATTGTCTTGCAAACTCTTATTGATTCATGTTTATTGCTCTTGGGATTTGATCCCTAGACGGCTAGTGGTCACCCGAGGCTCCCAATTTGTGGGATGACCCAAAAAGTTTGTATTACCCATTGTGATTCTGGTGGAGAACCGAGTTTGATCTTTGTGATTGCTTGGTGAGGGTTAGGGTTGTTTGAGACTCGATCCTTCATGGACTCCATAATGGGGATGTAGGTTAATTTGTGGAACTGAACCTTGGTGAAAAGTTGTGACACCCGATTTCGAAAATGAACCAAGTGCGACGTATATGTGTGCCCAGGATGTTCAACACACATACATGAGTGCATCACAAACGATATACAGAAAAATACCACAACACAAATTAATTAAGAGGGTACTTTTTTACAATATTCAAATAATCCTCAAACTACAACTCTAATGATCATTATTGAACTATAACTGCAGCGGAAATATTCTAATTAAGAAACTAAGCAAACTGAGCATAGGGGAATGCGCGACTCCAAGCAACACCACATGCAAGTCGATGGCAGCACACAGCCTAGTACTCCACATTACCCTCACGATACTCCCAAACATCACCTAAAAACTGTTGGTGGGGGAATTGCAAGGGTGAGCACATATCGTACTCAGCAAATGTGGTAGAATATGAAATGTAGCTTAAAGAAGGAATGATAATAAATAATGGCTATTTGCTGAAAAGTACATTTAAAACATGTAAAAAGCATCATACTACGTCTATGTGAAATGATCTCATCATATCACAACAATTACCAATTAGGAGTCTAATACCATCAGTTACCATTATATAGTAATTATTTTTCCGAAAGCCAAGTTCTTACCATCATCATTTACCATGGTCAATTATCACAACTCAAACCATAACCATAACCAATACCAAACCTTCCCAATTCCCAAATTCCCTCTAATCATGTAGGTCATCTAGGTGCTCGTAACCGGGAGCACGGCTATCATGATAGTTTTTAACACTCTGCAGAGGTTGTACAACTTTAATCACATGTTCGTGATTTCATAACCTTTCGGTGACTAAGAATTTCGATGACTAAGAACCTCCCTTATGCCGTCTCACACTTCCTTTGGTGTGTGACCAAGAGATCACAAAATAACCTTTACAAAGGGACTACTAGCATGTACGACCCCACTAAGGTTTCACCAGCAGGCTTGATCTCCATTCTCCCACCCACAGGCCCCCTCACGTCCCATGTAGTTCCCAGGGTAGCCATTCTCGACTCTCATTCCCCGCACCATACAATGGTCCATACAATACCAGCAGCACACCTAATTATTCAGCTACGCCGCACCCATACTTGGCCTTGTGGTGGCACTATTGTCCTGGCTTATTCTCGCATGAACCGACCCTTAGATCTAAGGCAAGCAACCCACCATAACATCTGACCCAGTCCACAAACCCTGCTTGCTTAGATCTCCCAATACCATGTCACCAATTAGCCATATTCGTCAATTCACATTATCCATAGGTGCATTAATTCATAGTATAGCCATTTTGTGTTTCCCCATCCCAATTAATTAGAGCGAACACTACACGAATACCGATCAATTACGTCGGCCAGGGCTGACGTAATTAGGGCCAAAACTGACGTAAGTTACTTAATTATGTCGGTTTTTCCTTAATTACGTCGGCGGCCGGCCGATGAAGCAGTTTGGATGTGACTAAGGTAACTTACATTGGCCGCCAATGTAAGTTACTAACTTTTGTCTGTATCCCGCAACCAACGTAAGATACTTACCGGGATGGGCCGTGGGCTGGGCCAGAGAACTTACGTCAGTTGCGGCTCGGTCGATGAAAGTTAAGTGGTCTAACTTATGTCGGTCTAACATGACTGACGTAAGTTAAGTGGTCTAACTTATGTTGGTATGGTCTGACCGACGTAAGTTAAACTTGGTTAACTTACGTCGGCCCAACCATAGCCGATTTAAGTTACATTTTCATATTGTAAAAAAAAAAACAGAAATTGACTACCTCGCACGATGGCGAGCTCCACAGACAGATACAGAAAACACTATATACACAACATAGTCCACAAAACATTCAAAACATCAACAACAACATAAAACAGTTTCAAAACATTCACCGGGCTACACGCTAGCCCCTCCACTACATCCGAATTCGAGATCTTCTCGGTGCGTCCCTCCAGGTGCCTATAGGTGTGGCGAAGGAGTTTGCGCCGCCATTCCTGAACCCTACAAAAGAATATTAGAGTTACACATGTCACAACTTCCAATATGTCACTCTCTTCCTCTCCCTCTCCCTCTATCTCTTTCTCTCCTCTGACTCTCTTCTTCTCCCTCACTCTCTTTCTCTCATTCTCTATTTCTTCCTGTCCCTCACTATCTCCCTCTCTTTGTGTCACAATTTCTCTCTTCCTCTCCCTCTCTTTTTCTCATTCTCTGACTCTCTTCGTCTCTCATTCTCTCACTCCCTTCCTCTCCCTGTCTTCTCTCATTATCTCACGCTCTCACACTCTATGTTCTACCTCCTTATCTCCCTATGTAAAATACTAAAATCAATACGACATTATTAAAGAAATAGTTTATTACCAGCTCTGGGGTCAGCTGCGGCGGAAGCGCAGGAATCTCGATATCCTGACCGGTGTTTTGAGCAAGGGTCTGCCATTCCAAAATATTAGAAGAATCATGTTATTGAAATGCTATGAAATTTAACTATGGTAGTTTAAATTAAATAACGCCACCGCTACTTGCATCTGTGCCATCATTAAGGTCGTCCTCTGCTGCTCCTCCCTTGCCTCCGCCCTCGACCTCTCCAGCTCTGTCTGGGTCTGCGCCAGCTTCTCCTTCAAGGCAAGGAGCTCCATCTAGGTCTGCAAGAGACGACCACTTGAGGGCCCAACGGACAAGGCCTGCGTCGATGAAGCGCCTCTCAAAGGTCGCGCCGACCTCAAGTCGACAAATCCATCAAAAATGGCAAACCTACAATAGAAAGATAAATTGAAAAAGAAATGAAACAAATAACCAACTCACCGTCCATGGCCTTCCTGCCTCCGCTCGCGTAAACGGCTTGGGGGTTGATCAGTGTGTTTTCCCAATCATAATCTGCACCGTGTATCTTCGTGACCTCCTCCGCAGACTTTGCCAAAAAAACAAAGAAATCTTGTAAGCATGTCAATAATAGTATTAGATATAATGAAATTGATGAATTTCAAAAACTTACCACTCGATCGGCTGCTACCTGGCTACACTGCTCTGGCTGAGAAGGGTCACTTCCCTTGTGACCTCTCTTCCAAACCTGGGTCGGGGTCGGCTCCTAACCCATCACTCGCTCCTGTATAGCCGTGTTAATGAGATAAATATATTAGGACACAAAAAAAAATTGAAAAAGTACTTACCATGCATTTGGACAAACGCAAGTAGCCATCGCCGCCATAGTTGTGCTTTCCCTCGGACCCCATGCGGCACTGTCAAGCCTTTGTGGACTTACCGGCGAAAGCTTCGCTAGCCCAGTACCGACAAAGAGCCAAGTACGCCTTGGGGTTACTCTGTAACCAGGAAATACTAACATGCACATATTTCATTTTTCATCAATGTAGTTAACATACATAGGTACTGTAAATATTTAACAATATTAAAAACTTACCTCCGTGTACTGCTCCTCTGTCAAGTATGTGTCGGTGTCCTTTCTAAATGGACCCCTTTGTTGCTCCTGCTCCTGGGGGTGCAGCTTGTAGTACGCGTTGACGGCCTAAATCCAGGTGTTCGACAATGCTGCCATCGTGAGCTTTCGAGCGTTGTAATGGAAGCGCACCTCGCGTGGTCCTCCATGCCCGGTTCTTATACTTGGTACCTCAGCTTTAAGCAAACAAACATTTAAGTGATTAACAATTCAAACGAGTTAAAAAATAAAACAGTTAAACATACGTAAAATCGTTCCACATGACTCCCTGAACCGTGTCGTGGACCTGGTGAGAGAAACGAGTGTAGTCATCCCACGATAGGCCAGAGAAACCGTCAATGACACCAGGGTTGTGCAACTTCACTATAGCACCCATGACACTGTTAACATGCCTATGGTGTTCCTCGGCCCCCATGAATGATGTGTCGTACCAACATCTGCAAAATATATTAAATCATTAAATAACGAAAAACATCATCTACTATTTAATATACTATATACAGTTTTTTACCTGTCTCCGACAGGACGGATAGTGATCTACTAAGCAGGAACTGGGGGAGGAGCCACAAAGTGGGTCCTCCTCATCCGTCGCCTCTGCTGCGGCATCGCTGCGTCCTGTGACCCTAAAGGCTCTGCGGAACAAATGGATCCCAAAGGAATGTTAGTGGTAGCCGGCTCCGCGGGAAGGCTAGTGCTAGCCAGCTCCGAAAGGGGGCTAGCGCTAGCCGGCCCCGAAGGGGGGCTAGCGCTAGCGAGCACCTGTAGCGGCCCTCTATCCTCTGAGTCAGACTCAGATGACTCTAAGTCATACTGTACAAAAGAAAAAGATTGATAATAAATAATTATAAACAAGTGCAATTTTTAAAATAATTTGATTGTAAACTAAAATTTACCTTCGTCCGCTGAAAGCACACGTGAGTTGAGGGTGGAGCCTGCGCCATAAATTGGGAATGTCGGCTCAAAGTTAACGAGGTCCCTAAGCAAGGGTCTTGTGCCGACTCAAACCCTCTCATTGGCTTCCCCTTCCCCTTCAACGACATCCTATTGCAAGGAATAAATGATTAATATGCTAAGATAATATACAAAATTAATGTTAAGTTAGTGAATAAAACATTACCAACCAACAACCAAGCATTTGTCCCGAACAAGTTAGTGAATGAAACGTTACTTCATAAATTTCAAAATTCATCAACATCACGGTCATGCACCCTATTACTTAAACCAGCCCATAGACCTTCTTCCGCATGTTTTTTTTGTTTCTGCAAATCAACAGGCTCAACTAAGTCATTGATTTCTTCTATTTCAGATTCTGATTATGTTTCCTCTTCCGTGTCAGTCTCGATATCTTGAGTGTCTCCAACTAAGTCATCGAGTCCTACACTGGGCTCGACTGAGAAGGAGTCTGGCAACTCTTTCTCTTGGTAGACCTCATCAGCCTCATCTTCCTCATTGTAATCATTATCTCCTGGAATGTATAACCGCTCACGAGGATTCACCTTATGTACCACCCACCAAGCTTTGAATTTATTGCATGGATAAGGCAGATAATACACTTGCTCTACTTGGTGTGCAAGAACTAATGAATTGAATCCTTTCAACTGTTCCTTGTGTTTTACTTCGACCATGCCCAATTGGTTTACTCTAATTCCACAAATGGAATCAAACCATTCACAGTCAAAGAATACTGCTAGAATTGTCTTGTTTCTGACAAAAGTGAATTCAAGGATTTTTTTAATAATCCCGTAGTAATGAGTTTCACATTCTTGCAAATCGATTGCCCTAAATACAACTCTGGTATTACATGTTGCCATGAGAGGAAGAGATTCAAATTGAGTTGTACGGAATCGAAAGCCGTTGACGTTATATCGACCATAGCTTCTAACGTTAACCACTCCATAGGATAGTTGTCACAAATCTTCATGGACGTTGGCATATTTTTTGCACTGTCCAAGATATGAAGTTATTAGACAATGGCTCATATTCTTACATTATAAGAAAACATTATTAATATTGATAAGTTAACGAGAAAGCATTACATGATCTCAAAACCAGGAAAGAAAATTAGATCCCCCGTTTATTCCTTCTGGTCGCATCTGTTCTATTTGTTTCCTCGTAGGTTGATGTTTGTGCCTCCAATTTTTCTTTTCGAATTGACTGCACGGAAGGAGAATCTTTTAGAATAGAGGTGTTGCAAAATATGCTTAAAAGCATAAATGTAGAAGAAACACTTACTTGAAATATTCCCTCATTTCATCCATATTAGCGTACATGTAGAAGAAAGCAGCACACCTTTCTTTTTTTCTAACGTCATAGGAAGTGTAACTACCAATAGTAGTGCCTCTTCTTGCAAAAATGGAGAGATCGCTACAAGGAGGTTGCTCATCAATATTGTACTGCATTGCTGAAGGATTGGCATTGTGTTCCTTTGCAAAGTAAACACTTGAGAAGTATCCTACTTCCTTAAGAGTAAAAGCTTTCAGCGATGCAACCTTCAAACCTTGCCCTGTTGCCAACCGTCGGTACCCTACGTATCGGGTACCCCATGATATCGCAAGTAAATTTACAGAGTTTCACCTGTACGAGTCGAAGACCTCTGAAGGCTCCATGTGTCCCGTAGCACTGGACCCGCCTCCCTTGTTAGGGTAGCTTCGACACTGCCACGTGTAATGCAAGGCCGGACCAAACTCCCTTCATAGGGAAGCTCCGGAGATGCCACGTGTCCAGTGACGCCGAACCTAACCCCTAGTAGAGAGAAGCTCCGGTGCTGCCACATGTATAGTACCTCCGGACCTGCCTCCCCACATAGGGGAGCCCTGGAGCTGCCGCGTGTCAAGCCTTCGGACTTAAGCCTGCAACAGGAAGACTACCAGATCTCCAACGGTGCGGATGTTCAAGAGGCTATTAAACAGCCGTTACAAGATGTGATATGTGTCATTAGTGCCATGTTAATGACACACAATCATAGGATTGTTAATACTAGTAACGCCACTATTAAGGCGCGTTATCTTATTGATAATTAAACTTAATACATGTAGATTGTGTATTAGGTGATTAAGTACCTCTGGGGCCACATGTCGGACCAGGATAATAATGTAACGGCCCGTCCTTGGACTATAAAAGGACCGCATCGCACGAACAGAAACAACTAAGAACATACACACACAAGCCAACTCAGGTACACTCCCATACAGTCAACAAAGGCCCGTGGAGTGGGGTATTACGCTCAGGCGGCCCGAACCACGTAAAATTCCCTGTGTCTTCGTCTTGTTCATAATCTTACGTGCGCCCCAACCGAATACAAACCTCTGCGAACTATGTTTTAGTAGTATCGGGGGAAGTGTCCTAGTCCACACTTTGACATTTGTTTGGCACTCAACCTGTTCGTCACAAGACTGGCAGAACAAGTGTTTCCCTTCTTCAAGCTATTGAGGAAGTCCGGGCCATTCCATTGGTCTAAAGAAGCAGAAAAGGCATTCCAAGAGCTCAAACGGCTCCTCACCACACTACCAATCTTGGTAGCTCCGGAGCCTGGTGTAACACCCTCATTTTCATGCATCATGTCCTACATACATTCATATACATGTTTAACATTAACCCACATAAAGAGGAACGAGTTTAAAATTGATTTGGAACAAAACCGTAGTTAAAATGCTGAAAAGTGCGAACTAGTCCAATTTTGGTGAGGACTAGTCCGATATCTCTCTGACTTCAAACGGACTTGTCTGATTTTGCTGCGGACTAGTCCGATTTTGCCTCTGGACACTTTCGGACTTGTCCAATTTTATGCAGACTAGTCCGATGTTCCAAGAATTCTTGAAAATTTGCTATGTCCCTGGACTAGTATGGTGTTCTAGCGGACTTGTCCGTTTTCCTCTCTGACTAAAGTCAGACATGTCCGATTTTTGGCCAGACTTGTCTGATTTCTCTCTGACTAACTTCGGACTAGTCCGGTCCTTTTTGGACTTGTCCGATATTTCGCGACTCCGAATTAATCCTTTGTTTTACGACTTGCTTCTTGGGTTTCATGTTAAGTGGGACTAGGGACGTCGTGCCTAACTCTTTTAGAGCCCACGAGGGACTCTAAACCGGCCTCTACTCATCTCAAACTCGAAATTCATCTAACCCTAGCCTCCACCTCTATATAAACAACCCCACCCCTTAGCTTGACATCTATTTGCCACTTTTTCACCCCACCCAAACCCTAGTTCGTGGAGAGACGCCATCAAGGAGGGAGAAGGAGATCCCAAGCAAGAAGAAGAAGAGGAGGAAACGAAAGAGGATCAAGATCTCCATCAAGTTTCGTTCTTCATCACCAATTCACCTCCAAGTTCATCACCAACCCTACATCATCAAGATCCAAGTGCTACCTCCAAGATCCTTGATTCATTGGAGTCCTAAACACCTGCTATACCTTCTATTTTTCTTTCATTACGTGAATTTTGCCCCTAATCTCCAAATTCACGTCGATCTAGAAAACCCTAGTTCGCTAGTTCTACAAAGTGCGGACTAGTCCGGTCTTCTGCAGACTAGTCCGATTTTGCTGACTAAATTGTGTTGAATTGATTCTAAAACTAGATCTAATCACATCCAAACCTGTATAAACAAAGCCATTAGAACTAGTTAGTGATCACTTAAAAGCAATCTATTAACAAGTTCTACCTTGCATCTGCATTAATCATGCATGTCATGTCATATTGAGGAATATTTGTGCACTCTTTGATTGTGTTTCTTGTCTTGTATGTTTATTGTGTGGATTAGACGGATTTGCGCTAGAGAGTGTCACGGAGGATCTTCATCACCAAGTGTTTGAAGAAGTTGACCCGAACCAACCGCAAGAGCAAGGCAAGTGTCCTTGAAGCATATTGATCCTGTTTTGAAATAAATGTTTTGTTTGCAAAATTGCATGCTTGTGTCAATTTGATGGGAATCCTATGATAGGAAGTTTACTAGCTTCGTTTAACCACCCTTGTCACCTGGGATATATGGTAGAGAGCCGGGATGGAATTTTTACCTTTTGCTTCGCTTAATCCACTAGGGTGGGAAAACAACTATACCACTCAATTTAACTATGCATGGATCAGATTATGGTTGACATGAACTGGTTAATATGATATGGTAATGGGTGATCTAAGCAAGCCTAGTATGTGGATGGGTTGGATGTTATGGTGGTTTTGCTTGCTTTAGATCTAAGGACCGGTTCGTGGAGCGACCATCCAGGATTTACAGTGCCACCATGAGGCCAAGTATGGGTGCGGCGTAGCTGATTAATTAGGGCTTTGCGAGTTCTATTTGGACCTTTAAGGATGCTCGGGGAAGGGGTAGTCGGATTGGGTTTGTTGATGATTGGTGGGACTACCCTAGGATCCGAATGGCTCAAGAGGGGGCCCTTGGTTGAAGATGTGCTCAGTTTGAGACATCGCCACCGGTGAAACCTCAGTGGGGTCTAAATAGGCTAGTAATCCCTTTGCAAAGGCTATTTTGTGATCTCTGGGCCACATACCTGAGGAAGTGTGAGACGGAATAATTGAGATTCTATAGTCATTGAAAGGTGATGAAATCACAAACACGTGGGTAAAGCGGTACAACCTCTGCAGAGTGTGTCTAAAACTATCATGATAGTTGTGCTCCCGGTTATGAGCAACCTGGACCCTCACATGATTTGAGGAAAATTGGGATTTTGGGATGGTTATGGTTGGTATTATGGTTATGGATGGTTATTAATTGAATTCTGGTATTGAATATGGATATTGGTATATGATGATGGATATGGAATATGGACTTGTATTATGATAACTATATGGCTTATGATGGGTTTATTTCATATACATGTAATATATTGCTTTTCAAATGTTTTAATGTACTTTTCAGCACTCACCATTATTATATTCGTGATTTGAATCAGCCACATGTCATACTTTCCCCACTTGCTGAGTACGACATGTACTCACTCTTGCAATCCCCCCCCCCAACAGTTGCATGTCAGGATTGGGAGTTTAATGGCGATAATGCGGAGTTCTAGGACCGTGTCTACCGTCAGCTTTGCCTGTGGTGTTTATTGGAGTTGCGCTATACCCTATTGCTTATGCTACCTAGCTATTTAGTTTGCTTATTTAGTTTATTTCCGCTACATTAGTTGAACTTATCATTAATATTTATTAGAGCTTGTATTCGAGGATGTTATTAATTGTGTAATAAAATCTGTCATTTAATCTTGTCTGTGGTAATTTTATGTATACTCTTTTGTGAATGCACTCGTGTATCTGTGTTGAACGTCCTGGGCACACATATGCGTTCACTTGGTTCATTTTCGGAACCAGGTGTCACAGATTGGCATCAGAGCCAGGTTGACCGTAGGACGCAGCCTAGATAGAACTGACACTTTAGAGCACATAGAAACAATCAGGAATCGATGTGTTATTGCTTGGTGTGCTGCTTGCTATATATATTGGTTGCTTGTGTGCTTAATAGAGGATTTTGGGATGCTTTAGCATTGCCATGTCCACGTAGGCTAGTTAGTTGTCTAGTTTCATATCACTTGATGCATATAGTTGGGGACATTTTCTAATTCTTAACTATTACTTTTCTATAGATGGTGAGGACTCGCAACCAGAGGGATGACAGTGATGAGGAGGAGAACAATGGAGCACCTCAGAATAACCGTGGACAAGGTCCTGCTCAGGGAGATATCAACATTGAGCAGCTATTGGCAATGCAAAACCAGCTCATGCAGACCATAATACAGACTATGGGAGAGCTGCAGGCTAGCAATAACAACAATCAGCCCCACATGCCTCAACCGCCACCCCCACCTCCTCATAACTGGTTGGGAGAGTTTATGAGGACTAGGCCGCCAACCTTTGCTCAAGCCGCTAACCCTATGGATGCGGATGATTGGCTCAAGTCCATGGAGAAGAAGCTTGCTATTGTCCAATGCAGTGACCGGGAGAAGGTCTTATTTGCTTCTCATCAACTAGTTGGAGCAGCTGCGGATTGGTGGGATTCTTATTGCAATGCTCATGAGAACCAAGAGAGGATTACTTGGGCCGAATTCAAAGAGAGCTTTTGTTCTCATTATGTGCCGGAAGGTGTTATGAAGAGACAAGAATTTGAGAACTTGAGGCAAGGGAGATCAAGCGTGAGTGAATATCTCAACAAATTCACTCAACTCTCAAGGTATGCGCCTGAGGATGTGAGCCGGGACAGCCGAAAACAATACTTGTTCATGAGGGGCTTGAACAATGAGATCCAAGTGCAATTGCTTAATTGTGATTATGCCAATTTTCAGAAGCTTGTGGACAAGGAAATTGTGGTTGAGAACAAGATTCGTGAAATGGAACAGGATAACAAAAGGAAGGTGCCATATCAAGCACAACAACAAGGAAGTAATGTGTGCCCCCGCTTTGCACCTCCTAATGCGCCATACTACGGCTCCTCTGCTACTGTACAGCGCCCTGGTTATGCACCATGCCCAATCCATTTGTGCAGCAGCGCCCTGTTATGCAAGCACCTAGGCCTCCAATGCCATATGCACCTCGTTCTAATTTTCCTAGTGCAAATGTTCAGAATCAAGTTCGTCCAAATTCTGGTGGAGTTAAGAAGTGCTATACATGTGGAGAAGTTGGACACTTTGCACATCAATGTCCTAAGTCAAGCCTTGGTCAAGGAAGCAATGTGTCGAGGCAAAACCCAAGACCTAATGGAGGAGCGCCGCAAGGAAACCGCGGACAGCAGAATTTTGCTCGTGGCAATGTGAACCATGTCTCTACAGAGGATGCTCAACAAGCGGATGACGTGGTCATTGGTATGTTTCTTGCCAACTCCAACCCCGCGACTATGTTGTTTGATTCTGAAGCATCGCATTCATTCATTGCATCGAAGTATGTCGCCAAGTATAGTTTGTCTATCTCTCATATGTAGTTTACTCTATTGGTTAAGTCTCCTGGAGGAGAGATGAGGACAAATATAGTATGTCCAAAGTTAAGTCTTAGAATAAGGGGGGTAGATTTCTCCGCCAACCTCATTGTTTTGGATTCTCAAGGATTGGACATTATACTTGGTATGGACTGGTTGAGGAAGCACAATGGAGTTATTGAGTGTGCCACGAAGACGGTGAAGTTTACCAATAAAGAAGGGATCACCGTAGAATTTGAAGCATCTCAAACCGCACCGAAGCAATTGGAGTTGAATCATATGGACGGTGTCGTAATTGAAGAGATTCCGGTGGTGTGTGAATTTTTGGATTTTTTTCTGGAAGAGTTGATAGGTATGCCACCTGATCGAGACATTGAGTTTGTTATTGATTTAATACCTGGAACCGCACCTATAGCTAAGAGGTTGTATAGGATGCCTCCTGTGGAATTAGCGGAGCTCAAGAAGCAGATTCAGGAGCAACTAGAGAAAGGTTTTATTTGCCCTAGTTCTTCACCTTGGGGAGCGCTCGTGCTTTTTATGGACAAGAAGGATGGAACCCAAAGGATGTGTGTGGATTACCGAGCTCTCAACAAGGTGACAATCAAGAACAAGTACACCTTGCCACGCATAGAAGACTTGTTTGATCAGATGAAGGGTGCTTGTGTTTTCTCTAAGATCAATTTGAGGTCGGGATACTTTCAAATGAAGATTAGACAATCGGACATACCCAAGAAAGCTTTTTGGACACGATATGGATCCTATGAGTACACCGTGATGTCTTTTGGATTGACCAATGCACCTGCCTACTTTATGTACCTCATGAATAAGGTCTTCATGGAGTACTTGGATAGGTTCGTTGTGGTGTTTATTGATGACATTATGATATACTCGAAGGACGAGAAGGAACATGAGGAACACTTGAGGCTTACGTTGCAGAAATTGAGGGAGCATCAAATTTATGCCAAGTTCAACAAATGTCAATTTTGGTTGAAAGAGGTGTCGTTTTGGGTCATATCATCTCAGGAGGAGGAGTATCGGTTGACCCAGGAAAGTGAGAGACGTGTTGAAGTGGGAACCACCGCAAAATGTAAAGGAAATAAGGAGTTTCCTTGGGATGGCTGGATATTACCATCGGTTCAGCAAGGACTTTTCCAAGATAGCCAAGCCAATGACAGAATTGCTAACGAAGAGAAAGGCATTCCAATGGACTCAAGCTTGTCAAAACAGTTTTCAGGAGTTGAAGAAGAGGTTGACAAAAGCCCCAGTTTTGGTACTACCGGATGTAAGCAAGAGTTTTGACATATATTGTGACGCCTCAAGACAAGGACTTGGACGTGTGCTCATGAAAGAAGGTCAAGAAGTCACCTATGTGTCAATACAATTGAAGAAACATGAACAGAATTATCCAACGCATGATTTCGAACTTACAGCCGTGATACACGCATTGAAAATTTGGAGACACTACATTCTTGGAGATAGGTGTGAAATTTATATGGATCATAAGAGTTTGAAGTATATTTTCACACAAACTGATCTGAACTTGAGGCAACGAAGATGGTTGGAGCTCATCAAGGATTATGACTTGGGAATCACTTGTCATCCAGGGAAGGCTAATGTAGTGGCCGATGCTTTGAGTAAAAAAGGAGTAAGTCATCAACTCACAGTTTGGGAGTTACCATCCGAGTTATGTAAGGAGTTTGAACGGTTGAACCTTGGATTCGTAAATGAGATGGAGATGATGGAGTTAAACCCAACCTTAGAGCAAGAAATTCGGGAAGGCCAAACTAAGGATGAGGAAATTAAGGAAATCAAGGAAAGGACCCAAGAGGGGAGAGAATTCAGATTTGATGAGGATGAACATGGTAACCTATGGCTTGGTAAGAGGATTGTTGTGCCTCATGTGAAGCATATTCGGGATACAATAATAAAAGAGCCACATGACTCACCATACTTAATTCATCCTGGTTGTACGAAGATGTACAAAGACTTGAAGACTTGCTATTGGTGGTATAGCATGAAGAAGGACATAGCTGAATACGTAGCATTGTGTGATGTGTGCCAACAAGTCAAGGCGGAACATCAAAGGCCAGCTGGACTATTGCAACCATGAAACATCCCAGAGTGGAAGTGGGAAGAGATCGGTATGGACTTTTGGTTTACCTCGTACTCAGTCCGGTTACGACTCAATTTGGGTAATTGTGGATCGGTTAACTAAGTCAGCACACTTTATTCCCGTCAAGACCACCTATAATGGAGAGAAATTGGCGGAACTGTATATGGGAAGAATAGTATGTTTGCATGGAGTTCCGAAGAAGATAGTCTCGGATAGAGGCTCATAATTCACTTTCAGGTTTTGGCAAAAATTGCATGAAGCTTTGGGAACGAGGTTGAATTTTAGTTTATCATATCACCCTCAAACGGATGGACAAACCGAGAGGACCAATCAGATTTTGGAGGACATGATAAGATCTTGTGCTTTTAAGCATGGGAAAAGTTGGGACAAGAGCTTGCCATATGCAGAATTTTCATACAACAATAGTTACCAAGCAAGCTTGAAAATGTCACCTTATGAAGCGCTTTATGGAAGGAAGTGTAGGACACCTTTATTTGGAATGAGGCAGGAGAAACTCAAGTATTTGGTCCGGATGTGTTGCAAGAAGCCGAAAAGCAAGTCCAAATAATTTGTGAAAACTTGAGGGCTGCCCAATCAAGACAAAAAGGCTATGCGGACAATAGGAGAAGGAAACTAACCTTGAAGTGGGAGATTTTGTTTACCTCAAGGTGTCACCGATGAGGGGTCATAAGAGGTTTAACAAAAGAGGCAAGCTAGCATCTCGTTATATTGGGCCATTCAAGATTTTGGACAAAAGAGGAGAAGTAGTGTATAAGTTGGAGATGTCAGCTCATCTTTCGGATGTCCATGATGTGTTTCATGTTTCCCAGCTCAAAAAGGGTTGAGAGTGCCGGAAGAACAAGTGCCAACGGAAGAGTTGGAATTAGAGGCAGATTTGACTTATGCCGAGCAACCGGTCAAATTTTGGAAACCAAGGAGAGAGTCACAAGGAACAAGGTGATTCGATGGTGTAAAGTTCAATGGAAGCACCACACGGAAAAAGAAGCAACATGGGAGTTGGAGGATGATCTCAAGAAGGAATTTCCCTATCTCTTCTCTTCCGCGTCGAATCTCGAGGGCGAGATTCATTTTAAGGGGGGTAGGTTTGTAACACCCTCGTTTTCATGCATCATGCCCTACATACATTCATATACATGTTTAACATTAACCCACATAAATAGGAACAAGTTTAAAATTGATTTGGAACAAAAGCACCCTTAAAATGCTGAAAAATGCGGACTAGTCCGATTTTGGTGAGGACTAGTCCAATTTCTCTCTGACTTCAAACGGACTTATCCGATTTTGCTACGGACTAGTCTGATTTTGCCCTTGGACACTTTCGGACTTGTCCGATTTTATGCGGACTAGTCCGATGTTCCAAGAATCCTTGAAAATTTGCTAAGTCCTTGGGCTTGTCCGGACTAGTCTGGTGTTCCACCGGACTTGTCCATTTTTCTCTCTGACTAAAGTCGGACTTGTCCGATTTTTGGCCAGACTTCGGACTAGTCTGGTCCTTTCTGGACTTGTCCGATATTTTGCGACTCTGAATTAATCATTTGTTTTATGACTTGTTTCTTGGGTTTCACGTTAAGTGGGCCTAGGGACGTCGTGCCTAACTCTTTTAGAGCCCACGAGGGGCTCTAAACCGGCCTCTACTCATCTCAAACTCGAAATCCATCTAACCCTAGCCTCCACCTCTATATAAACAACCCCACCCCTTAGCTTGACATCTATTTGCCACTTTTCCACCCCACCCAAACCCTAGTTCGTGGAGAGATGACATCAAGGAGAGAGAAGGAGATCCCAAGCAAAAATAAGAAGAGGAGGAAATGAAAGATGATCAAGATCTCCATCAAGTTTCGTTCTTCATCACCAATTCACCTCCAAGTTCATCACCAACCCTAGTATATCAAGATCCAAGTGCTACCTCCGAGATCCATGATTCATTGGAGCCCTAAACACCTGGTATACCTTCTATTTCCCATTCCTTACGTGAATTTGACCCCTAATATCCAAATTCACGTCGATCTAGAAAACCCTAGTTCGCTAGTTCTGCGAAGTGCGGACTAGTGCGACCTTCTGCAGACTAGTCCGATTTTGCTGACGAAATTGTGTTGAATTGATTCTAAAATTAGATCTAATCTCATCCAAACCTGTATAAACTTGTTAAAATCCATTAGAACTAGTTAGTGATCAATTAAAAGCAATCTATTAACAAGTTCTACCTTGCATCTGCATTAATCATGCATGTCATGTCATATTGAGTAATATTTGTGCACTCTTTGATTATGTTTCTTGTCTTGTATGTTTTTTGTGTGGATTAGATGGATTTGCGCTAGAGAGTGTCGCGGAGGATCTTCAGCACCAAGAGTTTGAAGAAGGTGACCCAAACCAACCGCAAGAGCAAGGCAAGTTACCTTGAAGCATATCGATCCTGCTTTGAAATAAATGTTTTGTTTGCAAAACTGCATGCTTGTGTCAATTTGATGGGAATCCTATGATAGGAAGTTTACTAGCTTTGTTTAACCACCCTTGTCACCTGGGATATATGGTAGAGAGTCGGGATGGGATTTTTACCTTTTGGTTCGCTTAATCAACTAGGGTGGGAAAACAACTATACCACTCAATTTAACTATGCATGGATGAGATTATGGTTGACATTAACTGGTTAATATGATATGGTAATAGGTGATCTAAGCAAGCCTGGTGTGTGGATGGGTTGGATGTTATGGTGGTTTTGCTTACTTTAGATCTAAGGACCGGTTCGTGGAGCAACCATCCAGGATTTATAGTGCCACCACGGGGACAAGTATGGGTGCGGCGTAGCTGATTAATTAGGGCTTTGCGAGTTCTATTTGGACCTTTAAGGATGCTCGGGGAAGGGGTAGTCGGATTGGGTTTGTTGATGATTGTGGGACTACCCTGGGATCTGAATGGCTCAAGAGGGGGCCCTTGGTTGAAGATGTGCTCAGTTTGAGACATCACCACTGGTGAAACCTCAGTGGGGTCTAAATAGGCTAGTAATCCCTTTGTAAAGGCTATTTTGTGATCTCTGGGCCACACACCTGAGGAAGTGTGAGACGGCATAATTTGAGATTCTATAGTCATTGAAAGGTGATGAAATCACAAACACGTGGGTAAAGCGGTACAACCTCTACAGAGTGTGTCTAAAACTATCATGATAGTTGTGCTCCCTATTATGAGCAACCTGGACCCTCACATGATTAGAGGAAAATTGGGATTTTGGGATGGTTATGGTTGGTATTATGGTTATGGATGGTTATGAATTGAATTATGGTATTGAATATGGATATTGGTATATGATGATGATATGGAATATGGACTGGTATTATGATAACTATATGGCTTATGATGGGTTTATTTCATATACATGTAATATATTGCTTTTCAAATGTTTTAATGTACTTTTCAGCACTCACCATTATTATATTCTTGATTTGAATCAGCCACATGTCATACTTTCCACACTTGCTGAGTACGACATGTACTCAATCTTGCAACCCCCCCCCCCCCAGCAGTTGCATATCAGGATTGGGAGTTTAATGGCCATAATGCGGAGTTCTAGACCGTGTCTACCGTCAGCTTTGCCTATGGTGTTGATTGGAGTTGCGCTATACCCTATTGCTTATGCTGCCTAGCTGTTTAGTTTGCTTATTTAGTTTATTTCCGCTGCATTAGTTGAACTTGTCATTAATATTTATTAGAGCTTATATTTGAGGATGTTATTAATTGTGTAATAAAATCTGTCAATTAATCTTGTCTTTTGTAATTTCCTTTATACTCTTTTGTAAATGCACTCATGTATGTGTGTTGAACGTCCTGGGCACACATATGTGTTCACTTGGTTCATTTTCAGAACCGGTTGTCACACCTGGTGAGCCTCTTTTGCTTTACATTTCAGCAACTATGGAGGTTGTCAGCATGGTCCTGGTCATGGAGAGACCGAAGCCATCTTCAGTTCAAGAGTCCAGACCCCTCCAGGAGGGTCCGGAGCTACCAGAAGGCGAGTTTGGATCCCATCCCCCAAGCGCGGATCCTAAAGGCAAGCTGCCCGAGGATCAACCTCTCTCATCTGAGGAAATTCTTACGGCTTAAGAAGAAGTTTCGGACCCCT
The DNA here is from genome assembly GCA_036927565.1 of Tuctoria greenei. NCBI lineage: Eukaryota > Viridiplantae > Streptophyta > Magnoliopsida > Poales > Poaceae > Tuctoria > Tuctoria greenei. Next base: position 164,584,716 of record JAYESD010000006.1, read on the forward strand.
CCGGGAGGGTCCGAGAAGCTCAAGAAGAAGGTCAGGACCCCTCCAGGAGGGTCCAGGTTGATGAAGAAGAAGCTCCAGGCCCTTGCGGGAAGGTCTGGACTGTCCAGCGTCCAGTGTACTTCATCGGTGAAGTACTACATGACGCCAAGACTCGGTACATTGAGGTGCATAAGCTGCTTTATGCAGTTCTTATTGCCTCAAGGAAGCTTCGTCACTACTTCCAAGCCCACAAAATATCAGTGGTACCATCTTATCCCCTACGTGCTATATTGCATAACCACAACTCTACGGGAAATATTGCAAAGTGGGTAGCGGAGCTGGCAGAATTCGATCTCGGATTCTTGCCTTGACATGCTATCAAGAGTCAGGCATTAGCTGACTGCATGGCGGAGTGGACCCCTTCTTCATCAAATCCAGGGGGCCATAGTGAGCAGAGGCCGAAACCCAAGGTCTCGGTCTTTACCGAGCCTCACTGGACTCTCTACTTTGACGGCCCCGTGCAGAAGCAGGGGGCCGGAGCTGGAATCCTTCTCCTCGCTCCCACCGTGAATAAGGTCAAGTGCATGGTACACCTTGACTTCAAGGCAACCAACAACATGGTGGAGTATGTGAATGTGGCCTAGAGGGGGGATGAATAGGCCTTTTTGAATTTTGTCGGAACCTGCAACACTTAACGACCATATCAAATCTCGAGATATCAGAGTAGTCCGGTCAACTGCGGACTAGTCCGGTGTGTACCGACTAGGTTAATCAAATTTGATTGATTAGTTTGTTTTTAGGATGTATGCAGCGGAAATATACTTGTAATTGAAGTGTTACACGATTATGAACTAGGATATACCACAAGTCAATCATATATTTGATGTTTCAACGTAAAGTAAGCAAGATTATTGAAACCTTAGATTGATATGATGTATAAGAACGATGAGCGCAAAGTAAGAACACAAGCACTTTATCCCGTGGTTCGGTTCCCACAAAGGCAACCTACATCCACGTTGAAGAGTCAACAAAAGGACCTGGTCTTCTCCAACCCTACCCTCTTCGGATCGCCACGGAGGCCAATCCTCTTCACTTATCACAAAGGGCAAATAACCGAATTAAAGGGTCCTTCTCACACGTTGAGGGCTCCCCAAGATTACAACAAGAACTCCACCAACAACACACTCAAAAGATTACAATGAAAACCACAGGAGTGTGTTAGGGAATCAAACCAAGAGCTCAATGAATGATGAACTGTGTCTCTCCAATGATCCAAAGTGTATCCTCAAGGGATTGATCTTTGTTGCTTTTGATTTCGTGGAGAGATGTGTTTTTGAGGCTCTTGGGATGTGTGATGGCGCAGGGGGTCGAGAGTTGTGAAAGATGGGACGTGTACACCAATTTATATGTGGTTCCCAAAAGTTACTGTTAGGGTTCAGGAATATCAAACTAGTCTGTGGTGGACGCCGGACTAGTCCGGTGTGTTGTGTGTAGCAAACCCTAGGTGTCCCGAAATATTGGACTAGTCTGGCTAGAAGCGGACTTGTTCGATTTCGCTTTTGGAAATCTTCGGACTAGTCCGATGGATATCGGACATGTCTGGAAAAGTGAAACCCTAAGTGAATTGGTGACATGTACGCACTTGGAGGACTTGTCCAATTTAGGTCAGAGGGTTTTCGGACTAGTCCATGCCAATATCGGACTTGTCCGATTTACATCAGAATGATATCGGACTAGTCCGTTGTGTGATCGGACTTGTCCGATTTTGTGCAACTTGTGAAGTGTTTTGAGGACTAGTCCGCACTGGGAAGGACTAGTCCAATTCTAGTCAGAGAGATATCGGACTAGTTCGTGGTGATATCGGACTTGTCCGATCTTGTGCAGAAAGTTATCGGACTAGTCCGGTGTCAGTCGGACTAGTCCGGTCCTGTATAAACTTGTGCAATGTGTGTGATTATTTGTGCTTGATCTCTTAGGGTGTGTTTCCTTAACACACTCCATACACAATGATCTACTACACTTGTTCCTTGAGCTCTTTTCCACATTGCTCCTCATTCTCCCTTCTTTTTTGGCACCTTGCTTAATTTCTCATTAGAACCTGTGCTCATCTCAACAAAGTGGTTAGGATCTCATTTGCTTGTCATAGATCATCCAAAATCCACAAGGCATTCATAGATGCACTTTCAGTATGAAGCTCTTATCTATGGGCTCAAGGTGGCGCTATCATATGGCGTCAAGCAGTTGATGGTGAAGGGTGACTCTCAACTCATCATCATGCAAGTCAAATGTAAATGCAGTTGCAACAACCCTCAACTCGCTGCTTACCCCCTTGAAGTCCAGAAGCTGCAGAGGGACTTCGATGTCCTAGACCTCTGCCATGTCCAGCATCTCAACAACGCTGAAGCTGATGAACTCTAGACGAAAGCTTCAACCGCAGACCAACCTCCCGACAGAGTTTTTGTCAGGAGATCATCCAGACCCATCGCTCAGCCTGCTAAATTGAGTTAAGGGGGCGAGGCTAGCACACAAAATCTTGTTGTTTCGGTGGTCCTGTTACCATGCCGTCCACCAAGGATCGTAGGCGTTGCAGGAAGCTCCGAGCAACCAAGCGTGCAAGATCCGGAGGCTCAAGTTATCTCCAATGCATGGATCTCGAAGATCCGGAGCTACTTGAAAGAAAACATCCTTTCTGAAGATGGTGCTTTCGCTGACCGAATCGTCAGATTGGCTAAAAGATACACGCTGGTAGAAGGGGATCTATACCAGCGCGGTGCCAACATCATTCCAATGCGGTGCATTACCCGAGAAAAAGGTCATGAGCTCCTCGCGGAAATCCATAGAGGCGAGTGTGGGAACCATGCATCTTCCTACACGTTGGTTGGTAAAGCCTTCCGGCATGGCTTTTACTGGCCTACAGCACTCTAGGATGCAGTTGAGCTGGTAAAAAAGTGTGAAGCGTGTCAGTTCGGCTCCTCTAGGGATGGGGGTAGGCCCAGCCCAGGCTTGTGCGGCACATGAAACAAATTCATACACCGGCTCAGTCGCTGCAAATGATACCTCCTACATGGTCATTCGCTGTGTGGGGGATGGACATTTTGGTACCTTTCCTAAACACCGTCGGAGGTTACAAGTTTCTGTATGTCGCCATCGACAAGTTCACCAAGTGGCCAGAAGCTACTCCAGTTGTGACAATACACGAGCAAGCTGCTATCAAGTTCTTGAAGTCCATAGTCTACAGATTTGGAGTTCCGAACAAAGTCATCACTGACAACGGAACCCAATTCACAAGTGCAGCATTCCAATAATATTGCGAATACTTCAGCATACAAATCAGCTACGCATTAGTAGCTCACCCGGCAAGTAATAGCCAAGCCGAGAGAGCAAATGCAGAAATATTGAAAGGACTCAGGATGCGTAGATATGAGCGCTTGAAGAAACACGGAGCTAACTATATAGAAGAGCTTCCGTCTGCACTGTGGATGAGCAGGACAACACCCAACCGGTCAACTGGAGAGACACCCTTCATCCTAGTGTACGGAGCTGATGTGGTCCTTGCTCCGGAGATCACTATGTGGTCACTCCGGGTCCGGGCCTTCGATGAAGCCGAGCAGGACAAGCTCTGGCGTGAAGACCTAGACCTCGTCAACGAGGGAAAGTCCCAAGCAGCTGTTCAGAACACAAGATATCAACAGGCGCTCCAGTGCTATCATCAAAGGTTCGTGCGCAACTGGCAACTTGAAGAAGGCAATGGTGCTGCGAAGAATACTAACTCGAGAAGGGATGAACCAACTCTCCCCAGGCTAGGAACGTCCCTTTTGAGTTATCAAAGTTTCCCACCCTGGATGCGTTCGCTTGGCAACAGAGCATGGGACCCCACTTCCCAATCCATGGAACATCGAGCACCTCCGTAAGTTTTATGCTTAGTTTCATGGCGGTGAGTCTGTACTTACACACAATGTAAATTATAAAGTCTATTTACAGAGTTGGGTAGGTCCTCAGGAGGAACATCCGGACCCCTACGGGAGGGTCTGGACAGTTCGAGCTCACTTAACTTGGTCATTGTACTTTAAGTGTAGCTTACCTACCCTCGGTTAGAACAAGATGAATAGCACGCTTAGCCTGGTTCTGTACCCTAAGTGTGTCCTTGTCTCCCCTGTAATTCGGACCAATAATGAAATACATTGTTTTGTGAAAGCAGACTCCATGTGCATTAATTTTGTACAGGCTCGTTTCTTATATCTTTTTATTCTTATCTATAACGAAATTGTGCGATTCTTTTTAAGATTTAGTCCAGGTTATTCATATGATAAGTTATATTGTTGATCTTCTTTCGGATCTTAGCATTGCTAGATGGTCTACTTGCCTGAAAACCAAAGCCAATGGAAGGTACGGAGTGTTGTATCATCTTAGACTGGTCAAGCACCCTAAGTACGTCACTCTACCTACATTCCAACAGGTCTTAGTAGGGTGGGTCCGGAAGGTATGCAGAACTAGAGATTACATCAATATGCTTGTTATCATGTTGAGTTCCTGTGGATCTATAATTCAAATAAGAATAGTAAGTCACAAACAATTTATAGACAAGAGGACGAATTTTACTGCTTTTCTTGTCTTTAATGCGCAAGAAAAACGAGAAACTCATAGCGATTGTGGATGTTGTTGGAGCTGTTAAGATCTGGCAATCCCCAGGGGGCCCGTCGTCGACGTTACATACGTTGAAAGTGGGTGACATCGGAGCTAACAAGCTCCGATAACTCTCATGGGGGCCAGCCGTCGACGTGAAGAATTAATGATGATCTAAATGAAGATGGTGGAGAAATCACCGCAAAGACGTCCGCCGTCGACGTATTATGCATTGACAGTGGACGATGAAACCAGGAAAGCTCCAACGATCCCAGGGGGGGCCGCCGTCGACCTTCTAAGCATTGATAGTGGGCACCTTCGAAGCTACCAAGCTCTGACAACTCCCAGGGGGGCCCACCGTCAACATTTTTAAGCATTGATAGTGGGCGTTGTTGGACCTATCTTGCTCCAACAACTCCCTGGGGTCCCGCCGTTGACGTTTCTAAGCATTGATAGTGGGCGCCGTCGAACCTACCTAGCTTTGACAACTCCTAGGGGGCCTGCTATCGACGTTTCTAAGCATTGATAGTGGGCGCCGTTAGACCTACCAAGCTTCGACAACTCCTAGGGGCCCCACCGTCGACATTCCTAAGCGTTGATAGTGGGTGCCGTCGGACCTACCTAGCTCCAACAACTCTCAGGGGGGTCGCCATCAATGTTTCTAAGCGTTGATAGTGGGTGCCGTCAGACCTACCTAGATCCAACAACTCCAGGGGGCTCGATGTCGATGTTTCTAAGCGTTGATGGTGGGTGCCGTTGGACCTACCTAGCTCTAACAACTCCTAGGGGGCCTGCCGTCGACATTTCTAAGCATTGATGGTGGGCACTGTCAGACCTACCTAGCTCCGACAGCTCCCAAGGGGCCCGCTGTCGACGAAACAAAGGGTCCTCGGAGATGTCGGAGGTAAACTTCAGAACTCGGAACTATCGTTTTGGCTACAAGCGAAAAGCAAAGTCATCAAAACATTGTCAAATCCTTGTGGTACATGTCCGCAATAAAATTGTGTACATTTACCAGGGGGCCAATAGTATAAAGGACAATGCATTGAAGACACACACAAAATGGATTTCATTTATTCAAAGGACTGGATTTCATTCATTCAAAATTGGAGAATTACAAGTAAAGGCAGAAGAAAAGAGATCTAGCTACTGAGGTCCTATGGAAAAACGAGGCAACTTTCTCAGCAGCTTCCTAAACTCTGGCCCTAGCGGTGTCTTCTTCTTCAACAATGGGTCCTTTGACCACTGGATCCAGAGACAGATGAGGGTCCCGGCTTTTGAAACACGTCAGCACGTATTATGGCGACATTCTTGGCTAGAGACTTCACCTCCGTCTCCAGTTGGTCAACGATGACGTCACCCATTGCTTCCATCTTGTTGCCAGCAGAGCTCAACGCCACCAGTGCTTTGTCCAGCTCTGGCTCCGAGTCGGCCGAACGTACCGGACTGAAGCCAAGCGGCACTAAAGCTTTGTTGGCATGCCCCAGGAAGTCCCAGACTTTCTAGGACTCAGTCGCCCTCAAGTTCCTAAGTTCCTCCAATGACCTTCTGGCAGATGCAAGCTCTGAACCTTCCCAGGTGATGCACTTGACCTCCTTGGCATGCTGCTGAATACTTTTAGGCACCTGCTTTTCACAGTCAACAAGCTCTGTCTCCTGGAGGTGGATGTGGTTTCGACGATTCCCCGGATCCTTCTCCCTGCCCTTCACTTTCTCCTCTCTGGTGGAGACTTTAGTCTCTCTCTTGGAGAGTTCTTGTCCCACCTGCCAAATCCTCTCCTCTTCTTGCTTGCACCGCTGTTCAAACTTTTTGGTGCGGTCAGACAAGCTCTGCTCCACCAGAAATAGCCTCTAGGCAAGCTCTTTCTCCCTCTTCACGAGGTCCTCCTTCTTCTCCAGGATCTTCTCTTCCCTCTCGTCGAGAGACCCCCGGTGCTTGAGGAGTATTTCATTCAGCTCTTTGATGTTGTCCTGACACTCATTAGCTGCATCGTTTGTCTCTCGAGCATGCTCGAAAATCTCTCGAGTCTTCTTGTCGAGAGCCTTGATGGCAGCCTCCCGCTCATTTAGCAGGCGGTCCAACAGTGCTAACCGAGCCTTCTCCTTGGCCACCCATTCCTTCTGGTCAGCCAGCCTCGACTGCGTCACATCGTCTCAAAGTGAAGTCTGCTGCGCCAACGCCTTAACGTGTTGTGCTCTTCTTCCACGGCTTTGCTATCGTGGTCAAAGGCGATTTGGACCTCACAAAGACTAGAGCAGGCATTGTCTATAGACACCGCCAAAGGAATTAGCTCTAGACTAGCTTGGATCTTTTCCGTTGGCTCGAGTGGATCTTCAAAGACAACTGAGGGGCCCCAAGGTGCGAGCTCCCTCTCGAGCAACTCAACGTCAGCTAGACCAATCGATTGAAGCTCCTCCATCTCCATTGCACTCGGAGCTGATGAGGAAGGTCCCACTGCCGGATCTTCAATTGTTGGCTCGGTGTGTGGAGGACCTGCAGCCACCTCCTTCGGGTGCTCCGGCTCTGACATAGACACCTCCAGAGTAATCACCTTCGGGGCTGGGGTTGTAGCTTCGTCCGGAGCCCCCTCCACCTCCGACTCAGGTGCCGGGACTTCAAATACCTCCGGCTCATGTGCTGGAGCTTCATTTACTTCTGGTTCAGGCACCGAAACTTCTGCCGTCTCTGGCTCTGGTGCTGGAACCTTAGCCGCGGGTTCTGAAACCGTTGGCACCTCTTCATGAGTCTCTCCCCCGTGGTCTGGCACTACAACAGGAGCTTCTGGCGTCGTCACTGGATCGAAGTCCACAACAGCTAGCGCCCGCAGCTATCGTGTTTTTGGGCATCACTAGTGGGGGGGGGGGGGGCAGGAGTCGAAGCAGGAGCTTCTGTTTGCATTGCCTCCGTTGCTGCAGCGAGGGCTAGAGCTTCAGTGTTCTCCTCGAACACCATGGAAGCAAAAGATCAAAAAATTCAAAACATGATAAAAACAAAAATAGCAACTCAAGGAGAGAAGCCAATGCTTACCTTGATAAGCTACCACTCCAGTCGGCGCGAAACTTCTTCTTCGGGCGATCGAAGCCAGAACCCACTGTAGTTGGTGTGGTGGAGGCTCTGGGTTGCTGCCCGAAACTTGCCGCAACCATCAGCGTCGCCTCAGTCAGGACCTCCCTCGACTGGGAAGGACCTCCGGACCTGGAGCTTGTAGCCGGTACTGGGGCCAGAGTTGATTTCCCAGAGCTAGCGGCCCTTGTGGACGCCGGCTCCTAAGAGGGCTTGGCCATTGAAGCTCTGCTTGGCCGAGGAGAAGAGGTTGTCAGAGATGGAGCCGACCTGAGAGAGCTTCCATCCTCATGTCTCAGCATCCTCTTACGGCTAGAAGACTCGACCGGCTCCTTGCCCTTGTCCTTGCCCTTGCCGATGTCATCAACCTTCTGGCTTCGAGCAGTGGGGGCCACCCTTTATGAAGCTTTAGGAATGGCAATCCCAGCGGTCCCACGCATCTCCATCAGGCCAAGGTTATCAAGCTTTGGCATCCCACTTCGGAGCTTCCTCCTGACTTCGGGAACCATGTTCAAAGGGAGGAAGTTTGCCGGTGGGGTCAAGGTGTCCTAGGAGATAGCTCTGTGTTGAAACTTCTGGAGATCGAGCTTCAAAGCTTCATCATCCAAGTTCGTATGAAGACTAGATTCAATACGATTGTGGTCCATCTCGCTGTTGAAGGCCCAAGCGGGCCACTCCCTCTTGATCAGCGAAGCCCATCTGTTGACCAGAAAGTTCCCGAAGACTATCTGAGGGGTCACTCCACCCTCCACACATTGCTGGATCCTGGTCAGGACAGGCTTGTAAGCATCAGACAGCTCGTGAACTACATTCCAAGCATCAGTGTTGATATTGGGGAGGCCCTGATCACCCTGTCCTTCTTTTAGTTGTCTCACTTCTCAGTGGGGAAGGTCCTCAAGTACTTGAAGAGACAGTTCTTGCGCTTCACGAAGTAGTAGAAGCCAATTAGCTCAGTCCCCTTCCCCATAGTGTGGACCGTGAAGAAGGCGCAAGAGCTTGTTGCTTGGTGGCACGCTCACCCACATCTCGCAAAAGTGGACGAAGGTCACCACCAGCAAGAATGAGTGAGGGCTGAGGTGATGAAGCTGGATCCTGTAGAAGTCCAGTAGCATCACGAGAAAGCTTGAGAAAGGTGGGATCGGTCCCACCATGGCATACACCGAGAAGTAGATGATCTCTCTAGCACGCTCCTTCTTGAAGGGAAGCTTGACGAAGCAGATCCACTTGTTGAAGGAGTCACTGGACTGTCCCATGTTGGTCTGAACCCTTGACAATTCTTCATTGCTCTTGATCTTGCTGCAGGGAAGACCCAACTCCATCGTGGCAAAGTTGAGCTAAAGTAGGAAAATCTAAGGAAATGTGGAGAGGTTCTTAGCGCAAGTTCAAATGAAGGCGTAAAGAGTCCTCAAACTGTGCAGGCTTACCTTCTTTAGTAAGCCTCCGCAACACTTCGATGGAAACCGCGACGAGATCAAGATTACATTTCAAAAAATCTACCCCATCAATGTCAAATGGGCACGGGTCCACTCGGGCGGAAATGTCGAAGTTATCACACCTGAAAGTGCATCTAGGCATCCCTTGTGGGTTTTGGTTTATTTATGACAAGCAAATGAGATCCTAACTAAATTGTTGAGATGAGCGCAGGTTTTAATGAAATTATGAAGAAAGTACAAAAAGAAGGGAGAGTGAGAAATCAAGTTGAAAGGAGCTCAAGAAATGATTAGAATACTCTTTGTGTATGGAGTGTTTGGAGAAACACACCCCAAGAGCTGAAGCAAATTTTAATCACTCTCACTGCACGAAGTTATACAGGTCCGGACTAGTCCGATTTACCTCGGACTAGTCCGATTTCTCTCTGTCCAGAATTGAACAAGTCCTCCCAGAGCGAACTTGTCTGCACAGTCCAGTTTCCACAGACCGGACTAGTCCGATATCACCACAGACTAGTCTGATATCTCTCTGACTAAGATTGGACTAGTCCTCCCCAGTGTGGAGTAGTCCTCAGCACTTCACAGTTTGCACGAAGTCGGACAAGTCCGATATCACCACGGACTAGTCCGATATCCTCTCTGACTAAAATTGGACAAGTCCTCCAAGTGCGGACTTCCTCAATTCACTAAGGGTTTCACCACGGTCGGACTAGTCCGATATATGTCGGACTAATCCGAGCATCTCTAGAGACAAAATCGAACTAGTCCGCCCCTGGCTGGACAAGTCCCATAATTCAGGGCACTTAGGGTTTCCCACACGCCGCACACCAGACTAGTCTGGAGTCCACATCGGACTAGTCCAGACATCGCAAACCCTAACGGTAACTTTTGGAAACCCTAGTACAAATAGAGGTGTACGGCCCCTAAATAAAAACTCTCGACTCCCTGCGCCGTCACACCTTCCAAGAGCCTAGAAAACACGTCTCTCCTTACAATCCAACGCAAGAAAGATCAAATACTTGAGGATTAACCATAGGTCAAAGGAAAGACACATTCTGTAACACCCTAATTTTCATGCATCATGCCCTACATGCACTCATATACATGTTTAACATTAACCCACATCAAGAGGAACGAGCTTAAAATCGATTTGGAGCAAAACCGCACTTAAAACGCAGGAAAGTGCGGACTAGTCCGATTTTGCTGCGGACTAGTCTGATTTCTCTCTGACTAAAAACGGACTTATCCGTTTTTGCTGCGGATTAGTCCGATTTCTGGCACTAGAAACTTTCAGACTTGTCCGATTTTGTGCGGACTAGTCCGATGCTCCATGAATCCTTGAAGAATTTGCTAAGTCCCTGGACTTTTCTGGACTAGTCCGGTGTTCCAGCGGACTTGTCCGTTTTCCTTTCTGTTCAAATTTGGACTTGTCTGATGTTTGGCCAGACTTGTCTAATATTTCATGACTTCGAATTGATCTTTTGTTTTACGACTTGTTTCTTGGGTTTCACGTTAAGTGGGCCTAGGGACGTCGTGCCCAACTCTTTTAGAGCCCATGTGGGACTCTAAACCGGCCTCTACTCATCCCAAAACTCGAAATCCATATAACCCTAGCCTCCACCTCTATATAAACAGCCCCACCCCTTGGTTTGACATCTATTTTCCACTTTTCCACCCCACCCAAACCCTAGTTCGTGGGGAGCCACCATCAAGGAGGGAGGAGAAGATCCCATGCAAGAAGAAGAAGAGGAGGAAACGAAAGAGGATCAAGATCTCCACCAAGTTTTCGTCCTTCACCACCAATTCATCTCCAAGTTCATCACCAACCCTGGATCACCAAGATCCAAGTGCTACCTCCAAGTTTCTTGATTCATTGGAGTCCTAAACACCTGGTATACCTTCTATTCTCTTTTCCTTACGTGAATTCAACCCCTAATCTCCAAATTCATGTCGATCTAGAAAACCCTAATCTACTGATCTCGTCAAGTGCGGACTTGTCCGGTCCCTAGCGGACTAGTCCGATCTTCCTGGTTAAATTGTTTTGAATTAATTCTAAAATTTGATCTAGTCACATCCAAACCTGTATAAACTTGTTAAAAGCTATTAGAACTAGTTAGTGATCATTAATAGCGATCCAATAACAAGTTCTACCTTGCATTTGCATCGATCTTGCATGTCATGACATATTGAGTAATATTTGTGCACTCTTTGATTGTGTTTCTTGTCTTGTATGTTTATTGTGTGGATTAGACGGATTTGCGCTAGAGAGTGCCGCGAAGGATCTACAGCATCAAGAGTTTGAAGGCTTTGATCCTAATCAACAGCAAGAGCAAGGCAAGTGTCCTTGAAGCATATTGATCCTGTTTTTAAAATAAATGTTTTGTTTGCAAACTGCATGCTTGTGTCAAATTGATGGGAATCCTATGGTACGAAGTTTACTAGCGTTTTTTGACCACCCTTGTCACGTGGAATTTATGGTAGAGAGTCGGGAAGGATTTTTACTTTTTCGCTTCGCTTGATTAATTGGGATGGGAAAACAACACTGCACATTTAATTATGTATTAATGATATTATGGTTAATGTGAACTGGTTGATACGGTATGGTAATGGGTTATCTAAGCAAGCCTGGTATGTGGATGGGTTGGATGTTATGGTGGTTTGCTTGCTTTAGATCTAAGGACCGGTTCATGCAAGAATAAGCCAGGATTACAGTCCCACCACGAGGCCAAGTATGGGTGCGGCGTAGCTGATTAATTAGGGCTTTGCTAGTACTATGTGGACCATTGTGGATGCTCGGGGAAGGGGTAGTCGGATTGGGTTTGTTGATGATTGGTGGGACTACCCTGGGATCCGAATGGCTCAAGAGGGGGCCCTTGGTTGAAGATGTGCTCTGCGGGAGACATCGCCACCGGTGAAACCTCAGTGGGGTCTAAATAGGCTAGTAATCCCTTTGTAAAGGCTATTTTGTGATCTCTTGGCCATACAGCAAAGGAAGTGTAATTGGCATGAGGGAGGTTCTTTAGTCGCCGACGGGTGATGAAATTACAAACACGTGGGTAAAGAGGTACAAACTCTGCAGAGTTAAATAAAACTATCATGATAGTCGTGCTCCCGGTTATGAGCACCTAGACAACTTCCATGATTAGAGGGAAAATGGAATTTGGGACGGTTATGGTTTGGTAATGGTTATGGATGGTTATGGATTTATTTCTGGTATTGAATATGGTTATTGGCAAATGGTGAAATCTGGAATTATTGATGAGGATGGTGAATTATGGACTGGTATTATGATATTACTTATCATTATGATGGGTTTACTTCACATACATATAATATATTGCTTTTCAAATGTTTTAATGTACTTTTTAGCACTTTGCCATTATTATTGTCGTCATTTGAATCAGCCACATGTCATACTTTCCACACTTGCTGAGTACGACATGTACTCACTCTTGCAATCCCCCCCCCCCAACAGTTGCAAGTCAGGATTGGGAGTTAAATGGTGATAATGCGGAATTCTAGGTCGTGTCTACCGTTAGCTTTGCCTGTGGTGTTATTGGAGCTGCGCTATCCCTTATGCTTAGTTTGCTTAGTTGCTTATTTAGTCTATTTCCGCTGCATTAGTTGAACTTGTCATAAATGTTCCTTAGAGGTTGTATTCGAGGATAATCTGGTTTGTGTAATAAAATTCAGTTAATAAATCTTGTTCTGTGGTAATTTTCTGTATACTCTTTTGTGATTGCACTCGTGTATGTGTGATGAACATCTTGGGCACACATATGCGTTAGCTTGGTTCATTTTTACGGAACCAGGCGTCACAGATTGGTATCAGAGCCACAGGTTGACCGTAGGATGCAGCCTAGATAGAATGGACACTCTAGAGCACATAGGGGCACTCATGAATCGATGTGTTTGCTTGGTGTGTTGTTGCTATATATATTGTTTGATTGTGTGCTTAATAGAGGATTTTGGATGCTTTAGCATTGCCATATCCACGTAGGCTAGCTAGTTGTTTAGTTTCATATCCCTTGGTGCATATAGTTGGGGACGTTCTCTAATTCGTACCTATTGCTTTTTCTTCACATGGTGAGGACTCGCAATCAGAGGGATGGCAATGATGAGGAGGAGAACAATGGAGTGCCTCAGAACAACATTGGACAAGGTTCTACGCAGGGAGCTATCAACATTGAGCAGCTATTGGCTATGCAAAACCAGCTCATGCAGACCATGATACAGACTATGGGACAGCTGCAGGCTGGCAACATCAACAATCAGCCCCACATGCCTCCACCGCCACCCCCGCCTCCTCATAACCGATTGGGAGAGTTTATGAGGACTAGGCCGCCAACCTTTGCTCAAGCTGCTGACCCTATGGATGTGGATGATTGGCTCAAGTCCGTCGAGAAGAAACTTGCTATTGTCCAATGCAGTGACCGGGAGAAGGTCTTGTCTGCTTCTCATCAACTCGTTGGAGCAGCTGTGGATTGGTGGGATTCTTATTGCAACGCTCATGAGAACCAAGAGAGAATTACTTGGGCCGAATTCAAGAAGAATTTTCGTTCTCATTATGTGCCCGAGGGTGTTATGATCTTGAAGAGGCAAGAATTTGAGAATTTAAGGCAAGGAAGATCAAGCTTGAGTGAATACCTCAATAAGTTCACTCAACTCTCAAGGTATGCGCCCGAGGATGTTAGTCGGGACAGCCGGAAACAATACTTGTTCATGAGGGGCTTGAACAATGAAATCCAAGTGCAATTGCTCAATTATGATTATGCAAATTTTCAGAAGCTTGTGGACAAAGCGATTGTGGTTGAGAACAAGATTTGTGAGATGGAGCAAGACAATAAGAGAAAGGCGCCCTATCAAGGACAGCAACAAGGAAGTAATGTGCGCCCTCGCTTTGCGCCGTCCAATGCACCTTACTTCAGCCCTTCTATTCCTACTGAGCGCCCTAGTTATGCACCACGCCCAACTCAGTTTGTGCAGCAGCGCACTGTCATGCCAGCACCTAGGCCTCCGGTGCCTTATGCGCCTCGTGCTGATTTTCCTGGAGCCAATGCTCAAAACCAAGCTCGTCCCAATAATTCTGGTGAAGTTAAGAAGTGTTATACTTGTGGAGAAGCTGGACACTTTGCGCATCAATGTCCTAAGTCAGGCCTTGGTCAAGGAAGCAATGCGCCGAGGCAAAACCCAAGACCCAATGGAGGAGCGCCACAAGGAAGCCGTGGATAACAGAATTTTGCTCGTGGCAATGTGAACCATGTCTCTGCGGAGGATGCTCAGCAAGTGAATGACGTGGTCATTGGTATGTTTCTCGCCAACTCCAACCCCGCGACTATGTTATATGATTCTGGAGCATCACATTCATTCATTGCATCAAAGTATGTTGCTAAGTATAGTTTGCCTATCTCTCATATGAAGTTTACTCTATTGGTTAAGTCTCCTGGAGGAGAGATGAGGACAAATATAGTATGCCCAGAAGTAAGCCTTAGAATAAGGGGGTTAGACTTCTCTGCCAACCTCATTGTTTTGGATTCTCAAGGGCTGGACATTATACATGGTATGGACTGGTTGAGAAAGCAGAATGGAGTTACTGAGTGTGCCACGAAGACGGTGAAGTTAACCAACGAAGAAGGGATCACCGTAGAATTTGAAGCATCTCAAACCGCACCGAAGCAATTGGAGTTGAATCATGTGGACGGTGCCGCAATTGAGGAGATTCCGGTGGTGTGTGAATTTTTGGATGTTTTTCTGGACGTGTTGCAAGAAGCCAAAAAGCAAGTCCAAATAATTCGTGAAAACTTGAGGGCTGCCCAATCAAGACAAAAAGGCTATGCGGACAATAGGAGAAGGAAATTAGCCTTTGAAATAGGAAACTTTGTTTACCTCAAGGTGTCACCAATGAGAGGTCATAAGAGGTTTAACATAAGAGGAAAGCTCGCACCTCGTTATATTGGACCATTCAAGATTTTGGACAAAAGAGGAGAAGTAGCGTATAAGTTGGAGATGCCACCTCATCCTTCAGAAGTACATGATGTGTTTCATGTTTCCCAGCTCAAGAAGTGCTTGAGAGTACTAGTAGAACAAGTGCCAATGGAAGAATTGGAACTAGAGGAAGATTTGACTTATGCCGAGCAACCGATCAAAATCTTGGAAACAAAGGAGAGTGTCACAAGGAAAAAGGTTATTAGATGATGTAAAGTTCAATGGAAGCACCACACAGAAAAAGAAGCAACGTGGGAAATGGAGGATGATCTCAAGAATGACTTTCCCTATCTCTTCTCTTCCGCGTCGAATCTCGAGGGCGAGATTCATTTTAAGGGGGGTAGGTTTGTAACACCCTAATTTTGATGCATCATTCCCTACATGCACTCATATACATGTTTAACATTAACCCACATCAAGAGGAATGAGTTTAAAATCAATTTGGAGCAAAACCGCACTTAAAACGCAGGAAAGTGCGGACTAGTCCGATTTTGCTGTGGACTAGTCCGATTTCTCTCTGACTAAAAACGGACTTATCTGTTTTTGCTGCGGATTAGTCCGATTCCTGGCACTGGAAACTTTCGAACTTGTCTGATTTTGTGCGGACTAGTCCGATGCTCCATGAATCCTTGAAGAATTTGCTAAGTCCCTGGACTTTTCCGGACTAGTCCGGTGTTCCAGCGGACTTGTCCGTTTTCCTTTCTGTTCAAATTCGGACTTGTCCGATGTTTGGCCAGACTTGTCCGATATTTCGTGACACCGAATTGATCTTTTGTTGTACGACTTGTTTCTTGGGTTTCATATTAAGTGGGACTAGGGACGTCGTGCCCAACTCTTTTAGAGCCCATGTGGGACTCTAAACCGGCCTCTACTCATCCCAAAACTCGAAATCCATCTAACCCTAGCCTCCACCTCTATATAAACAGCCCCACCCCTTGGTTTGACATCTATTTGCCACTTTTCCACCCCACCCGAACCCTAGTTCGTGGGGAGCAACCATCAAGGAGGGAGGAGAAGATCCGAAGCAAGAAGAAGAAGAGGAGGAAATGAAAGAGGATCAAGATCTCCACCAAGTTTTCGTCCTTCACCACCAATTCATCTCCAAGTTCATCACCAACCCTAGATCACCAAGATCCAAGTGCTACCTCCAAGTTTCTCAATTCATTGGAGTCCTAAACACCTGGTATACCTTCTATTCTCTTTTCCTTATGTGAATTCAACCCCTAATCTCCAAATTCACGTCGATCTAGAAAACCCAAATCTGCTGATCTCGTCAAGTGCGGACTTGTCCAGTCCCTAGCGGACTAGTCCGATCTTCCTGGTTAAATTGTGTTGAATTAATTCTAAAATTTTATCTAGTCACATCCAAACCTGTATAAACTTGTTAAAAGCTATTAGAACTAGTTAGTGATCATTAAAAGCAATCCAGTAACAAGTTCTACCTTGCATTTGCATCGATCATGCATGTCATGACATATTGAGTAATATTTGTGCACTCTTTGATTGTGTTTCTTGTCTTGTATGTTTATTGTGTGGATTAGACGGATTTGCGCTAGAGAGTGTCGCGGAGGATCTACAGCATCAAGAGTTTGAAGGCTTTGATCCTAATCAACAGCAAGAGCAAGGCAAGTGTCCTTGAAGCATATTGATCCTGTTTTTAAAATAAATGTTTTGTTTGCAAACTGCATGCTTGTGTCAGATTGATGGGAATCCTATGGTAGGAAGTTTACTAGCGTTGTTGGACCACCCTTGTCACCTGGAATTTATGGTAGAGAGTCAGGAAGGATTTTTACCTTTTTGCTTCGCTTGATTAATTGGGATGGGAAAACAAAACTACACATTTAATTATGTATTAATGATATTCTGGTTAATGTGAACTGGTTGATACGGTATGGTAATGGGTGATCTAAGCAAGCCTGGTATGTGGATGGGTTGGATGTTATGGTGGTTTGCTTGCTTTAGATCTAAGGACCGGTTCATGCGGGAATAAGCCAGGATTACAGTGCCACCACGAGGCCAAGTATGGGTGCGGCATAGCTGATTAATTAGGGCTTTGCTAGTACTGTTTGGACCATTGTGGATGCTCGGGGAAGGGGTAGTCGGATTGGTTTTGTTGATGATTGGTGGGACTACCCTGGGATCCGAATGGCTTAAGAGGGGGCCCTTGGTTGAAGATGTGCTCTGCGGGAGACATCGCCACCGGTGAAACCTCAGTGGGGTCTAAATAGGCTAGTAATCCCTTTGTAAAGGCTATTTTGTGATCTCTTGGCCATACACCAAAGGAAGTGTAATTGGCATGAGGGAGGTTCTTTAGTCGCCGACGGGTGATGAAATCACAAACACGTGGGTAAAGAGGTACAAACTCTGCAGAGTTAAATAAAATTATCATGATAGCCGTGCTCCCGGTTATGAGCACCTGGACAACTTCCATGATTAGAGGGAAATTGGAATTTGGGATGGTTATGGTTTGGTAATGGTTATGGATGGTTATGGATTTATTTCTGGTATTGAATATGGTTATTGGCAAATGGTGAAATCTGGAATTATTGATGAGGATGGTGAATTATGGACTGGTATTATGATATTACTTATGATGGTGATGGGTTTACTTCACATACATATAATATATTGATTTTCAAATGTTTTAATGTACTTTTCAGCACTTTGCCATTATTATTGTCGTCATTTGAATCAGCCACATGTCATAATTTCCACACTTGCTGAGTACGACATGTACTCACTCTTGCAATCCCCCCCCAACAGTTGCAGGTCAGGATTGGGAGTTTAATGGTGATAATGCGGAGTTCTAGGCCGTGTCTACCGTTAGCTTTGCTTGTGGTGTTATTGGAGCTGTGCTATCCCTTATGCTTAGTTTGCTTAGTTGCTTATTTAGTCTATTTCTGCTGCATTAGTTGAAATTGTCATAAATGTTCATTAGAGGTTGTATTCGAGGATAATCTGGTTTGTGTAATAAAATTTGGTTAATAAATCTTGTTCTGTGGTAATTTTCTGTATATTGTTTTGTGATTGCACTAGTGTATGTGTGATGAACATCCTGGGCACACATATGCGTTAGCTTGGTTCATTTTTTCGGAACTGGGCGCCACACGTTCTTTACGACTTGAGCTCTTGGGTTTGGTTCTCTCACACACTCTCGTTGTTTCATTGCATACTTTTTGAGTGTGTTTGGTGGTATTCGATTTGTAAATCTTGGGGAGCCCTCAACTTGTGAGAAGGCCTCTTGAACACGATTATCTTACCCCTTTGTGATTAGTGGAAGAGAATCGGCCTCCGTGGCAATTCGACGAGGGTAGGGTTGGTGAAGACCCGGTCCTTTCGTGGGCTCCTCAACGTGGATGTAGAGTCCCACATGAAACCCAAGAAAAAAAGTCATAAAACAAAAGATCAATTCGGGGTCGCGATTTATCGAACAAGTCCGAAAAGGACTGGACTAGTCCGAAGCTTTTCATAGAGAAATCGGACAACTCTGGCCAAAAATCGGACAAGTCCGACTTTAGTCAGAGAGGAAAATAGACAAGTCCGCTAGAACACCGGACTAGTCCGTACAAGTCCAGGGACTTAGCAAAATTTCCAAGGGAGTTGGAACATCGGACTAGTCCGCACTAAGTCAGACAAGATTGAAAGTGTCTAGAGGCAAAAACAGACTAGTCCGCAGCAAAATCGGACAAGTCCGATCGAGGTCAGAGAGAAATCGGACTAGTCCGCACCAAAATCGGACTAGTCCGCACTTTCCAGAATTCATAAGTGCGGTTTTGTTCTAAATCAATTTTAAACTCTTTATGTTTCTTAATGTTAAACACGTATATGAATGTATGTAGGGCATGAGGCATGAAAATGAGGGTGTTACAAATCTACCCCCCCTTAAAATGAATCTCTCCCTCGAGATTCGATGTGGAAGAGAAGAGATAGGGAAATTCCTTCATGAGATCATCCTCCAATTCGCACGTTGCTTCTTTTTCTGTGTGGTGCTTCCATTGAACTTTAAACCATATAATAACCTTGTTCTTTGTGACCCTCTTCTTCGTTTCCAAGACTTTGACCGGTTGTTCGGCATAAGTCAAATCTGCCCCTAATTCCAATCCTTCCATTGGCATTTGTTCTTCCGGTACTCTCAAGCACTTCTTGTGCTGGGAAACATGAAAGACATCATGGACATCCGAAAGATGAGCTGGCATCTCCAACTTATACGCTACTTCTCCTCTTTTTCCCAAAATCTTGAATGGTCCAATGTAGCGAGGTGCTAGCTTGCCTCTTATGTTAAACCTCTTATGACCCCTCATCGGTGACACCTTGAGGTAAACAAAATCTCCCACTTCAAAGGCTAATTTCCTTCTCCTATTGTCCGCATAGCATTTTTGTCTCGATTGGGCAGCCCTCGAGTTTTCACGAATTATTTCGACTTGTTTTTCGGCTTCTTGCAACACATCTGGACCAAATACTTGAGTTTCTCCTGCCTCATTCCAGAATAAAGGTGTCCTACACTTCCTTCCATAAAGTGCTTCATATGGTGACATTTTCAAGCTTTCTTGGTAACTATTGTTGTATGAAAATTCTGCATATGGCAAGCTCTTGTCCCAACCTTTCCCATGCTTTAAAGCACAATCTCTTAACATGTCCTCCAAAATTTGATTGGTCCTCTCAGTTTGTCCATCCGTTTGAGGGTGATATGTCGAACTAAAGTTCAACCTTGTTCCCAATGGTTCATGCAATTTCTGCCAAAATCTGGAGGTAACTTGAGTACCTCTATCCGAGACTATCTTCTTCGGTACTCCGTGTCGACACACAATATGCTCCATGTATATTTCGGCCAATTGTGCAGCTGTATATTTGGTCTTCACAGGGACAAAATGAGCTGACTTGGTTAAGCGATCCACAATTACCCAAATTGAGTCATAACCGGACTGGGTAAGTGGCAATCCAACTATAAAGTCCACTCTGATTTATTCCCACTTCCATTCTGGAATCTTCAATGGTTGCAATAGTCCGGCTGGCCTTTTATGTTCCGCCTTGACTCGTTGACACACATCACATAAAGCTACATATTCAGCTATGTCCTTCTTCATGCTATCCCACCAATAGCAAGTCTTCGAGTCTTTGTACATCTTCGTACAACCGAAGTGAATTGAGTAAGGTGAGTCATGTGCCTCTTTTAATATTGTCTCCCGAATACGCTTCACATTAGGCACGACAATCCTCTTACCAAGCCACAGAGTACCATGTTCATCCTCATCAAATCTGAATTCTCTCCCCTCCTGGGTCCTTTCCTTGTTTTCTTGAATTTCCTCATCCTTAGTTTGGCCTTCCTGAAATTCTTGCTCTAAGGTTGGGTTTAACTCCATCATCTCCATCTCATTTACAAACCCATGGTTCAACCGTTCGAACTTCTTACATTACTCGGATGGTAATTCTTGAACTATGAGTTGATGACTTACTCCTTTTCTACTCAAAGCATCGGCCACTACATTGGCTTTTCCCATATGATAGTTGATCCCCAAATCATAATCTTTGATGAGCTCCAACCATCTCGGTTGCCTCAAATTCAGATCCGTTTGTGTGAAAATATACTTAAGACTCTTGTGATCCGTATAAATTTCACACCTATGTCCAAGGATATAGTGTCTCCAAATCTTCAACGCATGTACCACGGTTACAAGTTCTAAGTCATGTGTTGGGTAATTCTGCTCATGCTTCTTCAATTGTCTTGACGCAAAGGCGACCACTTGACCTTCTTGCATGAGAACACATCCAAGTTCTTGTCTCGAGGCATCGCAATATATGTCAAAACTCTTGCTCACGTCCGGCAAAACCAAAACTGGATCTGTAGTTAGCCTCTTCTTCAATCCTCAAAACTTTCTTGACAAGCTTGAGTCCATTGGAAAGATTTCCCCTTCATTAGCAACTCCGTCATTGGCTTGGCCATCTTGGAAAAGTCATTGATGAATCTACAGTAATATCCAGCCATTCCAAGAAAACTCTTGATCTCTTTTACATTCTGCGGGGGCTCCCATTTTAACACGTCTCTCACTTTTCCTGGATCAAACGAAACTCCTCCCCCTGAAATGATATGACCCAAAAACCTCTCAACCAAAACTGACACTTGTTGAACATGGCATACAATTGATGCTCCCTTAATTTCTGCAACGTAAGCCTCAAGTGTTCCTCATGTTCCTTCTCATCCTTCGAGTAGATCATAATGTCATCAATGAACACCACAACGAACTTATCCAGGTACTCCATAAAGACCTTATTCATGAGGTACATAAAGTAGGCAGGTGCATTGGTCAATCCGAAAGACATCACGGTGTACTCATAAGATCCATATTGTGTCCTAAAAGCTGTCTTGGGTATGTCCGATGGTCTAATTTTCATTTGAATGTATCCTGACCTCAAATCAATCTTATAGAAGACACAAGCACCCTTCATCCGATCAAACAAGTCTTCTATGTGTGGCAAGGTGTACTTGTTCTTGATTGTTACCTCGTTGAGAGCTCGGTAATCTACGCACATCCTTTGAGATCCATCCTTCTTGTCCACAAATAGAACGGGCGCTCCCCAAGGTGAAGAGCTGGGCCAAATGAAACCCTTCTCTAGTTGCTCTTGAATTTGCTTTTGAGCTCCGCTAATTCCATAGGAGGCATCATATACGGCCTCTTAGCTATAGGTGCAGTTCCAGGTATTAAACGATAACAAACTCAATGTCTCGATCAGGTGGCATACCTGGCAACTCATCCGGAAAAACATCCAAAAATTCACACACCATCAGAATCTCCTCAATTGCGGCACCATCCATATGATTCAACTCCAATTGCTTCGGTGCGGTTTGAGATGCTTCAAATTCTACGATGATGCCTTCTTCATTGGTCAACTTTTCCATCTTCGTGGCTGTAACACCCTCATTTTCATGCATCATGCCCTACATGCACTCATATACATGTTTAACATTAGCCCACAACAAGAGGAACGAGTTTAAAATTGATTCGGAGCATTTAAAATTGATTTGGAGCAAAACCGCACTTAAAACGCAGGAAAGTGCGGACTAGTCCGGTTTTTCTGAGGACTAGTCCGATTTCTCTCTGACTAAAAACGGACTTGTCCGTTTTTGCTGCGGACTAGTCCGATTGTGGCTCTGGAAACTTTCGGACTTGTCCGATTTTGTGCGGACTAGTCCGATATTCCATGAATCCTTGAAAATTTGCTAAGTCCCTGGACTTTTCCGGACTAGTCCGGTGTTCCAGCGGACTTGTCCGTTTTCCTTTCTGACTAAGATCGGACTTGTCCGATTTTTGGCCAGACTTGTCCGATTTTCTCTCTGGACGACTTCGGACTAGTCCGGTCCTTTCCGGACTTGTCCGATATTTCGTGACTCCGAGATTGACCTTTTGTTTTACGACTTGTTTCTTGGGTTTCACGTCAAGTGGGCCTAGGGACGTCGTGCCCAACTCTTTTAGAGCCCATGTGGGACTCTAAACCGGCCTCTACTCATCCCGAAACTCGAAATCCATCTAACCCTAGCCTCCACCTCTATATAAACAACCCCACCCCTTGGTTTGACATCTATTTGCCACTTTTTCCACCCACCCAAACCCTAGTTCGTGGGGAGCCACCATCAAGGAGGGAGGAGAAGATCCCAAACAAGAAGAAGAAGAGGAGGAAACGAAGGAGGATCAAGATCTCCACCAAGTTTCGTCCTTCACCACCAATTCATCCCCAAGTTCATCACCAACCCTAGATCATCAAGATCCAAGTGTTACCTCCAAGTTTCTTGGTTCATTGGAGTTCTAAACACCTGGTATACCTTCTATTCTCTTTTTCTTACGAGAATTCAACCCCTAATCTCCAAATTCACGTCGATCTAGAAAACCCTAATCCGCTGATCTCGCAGAGTGCGGACTTGTCCGATCCCAAGCGGACTAGTCCGATCTTTCTGGTTAAATTGTGTTGAATTAATTCTAAAATTTGATCTAATCAACTCCAAACCTGTATAAACTGGTTAAAATCTATTAGAACTAGTTAGTGATCATTAAAAGCAATCTAGTAACAAGTTCTACCTTGCATTGCATCAATCATGCATGTCATGTCATGTTGAGTAATATTTGTGCACTCTTTGATTTTGTTTTTTTGTTTTGTATGTTTATTGTGTGGATTAGACGGATTTGCGCTAGAGAGTGCCACGGAGGATCTACAGCATCAAGAGTTTGAAGGCTTTGACCCTAATCAACAGCAAGAGCAAGGCAAGTGTCCTTGAAGCATATTGATCCTGTTTTAAAATAAATGTTTTGTTTGCAAACTGCATGCTTGTGTCAATTTGATGGGAATCCTATGGTAGGAAGTTTACTAGACTTGTTAAACCACCCTTGTCACCTGGAAATTTTGGTAGAGAGTCGGGAAGGGTTTTTACCTTTTTGCTTCGCTTAATCAACTGGGATGGGAAACAACCATATCACTCAATTTAATTATGCATGGATGAGATTATGGTTAACATGAATTGGTTAAACATGGTATGGTAATGGATGATCTAAGCAAGCCTGGTATGTGGATGGGTTGGATGTTATGGTGGTTTGCTTGCTTTAGATCTAAGGACCGGTTCATGCGAGAATAAGCCAGGACTACAGTGCCACCACGAGGCCAAGTTATGGGTGCGGCGTAGCTGATTAATTAGGGCTTTGCTAGTGCTGTTTGGACCATTGTGGATGCTCGGGGAAGGGGTAGTCGGATTGGGTTTGTTGGTGATTGGTGGGACTACCCTGGGATCCGAATGGCTCAAGAGGGGGCCCTTGGTTGAAGATGTGCTCTGCGGGAGACATCGCCACCGGTGAAACCTCAGTGGGGTCTAAATAGGCTAGTAATCCCTTTGTAAAGGCTATTTTGTGATCTCTTGGCCACACACCAACGGAAGTGTGTAAGGTGACCGACGGGTCATGGGCATAAGGGAGGTTCTTAGTCGCCGAAGGGTGATGAAATCACGAACACGTGGGTAAAGAGGTACAAACTCTGCAGAGTATTAACTAAAACTATCATGATAGCCGTGCTCCCGGTTATGAGCGCCTGGACAACTTCCGTGATTAGAGGCAAATTGGAATTTGGTAATGGTCATGGTTATGGATG
This sequence comes from Tuctoria greenei, assembly GCA_036927565.1. NCBI lineage: Eukaryota > Viridiplantae > Streptophyta > Magnoliopsida > Poales > Poaceae > Tuctoria > Tuctoria greenei. The sequence continues at coordinate 164,608,922 of JAYESD010000006.1, forward strand.
GTTATGGATTAATTTCTGGTATTGAATATGGTTATTGATGATGGTGAAATCTGGAATTATTTATGATGGTAAAGAATTCAGTTTGGTATTATGGTATTATTTATGGTTATGACGGGTTTATTTCACATACTTATAATATATTGCTTTTCAAATGTTTTACCGTACTTTTCAGCACTTTACCATTATTATTGTCGTCATTTGAATCAGCCACATGTCATACTTTCCACACTTGCTGAGTACGACATGTACTCACTCTTGCAATTCCCCACCCCAACAGTTGCAGGTCAGGACTGGGATTTTAATGGCGATAATGCGGAGTTCTAGGCCGTGTCTACCGTCAGCTTTGCCTGTGGTGTTGATTGGAGCTGCGCATATACATACCCTGTCGCTTTTGCTGCATAGTTGCTTAGTTTGCTTAGTTGTTTAATTAGTTTATTTCCGCTGCATTAGTTGAACTTGTCATTAATATTCATTAGAGCTTGTATTCGAGGATTTAATGAATTGTGTAATAAGAATACTTAATTAATAATTTGAGCTGTGGTAATTTTCTGTATATCCTATTGTGATTTCACTCGTGTATGTGTGGTGAACATCCTGGGCACACATATGCGTTAGCTTGGTTCATTTTTCGGAACCGGGCGTCACAGATTGGTATCAGAGCCACAGGTTGACCGTAGGATGCAGCCTAGATAGAATGGACACTTTAGAGCACATAGGAGCACTCAGGAATCGATGTATTTTTGCTTGGAGTGCTGTTTGCTATATATATTGCTTGCTTGTGTGCTTAATAGAGGATTTTGGGATGCTTTAGCATTGCCATGTCCACCTAGGCTAGTGTAGCCAGTTGTTTAGTTTCATATCCCTTGATGCATATAGTTGGGGCGTTTTCTAATTCTTACCTACTGCTTTTCTTCAGATGGTGAGGACTCGCAACCAGAGGGATGGCAATGATGAAGAGGAGAACAATGGAGTGCCTCAAAACGACAATGGACAAGGACCGGCTCAGGGAGCTATCAACATCGAGCAGCTATTGGCCATGCAAAACCAGCTCATGCAGACCGTGATACAGACTATGGGACAGCTGCAGGCTGGCAATATCAACAATCAGCCACACATGCCTCCACCGCCACCCCCGCCTCCTCATAACCGATTGGGAGAGTTCATGAGGACTAGGCCGCCAACCTTTGCTCAAGCTGCTGACCCTATGGATGCTGATGATTGGCTCAAGTCCGTGGAGAAGAAGCTAGCCATTGTCCAATGCAGTGACCGAGAGAAGGTCTTGTTCGCTTCTCATCAACTAGTTGGAGCAGCTGCAGATTGGTGGGATTCTTATTGCAGTGCTCATGAGAACCAAGAGAGAATTACCTGGGCGGAATTCAAGGAGAGTTTCCGTTCTCATTATGTGCCGGAAGGTGTTATGCTCTTGAAGAGGCAAGAATTTGAGAACTTGAGACAAGGAAAATCAAGCGTGAGTGAATATCTCAATAAGTTCACTCAACTCTCAAGATATGCGCCTGAGGATGTTAGCCGGGACAGCCGGAAGCAATACCTGTTCATGAGGGGATTGAACAATACGATCCAAGTGCAATTGCTCAATTGTGATTATGTCAATTTTCAGAAGCTTGTGGACAAGGCAATTGTGGTTGAGAACAAGATCCGTGAGATGGAGCAAGAAATCAAGAGGAAGGCGCCATATCAAGGACAACAACAAGGAAGTAATGTGCGCCCTCGCTTTGCGCCACCCAATGCGCCTAATTACAGCTCCTCTATTCCTGCTCAGCGCCCTGGATATGCACCGCGCCCAACTCAGTTTGTGCAGCAGCGCCCTGTCATGCAAGCACCTAGGCCTCCGACGCCTTATGCACCTCGTGCTGATTTTCCTGGAGCCAATGCTCAAAACCAAGCTCGTCCCAATAATTCTGGTGGAGTTAAGAAGTGCTATACTTGTGGAGAAGCTGGACACTTTGCACATCAATGTCCTAAGTCGGGCCTTGGTCAAGGAAGCAATGCATCGAGGCAAAACCCAAGACCTAATGGAGGACAGCCACAAGGAAGCCGTGGACAGCAGAATTTTGCTCGTGGCAACGTGAACCATGTCTCTACGGAGGATGCTCAACAAGCGGATGATGTGGTCATTGGTATGTTTCTCGCCAACTCCAACCCCGCGACTATGTTATTTGATTCTGGAGCATCGCATTCATTCATTGCATCGAAGTATGTTGCCAAGTATAGTTTGCCTATCTCTCATATGAAGTTTACTCTGTTGGTTAAGTCTCCTGGAGGAGAGATGAGGACAAATATAGTATGTCCAAAAGTAAGCCTTAGAATAAGGGGGGTAGACTTCTCCGCCAACCCCATTGTTTTAGATTCTCAAGGGTTGGATATTATACTTGGTATGGACTGGTTGAGGAAGCACAATGGGGTTATTGAATGTGCCACAAAGACAGTGAAGTTGACCAATGAGGAAGGGATAACTGTAGAATTTGAAGCATCTCAAACCGCACCGAAGCAATTGGAATTGAATCATATAGACGGTGTCGCAATTGAGGAGATTCTGTGGTGTGTGAATTTTTGGATGTGTTTCCGGATGAGTTGCCAGGTATGCCACCCGATCGAGACATTGAGTTTGTTATTGATTTAATACCTGGAACTGCACCTATAGCTAAGAGGCCGTATAGGATGCCTCCTATGGAATTAGCGGAGCTCAAGAAACAAATTCAAGAGCAATTAGAGAAGGGTTTTATTCGCCCAAGCTCTTCACCTTGGGGAGCGCCCGTTCTATTTGTGGACAAGAAGGACGGATCTCAAAGGATGTGCGTGGATTACCGAGCTCTCAACGAGGTAACAATCAAGAACAAGTACACCTTGCCACGCATAGAAGACTTGTTTGATCAGATGAAGGGTGCTTGTGTCTTCTCTAAGATTGACTTGAGGTCGGGATACTTTCAAATGAAGATTAGACCATCGGACATACCCAAGACAGCTTTTAGGACACGGTATGGATCTTATGAGTACACCGTGATGTCTTTGGATTGACAAATGCACCTGCCTACTTTATGTACCTCATGAATAAGGTCTTCATGGAGTACCTTAGATAAGTTCGTTGTGGTGTTTATTGATGATATTATGATCTACTCGAAGGATGAGAAGGAACATGAGGAACACTTGAGGCTTACGCTGCAGAAATTGAGGGAGCATCGATTGTATGCCAAGTTCAACAAGTGCCAGTTTTGGTTGAAGAGGTGCCATTTTTGGGTCATATAATCTCAGGAGGAGGAGTATCGGTTGACCCCGGAAAAGTGAGAGACGTGTTGAAGTGGGAACCACCGCAAAACGTCAAAGAAATAAGGAGTTTTCTTGGGATGGCTGGATATTACCGTCGTTTATCAAGGATTTTCTAAGATAGCCAAGCCTATGACGGAGTTGCTAACGAAGGGAAAGGCATTCCAATGGACTCATGCTTGTCAAGAGAGTTTTGAGGAGTTGAAGAAGCGGTTGACAACAGCCCCAGTTTTGGTATTGCCGGATGTAAGCAAGAGTTTTGACATTTATTGCGATGCATCAAGACAAGGGCTTGGATGTGTATTGATGCAAGAAGGTCAAGTGGTCGCCTATGCGTCAAGACAATTGAAGAAACATGAGCAGAATTACCCAACGCATGACTTAGAACTTGCAGCCGTGGTACATGCATTGAAGATTTGGAGACACTATATTCTTGGACATAGGTGTGAAATTTATACGGATCATAAGAGTCTTGAAGTATATTTTCACACAAACGGATCTGAACTTGAGGCAACGAAGATGGTTGGAACTCATCAAAGATTATGATTTGGGGATCAACTATCATCCGGGAAAAGCCAACGTAGTGGCCGATGCTTTGAGTAGAAAGGGAGTAAGCCATCAACTTACGGTTCGAGAGTTACCGTCCGAGCTATGCAAGGAGTTTGAACGGTTGAACCTTGGGTTTGTAAATGAGATGGAGATGATGGAGTTAAACCCAACCTTGGAGCAAGAAATTCGAGAAGCACAAACCACGGATGAGGAGATCAAGGAAATCAAGGAAAGAATCAAAGAGGGAAGAGAATTCAGATTTGATGAAGACGAACATGGTACCTTTGGATTGGAAAGAGATTGTTGTGCCTAATGTAAAGCATATTCGAGAAACAATATTAAAGGAGGCACATGACTCGCCATACTCAATTCACCCTGGTTGTACGAAGATGTACAAAGACTTAAAGACTTGCTATTGGTGGAATAGCATGAAGAAGGACATAGCTGAATATGTAGCGTTATGTGATGTGTGTCAACGAGTCAAGGCGGAACATCAAAGGCCGGCCGGACTATTGCAACCGTTGAAGATTCCGGAATGGAAGTGGGAAGAAATTGGTATGGACTTCATAGTTGGGTTACCACGTACTCAGTCCGGGTATGACTCAATTTGGGTAATTGTGGATCGCTTAACCAAGTCAGCTCATTTTGTCCCTGTGAAGACCAAGTATACAGCTGCACGATTGGCCGAAATATACATGGAGCATATTGTGTGTCGACATGGAGTCCCTAAGAAGATAGTCTCGGATAGAGGTTCTCAATTTACCTCCAGATTTTGGCAAAAATTGCATGAAGCTTTGGGAACGAGGTTGAATTTTAGTTCAGCATATCATCCTCAAACGGATGGACAAACGAGAGGACCAATCAGATTTTGGAGGACATGTTAAGAGCTTGTGCTTTAAAGCATGGGAAAAGTTGGGACAAAAGCTTGCCATACGCGGAATTTTCATACAACAATAGTTACCAAGCAAGCTTGAAAATGTCACCATATGAAGCGCTTTATGGGAGGAAGTGTAGGACGCCTTTATTTTGGAATGAGGCAGGAGAAACTCAAGTATTTGGTCCGGACGTGTTGCAAGAAGCCGAAAAGCAAGTCCAAATAATTCGTGGAAACTTGAGGGCTGCCCAATCAAGGCAAAAAGGCTATGCGGATAATAGGAGAAGGAAATTAGCCTTTGAAATAGGAGATTTTGTTTACCTCAAGGTGTCACCAATGAGAGGTCATAAGAGGTTTAACATAAGGGGTAAGCTCGCACCTCGTTATATTGGACCATTCAAGATTTTGGACAAAAGAGGAGAAGTAGCATATAAGTTGGAGATGCCAGCTCATCTTTCAGGACGTACATGATGTGTTTCACGTTTCCCAGCTCAAGAAGTGCTTGAGGGTACCGGAAGATCAAGTGCCAATGGAAGAATTGGGACTAGAGGAAGATTTGACGTATGCCGAGCAACCGGTCAAGATCTTGGAAACGAAGGAGAGGAGTCACAAGGAACAAGGTGATTCGATGGTGTAAAGTCCAATGGAAGCACCATACAGAAAAAGAAGCAACTTGGGAGCTTGAAGACGATCTCAAGAAGGAATTTCCCATCTCTTCTCTTCCGCGTCGAATCTCGAGGGCGAGATTCATTTTAAGGGGGGTAGGTTTGTAACACCCTCATTTTCATGCATCATGCCCTACATGCACTCATATACATGTTTAACATTAGCCCACAACAAGAGGAACGAGTTTAAAATTGATTCGGAGCATTTAAAATTGATTTGGAGCAAAACCGCACTTAAAACGCAGGAAAGTGCGGACTAGTCCGGTTTTTCTGAGGACTAGTCCGATTTCTCTCTGACTAAAAACGGACTTGTCCGTTTTTGCTGCGGACTAGTCCGATTGTGGCTCTGGAAACTTTCGGACTTGTCCGATTTTGTGCGGACTAGTCCGATATTCCATGAATCCTTGAAAATTTGCTAAGTCCCTGGACTTTTCTGGACTAGTCCGGTGTTCCAGCGGACTTGTCCGTTTTCCTTTCTGACTAAGATCGGACTTGTCCGATTTTTGGCCAGACTTGTCCGATTTTCTCTCTGGACGACTTCGGACTAGTCCGGTCCTTTCCGGACTTGTCCGATATTTCGTGACTCCGAGATTGACCTTTTGTTTTACGACTTGTTTCTTGGGTTTCACGTCAAGTGGCCCTAGGGACGTCGTGCCCAACTCTTTTAGAGCCCATGTGGGACTCTAAACCGGCCTCTACTCATCCCGAAACTCGAAATCCATCTAACCCTAGCCTCCACCTCTATATAAACAACCCCACCCCTTGGTTTGACATCTATTTGCCACTTTTTCCACCCACCCAAACCCTAGTTCGTGGGGAGCCACCATCAAGGAGGGAGGAGAAGATCCCAAACAAGAAGAAGAAGAGGAGGAAACGAAGGAGGATCAAGATCTCCACCAAGTTTCGTCCTTCACCACCAATTCATCCCCAAGTTCATCACCAACCCTAGATCATCAAGATCCAAGTGTTACCTCCAAGTTTCTTGGTTCATTGGAGTTCTAAACACCTGGTATACCTTCTATTCTCTTTTTCTTACGAGAATTCAACCCCTAATCTCCAAATTCACGTCGATCTAGAAAACCCTAATCCGCTGATCTCGCAGAGTGCGGACTTGTCCGATCCCAAGCGGACTAGTCCGATCTTTCTGGTTAAATTGTGTTGAATTAATTCTAAAATTTGATCTAATCAACTCCAAACCTGTATAAACTGGTTAAAATCTATTAGAACTAGTTAGTGATCATTAAAAGCAATCTAGTAACAAGTTCTACCTTGCATTGCATCAATCATGCATGTCATGTCATGTTGAGTAATATTTGTGCACTCTTTGATTTTGTTTTTTTGTTTTGTATGTTTATTGTGTGGATTAGACGGATTTGCGCTAGAGAGTGCCACGGAGGATCTACAGCATCAAGAGTTTGAAGGCTTTGACCCTAATCAACAGCAAGAGCAAGGCAAGTGTCCTTGAAGCATATTGATCCTGTTTTAAAATAAATGTTTTGTTTGCAAACTGCATGCTTGTGTCAATTTGATGGGAATCCTATGGTAGGAAGTTTACTAGACTTGTTAAACCACCCTTGTCACCTGGAAATTTTGGTAGAGAGTCGGGAAGGGTTTTTACCTTTTTGCTTCGCTTAATCAACTGGG